>JAINUG010000057.1:3795519-4395519 GCA_029706075.1 Aldrovandia affinis | reverse complement strand
GCATGCCAGGGTGTACGTGGCACAGGTCCCTCTCAGAGCCACCAGCGCACACGGCCCCCGCGGCAGCTGCAGCATTCCAGCCATGTCAAACGATCAGGGCACTAACAAGGGGCGGAATGGTGGTAATGTCCCCTCATTACCGCCTGGCCAGGGGTGGTGACATCCTGACTCACAGACTATTGAAACAGCAGTTTCCCTTTACGTGAGGACTTCCTCTTCAGATCAAGGGGAGAGAAGGAGAGAGAGAAATGAGCTGGAATTAAAGTCTGACTGGGGCCTGGAGCAGATCTGCTATCTGCTCATGTTCGGGGACATCTACGTCGACATTTAAAGAGAAATGAGCATGATGAATCTTTAACAATTCTAATAAAAAAAGCATATACTTATGATATAAGCATTCATGTTTAACGGATAGCTTTCCGTTAGTATGACTCAAGATGTGGTCTGTCATAAACAGACAACATGCTAAGTATTTAAGCATTTTATTACATACTAAGACTTGGTATCATGTTGCCTGCACACAGATAGGAAGTCACAGAGAAAGTTCACTACTGCAGAAATATAAAGGAACAATAAAAAACAATCAGTATGGCAACTTGCACTTATAAGCTCTGCTAAACCACAAAAATCCACAATATCCAAATTCATGGTTCAGCTTCTTAAATAATGATGTGCTATCAGATCAGACCACACTGATTTCACATGAACCACACATTACTGTAAAAGAAAAAGTAACATCATACTTATTGACAAAAAAATTACTTATTTAAGGATCAGGTTTTTTAACTGAGATAAAAAAGCGGACAACATGATAAATATTGTTTGTTAAAATGATTGTTATAACAGTATGAAAGCAATAATTACACACACACACACACACACACACACACACACACACACACACACACACACACACACACATATACTGTATATCTATATATAAAGTAAAGAAAAACTGGCTTTTCATTTTGTGAACTTGCTTCATTGTTTAATTACTTTACTATGGTAATAACAATTGCATATATGCTAAATAAATAAATATATATATATATATACATACATACCTATGGAAAGATTTTAATGAAATTAAGCATATGTAAATTTTTTGGTTTCAAATATATTTTTTCTTTAGCGTCCACAGGAACTGCCACACTCAAATTGTGGTCTACCAAACAAAGAAAAGCAATTCTTGCTCATTATCCAAAATTAACGAGACCATGCCTTGCGGTTAGGTTGAGCCAGGGCCTTACGGTCAAGGAGCAACCACTTGAGGCCTTCCTCTGTTTCAATCATGTCCAGTTTACATTCACATCATGTCCAGATCACATTCCACTTCAACAGAACACCAGCTCCTCTGTGATTACTGCTCATCTTTTCAGAGTATGGAGCGGGGGGCACGTGCCAATGTTAACTCTCAAAAAAGTGACTGTGAAAATGCAGGCAAATAACGAGTGCATAAATGAATAGGAAATGGGTTTGGCCACCTGGGACCTTTTCTTAAGGCTTCATCTAATGCAAGTATAGATGCAGGGCAGGGCAGGTTGCTGAAGCTAAATGTGCCAGTTGACAGTGAGGTTACAAGCGATGCCATCCTAAAAAAAGACCTCTTAGTTGAAATAACTTTTTGAGGTACTGCAAGTAATTTGTGTGTGTGTGTGTGTGTTTTAATACTGATATTATTTAGTAGCAAGATTTCCTTGTTGGAGGTACATTACATTGTTAATAAACAGCAGTCTGGAAAACAAAATGTAATCGCAGCGAGTTTTCTGATCTCGTTTTTTTGTCTTACGGTTTGAAGCACAGCATGAATATGCAGACAACAGACAGGGAATGGCAGAGAAAAAGCTCCATTTGACTAGCAGTGTGACTGGGATAGAGGCGCAGGTAGAGGGGGAGCAGGAACGGAGAGGCTCTGCGAAGGCGCGGCCATCTTTCAGCACTCAGCCACTGATAAGCCGGGGCAGATGGTCTCACATTTTTATCATGCCTCAACTCTCAGCAGGCACGCGCATGTGGCAAAACAGCGAGGCCGCGGCGGTGTCGACGCCCCTGGGTAACCGCTGCAGAGGAAGGGGGCGACCCTCCCTTTCACACCCTCTCGGAAACATGGGGTTCGTTAGGCTTACCGTCGTCCTCGTAACCTCCCGGCCAAGGACCGCTCCTAACGATGTGTATTTCTCTGATGCTCGGGACAAACAGACAGCCACGCTTGCTGAAACCTGCGCTCGTTGCTGGGTGTCAGGTATCGATTACAATCCCTCCCGTAGCAGGGGCACAGACACTTTGCAAACAGGTATTTCACATACAGTGGAATTCAGAAATGGAAATGTGGTGAGGCCAGATTGTTTTCGTTTTCTGTGGAAGCCTGCAATGCTTGCTGAATCTTCTTGAGAGAGAATGAATAAAATCTAAATAAGATCAATATGCTTTGACTTCAAAAGTAGCAACGCAGGGAGCGGCTCTCATCAAAACCTTGGGCAGGAAAAAAAAAAAGTCCTTCCAGGATTGGGTGCTTAAAAGCACGCACACACACATACTCACACACGTACACACGTATGCTCACCCACAAACACAAATTCAGACACATGCACACATATGCACACACACACACGCACACACATATGCATGCACACACACATGCAAACACATACACACGCACTCACACACACACGCACAGATGCACAGACAATCATACAAATACATATGCATTCCATTTACTTACTGTAATCATTTTACACATGAAAAAATTGGCAGTGTAAAATAATTATAAAAAAACATAAAATACGAGTTCAAAATTACTTGTACATGATTGCTGCCATTTAAGTTAAATTTACCTGTTAACTTGATTTTCAATAAGAATACAAATAAACACAAATGAAAAATGGGGATTATAATATTTGTTTTCATAACTGAAAATAATAATTTAATTCTGCTTAAATAGCTCAATATTTGAAATGAAATTCCAAACGTACCCTGCACAGTTCTTCAGACATTTTCAGGAAAATTCTTCCTCTCAATTTTGAAAACAGTATTATGGTAATAAATTATGAATTATGAAATCACCTTGAAATGGAAACTTCCATAAAATACACCCACGTTGCACTTTGTTCAAATGGAATTCAATCCATTCGGATCTCGTTCAAAGAGAAGTATGCCGTTTAAAGAGGGCATGGAAATGTTTGGGGGACACGACACAGCTTAATATAAAATGGAAAAAAATCTGGGATTTAAAGGTGAAAAAAATGTCTGCTTTCAAAGTGAAAACCTTCAGACACCATGTTTGCCTTACAGCTCTCCTGACAAACATGTCCTTGTTTAATGGTGGCCGGAGTGGCATGTGAATGAATGGCGCCTTGTTTGGCCTTGCGCACGTCCACTCTGCAAGGTGTACACGCAGCGAGACACAGCCCGGCCCACGCTGCTTAGAGGACTCCAGCACTTTCCTAAGTCTTTGCCTGACAAGAGGGGAGGGGGGCACGGGGAGGGGGATTGGGGGCGCTTGAAATCAGGTCATGCACTGCCACTCCAAAATATTTCTGCTACCTCCATCTCTCCCCCTTTCTGCCGCCCGGAATAACAAAACTGACTCTGTGCGAGGGCAAGTGACAACAGGGAGCTTTACTGTGGCGGAGCCGTGAGGTAAACAGCATTTGCCGCTGATGCGATATAGAGGCGGCGGTTAACAGGATCAATGGGGACATTCACCTTGACGCCGTTTCGCCAGGCATGGTTGAACCCCAGGCACTCGCGGGGGCTACGGATTTAGGTAAATAAGCAAGGCTGAGCCAGGTGCGATTACACTGATCAGTGCAGCCTATTAATTAGAGGGGCTAATAATTACCACCTCCTCACTCTTTCCAACGATCCTGAGAACTTTAAGTGGCGCGCGCGAGTTCACGACAGGGCCAGGTGATGGAGGATATGAAGGATAGAAAAAACGCTTGGGTGGATGGGTGAAAAGAGGGCGGGGGGCAGGATTATTGCAGAGCCTTACGATTTCCCTACACCACAATTAAACATGTTGTCCATGACACGTCAAACACAGCACAAGCAAAGAGCAGAGAGTGTCACAAAAAAGCACAGAACTCTCCTGAATCTACTTCGAGCTGTTATCAGTGGGAAGCTCGTAAACCTCCGCCCACCAGCCGTCTCCTCCTAGCCAGGTCCCTTTGTCACAGTGACCCAGTGATGTGCATGTTTCCACTGCCACCACCCAGGCTGAAAGTTGCCCTTGCCCCAGATAGCCGACGTGGTCCCTCTTCCTCCAGCGGCAGCCCTGTTAACAGATGTCTTACTCAGCATCTAATTAGTCACCGAGCCTCTGCCTCGCCGCTCCCTGTGACAAGAGGTGGGCGTCTCCAGCGCGTATCCTCTTTCACTCCACATCCACCCTGCTCTTTGTGCCTCCGACGTGGGCCAGCCAGAGGAAAAAACTCATTCAGCTTGCACCCGCAAACAGATGCCGTGACTCGTTGTATATAAAACAATGATAGAAAAAGATCCTGCTTCTGCCCACATAACAAACGCACACACACACACACACACACGCGCGCGCACACCATCCAAGCACCCCTTGTGCCGGGGCTGTTCTCCGCTGAACAAATACCAACATATGTACATATTTAATTGCACCAATATGTCAGAACAAACAAACCGCACTGGTGAGGGAAGCCACTGTTTCAAAGGTATCCTGGTGAATTCCACGCACTGGCTGCCTTAAGTGCATGTTCACACACATGGTAGCAGTGTGTGCAATGATTTCTTAATGCATGTACAGGTTAAATAGTCGTGGGACAGATATATAGCAAATACAATTATTGATTTACAAGAAAAAAGTCTGATTATATTTTGGAAATAAACCTTTACTGTCACTCAAATATATAATGTCTGTTAATGTGCCTCAAGACTGCATATGGTGTGCAGAAAGACAAAATGTATTTCATTGGTCTGGTGGATGTACACCTGTAATTTAAATACTAGCCTATACATTACAAATTAACACGGTTGATGTGCAATAGGCCTACTAATTATCACTGTATTAATGTGATGATTTGATAAAATTGGAAATATCTTTGAAAAATATAAAAAGTATGAACATCAGACTTAAAATCAAAAACAGGTGTTGAATTGGGTGTACTCGCATTGCACTAACCTGGAAGTACCTTAAACTGTGTTAATATCGCAGATCCCTGGTGTTGTTCTATTCAAAATGAATCATATGAGTATTTCATCAGTGTTTATTCTATGTAAATATGATTTTTATTTTATAATCAACCAAACTACAAATGTGTCATATAGGCGAATTTTTTAATTTAATATTCGCTACCCCGTTGCACCTTTTAGTTTCCAATCGCGATTGTATCCAAATAAAGATTAAATCGGATGATAAAAAGAACGATTTTTAAACATTTTTAACAAATTTGAAAAATGTGCCTTCCAATCAGTGACAATTTTGGGTGGGATTGAAACCTTAAATGTACGCGCATTACGATACATATAAAACGAATTCCTGCAATACATTCAAATTGATAGTAGCCTACAATTCAATCAGAATGCATATCTATTTCAAAATGTTTTGTTTTTAGCACACATAGGCTACGGTGCATTTAAGTACAGAAATTGTATTTAGTCCATGTCAACCAAAACTACATACGCGTTAATGTTAACTCTGCTTTTCAGTTCATTTCAAATATCCATGTTAAAACGCCAAGAAAAAAAATCAATTCTATGGTTCCGACGTAATAACAATTTTAGTTGGGTTAATCGATATAATCAATCACAATAGACCTGATATCATCTTAATTTAGCCTAGAAAATCCAATTGGCGGTTTTTGAGCTTTAGTTGTGTGTTGTTCATCTTCATGAAGACAATGATGAGTTTGTGGGTTATACTATTATTAACAGGTCTATTCTGCTTTTAGTTATAAAGCTATTTATACTAGACACCTTTTCTACTCTCTAGTTTATATTTAGTAAGCGTAGCCTTAACTGAATTAAATGTGTGCATGTAAGGACGGCTAAAACGTTCTCTAAAATACAGCGGCTCATTGTATGAGAAAAGCCTATTCCTGCTTTGATGAAAAAGTAATGTACTTAAAAGTAATGTACAACTAGTTTTGGGCCTGCTTAAATCCTCATCTTTTGCGGTTTGTGTTTTACTTTGTACAACAAACTTCAGTTACGCTTTCTTGTACATTGAATATTCAGCAGTCAATTGCACAATAAAAATGTTCTGTCGCTAAGGAGCTGTGAAGCTCTAAGTGAAATGCAAACCGCAAAGCGGGTTATTTGATTCTGGACCGTGTCGCAATTCAATGACAGAGGAAAATGGAAACAGCGCGAAATGGGCCACTATAACCTGTCCAACTCTGGCCATTGTCGATATGTCATATTTCAAAGGAGATCGACAGCATCCTTTCGAAAGAAAATACAACAAAAAATGTAGAACTAAAGGGTCTGACATACTTTCACTTAAACTGTTAACGGTTGCTTGGAGGTCTCCCCTGTCAACAGCGCGAGCCTAGCAGAAATCAGAGCACCCTTTAAAAGCCGAACAATTTAATAGCGCTATCCCCACCTCTTGTATTGCATTTAAAGTAAAAACGACACCATTTGATGGGTTGTTTTGGAATGTAATATCCTATCAATCTTGGATCAATTACTTTCTAACTGCTGGATATTTAACTAAGGTAGATACTAGCCTTTAGCCTATATTACATTCATAGGCTAATTGTACCAGAACAAAATAGAAAATTGGCCCCCAAAATATTTTACCCTTTTATATTAGCTATTCCAACAGTAAATACAATTTGATATTTTGCACACACACACACACACACACACATATATATATATATATATATATATTAAACCTGAATAGGTTTCGTGTGTCACGTTGGTAACGACAATAATTACACGTGTCAAGTCCAGGGGTTGCTTTTATTCTTGAAGCAAATCTGTGTTGCTCTATAAGTGTGATCAGCTGTTATGTTCTATATGTTTATTGGACTATATCATTAGTAGTAGTAGTAGTAATTTTAGTAGTAGTAGTAGTAGTAGTAGTAGTAGTAGTAGTAGTAGTAGTAGTAGTAGTAGTAGTAGTAGTAGTAGTAGTATTATTGTTATCATTATTATTATTATTATTATTATTATTATTAGGCCCGTCATCAAATTGTGTGTAAGGTCTAAACAGAGCAACATGTTGTAAAACCAGTGAGGAATGCATATCTATCAAATAATTACATTGTCTGACTTCACCTGCATTGTAATCGTGGATGTAATTTATCATAGAAGGTGCTTCACACTATTTGAACCTTTTAAAATAATGTGGCACGTAGGCTACTAGGGGTACAAGTACGTTTTAAATAGCGTTTTTGTGCTTTTAATATGTTGCATTTTTCATAGTACCTTCAAATCCTTCAAAATAAAATGCTTCAATGTTAAATGTTAAATAGTTATTAAAAGCTTTTCTCCCCACAGCTATTATTGGCACATTGTATATGTCCACAGGTCAATCTCATAAAATTATAAAGTAAATAAAAAATAAATATCTATGTAAATCATTAGACTCTTTAAGCAAGGAGCCACATCAATAATCCCAGCAAATCGATGTTCCCAGGCTGAAATGTCCTTCAGCAAAATAAAATCGCTGATATTTTATTAATAAATGCGATGCTTCTTTTTCAAGCATTCTTAAATGCATTCGTGAATGACTGTACATCATTTATTCTATTTCTTCGGTGTGTTTTACACTCATATATTGTATTCCATGGCTATATAACAACAGTGAAATCATTTGAACGGAAAAAATCGAAATACCTTTAAAATCAGATGTCAATATCCACTATGAATTAAAATATTTTACGGACATTCTTAGTTTTTGCTTAATGACATACATAACTTCAATCAAGAAGCAACTTTGTAAATACTTCATGAATCGTTCATAATTGTTCATTAACTAATATGCTCTGACGTAAGATGCATACTACTTCTTGGATTCAATTCTAAAAATAGGAGATGGTTTCATGCCAAAATGTAATCGAACACCACCTATGTGGTTTGGTAGTCACTTATCAGTTAATCCGGGGTTTATAAACTTTGCCTAAATCATGCATCCGGCATGCAGGGTCCGTATACGTAAAAAAATATTGCAGATCAGTATACAAATATTTGTATCTAAAACATAAAACACTTTGAGATCATAACAGCAAAATCTATCGGCTTCAATTTGAATCCTCGTTTTAGATTGTAATGTTGACCCAGGCATTAGCAGACCGCTCTCCTGTCTAAAATTGGATAATGGTTGTGTTATTGCCATTGGTACAAATGCCAGAATACTTCATAGCCTATGTATCTTCTGCGTGCAAATGAAAGACACATATCACGAAGAAACTGTGAAGAACACATTGCTCATCCATTCAATACCAGGTGTACGTGTTGCTTATCAAACGTAAGGCATTATCGGTTAGCCTCCAATAAAATAGTTTGTCAGGGGCTTCTTTGGAGAATTGTGTCCAGCCTGCTAAACACGTAAGATGGTTAAGTGATGTAGTGTGATGAATAACACAGTCCCGTGGCTGATTTTAAAGACGCGCCACAGAGATGAAAACATTTGCCCCTGCGTGTGCACGTGCCAGCATCCTCCGGATTCGGTTCCTTTTCTTCAAAGACCAGCTACTGCACTTGTACGACCTCGGGTTATTGACTGATCTGAGAACTCTCATGTTACTATGACTTACAGTATGCAGCTTTCAATATATATATACATATATATGTATATATATATATAACAAAGTTTACGATATATATATATAACATCAAACAATTTGCAATAGTACATATTTAACGCACTAAAAACACGAGTAGGCTACAATAAATATCCCGTCATAAACAAATAGGCTACTTAAATAAATCTCTTAATTTATTTCGAAGTAGATTCATAATAATGTACATCATGGCTACTATGAAAAGAGAACGGCAAACCCCGAAAAAAAACAGTTTAAAAACCCGTGCCCACGTCCTTTCAAATCCAAAGAAAAAAACCCCGCTGAAAGCATCCTTAAATCGCACATTCTAAAGGAGACACCCTTGTTTAAATCTTCATTTGAAAACTCCCTCCCCTGCAGTGAACGTAGTCCAAGTTTTCAAGTCACGGAAGAGGAAAAAAAGTTTCTTCTCAAACTCGATCGAGCCAAGAAATTGTGCAAAGGGGAGCCTAAGCGGCCTGAGCACGTAACACTTAGTGCTTGGTACAGAGACACCGGCTCCAGTGATTAATTATCAGTTATTACTGCTCTGGTATACCGTTCCTGCTGGCTCCTCGTCTCCGTTTCCCAACAATGCACTTCATCGTGCCAGTGAGATTCAAGCAGCCCCCTCAATCTCCCCACCCATAACCCCCTCAGAATATGACGGCTCATGAATGTGACTAAAAGAACGTGGTACTTACGGATAGAACTATTTTGTTTTTACAAGCATACACATTAAGACAGATATATAACGTCCCGGACACTTCTAACGTCTTTCGGTCAAGTTATCATTTTTACTCGCAGATTATACACGGCTTCTCTCCTCTCTGCAGTCCATATTAAGCTTCCTGCCTCGACCACATGAAGTCAATTAGAACCCAGAGGGGGCCCCTTTTGACGGTATCGGTGCAGGTTCGCAAAAAAACGAACTTCGAAAAAGTATAATGATAATAAATTAACCACGAGATCGAGACTAAAATCATAAATGGCAGTTATATATTGTTTGTTCTTTTTGGTTCGATTTTTTTAAACGAAGGAATACAGATAAAAAACCTTTTCAGTATTTGTTCATGTGCAGGTACAAAACTGGGAAAATTAGCATAGGGGCTGTCATCTTGAACAGTCACAAAAGGTACTTGCAGACTGTGGTGGCATTGCTGTCCTTGCAAAAGTGACATCCCATACAAAACACACATCCTCACCTCTATAAACGTAGCGGAAAGACACTAAAGAGAGCATGCGTTTGAAAAAAATTCATAAACAAACAAACACCTAAATAAAACACACACAAAAAAATCATAATAACAAACCACCTCCACGGAACAACGACCACAATGAAAACACACAGTACAAGACCAGTTGAACTTGGGGAAAGTCTGCACAAGCACTGAGCAGCACTTACCTGCTGGGACATTCTGAAGAGAAAGTTGCTGTCAGTGTTCTGCTGCCATGTCCCCATGAAGCCTGGCTCAGCACTTGCAGGTCTTGTGCCGAACTGCATGGAGTTTTGACTGCTGGTGGCTCTCTGAGTGGAGTCTCGTGCCCTCTCTTGCTCTCTGTCTCTTGCCGTGTCTCTGTCTCTCACATCCACGTCTGCCTCTTCTGACTGAAAAGTGAAGGTGGATTTTTTTAGAGAGAAAAAGAGAGAGAGAGAGCTCTTGGCTGCATGTAGCAAAGGAGTGTGCTGTATTAATTCAGGAGCTGGGAGTCTGTGTATTTCCTTAGGGGTATATGGTGGAAGAGGGCAGGATGAGTGGAGCATTGAAGGTAAGAGGGGGGTTGGGGGGGATGAAGGGGGGGAAGGAGAGAGAGAAGGGGGAATGGAAAAGATGTGGAGGAGGAGATGAGGAAGGAGGGGGTATGTCTTTTCTGTTTGCCTTTCCTACCTTTTCTGTCAAGTAGTTTCCCTGTACGCAGACTAACCCCTCCAAACAACAGCCTCCCCCCCAAACACACAGCACCAAAAACCAGAGCCCCTACTGCCCCCCCTTCCCACCCTCCGCAATTCACCAAAAACCAGAATCACCCTCCCACCCGCCAAATGTCATCCCTCTCCTCTCTCACCAAAATTCTCAGTGCCAGTCCCAATTCAGAGTCCCAGCTGCCTCAAAACCAGGTGTGTCACCACCAACCAAAAGAAGCCCTGGTGCTGTGAGGAGCTTCAGCTTGCCTCGCTCGTCTTATCAGCCCGCCTGTCCTCCTGCCAGCACTGCTTCCCACTCTGGTCTCCCTGCAACCTCTCCACGCTCTGCTGCTGTGTGTCAGGCCAGCACACTCTGAGTCAACTGTATCGCTCCTCTCCCCGGCACAGAATGACATCGCGCGCTCGCCCCCCTCACTGATACGATCCCTGCTTCTCAGGAGCCGCTGAGCAGGATGAGCTAAGACTGGGAGGGAAGGCTGTCCCTGCCTTATTAAGAGCACACACAGCTCCACTGTCAAGCACATCCCGCACTCTGCTCTGGCCCCCTCTGGAATTCAGCCGCTCGCTGCTTAGCGAGTAATAAATACAGCGAACCTGCACTTAGCTCATTGCTCCTTACACCCACAACACATGTCTGTGATTAGAAAAAAAAAAAAAAAAAAAAAAAAAATGCCCTCATTTCAATACCCATCTCAAATTTGACATGGCCACCAAACGTGGCACACTCTGTGATCGCTGTTTTTGTCTCTGTCTTTATGTTTTTTCCGAAGCCGGGACGCCTTTAACTAGCCTCTTATAAAGCTTTAATGACCTACACGTAGCATCATTCTTGCCGGGCTATTTTAAGCACAATCGAGCGTGAAGCATAACGCAACATGATCATAAAGTCCAGTGCCTGCGTCTTTTTTTTTTTTTTTGCTCTTGCTGTTAGACGGCTAATGACAGTTCACAGGGAGGCAGCCCCTCCACAAGCACCGAGCGGATCACAAGAAAGCCCAGGTGGACACGTTCCGATTTCGCCTAATGAAAAAAAGGAGACTCTCTGTCCAAGGTCCCTACAGCAGCTATTCCAGGAAACATGTGAAATTAGAAAAATAAACCATCAGGATGGATATTCATTCACGATATCGAGTGGGCATTTCTCTTTTCATACAAGATGTACACCATAATGAGTTATGACACATATTTATATTATTGCTAATGTTTTGCTTCTTTTTTTTTCTTATTGCACAAAAAGGCAGGTAGTATTACATGGATTTATGAGGAAGATATTACAGTAATTTCCCAGTGCTAGCCAATTTTTTTTTTTTTTACAACATTTAATGACTACCGATATATAAAGCCACTTGAGATTTGCTTGAGATTTCCTTCCATTTGCTATAGCTATATCAAATGGAAGGAGACAACTGGTACTGTCTCTTAAAAGCTTGAGAAACGCAGCAATGACAGCTTCTACTAACCTTAACAGATATTATCAGTGTTGGATTTATGTGATAACACCTAGGAATGTTTTAAGTGTCATCCAGTGACATCCACATCATTAGATTCAAATTAGATAAAATGAAAAATATGCACGTCACACAGGCACACGTCTGCTTGTTTCAAGTAGTTCTGCATTAACTTAACAACTGACAAAATCTGCATAATACCTGGTACATAGATAAAAGCAGTAATATATATATATATACATACATACATATATGTGTGTTACAATATACATATATACACAGTAGATTTTGTATTTATACCCTTGATAAAGACAAACAAAAGATATCGTATAAAATAAGTTATATAAGTAAAGAGGTGTATTTGCTAAAAAAATTAGAAAATTCCAAACCTACAAAACCAATACAGTTTTATTAATTTATTTTTTTCTCCAGAAAACATCTGTATCACAGTTATTCACACCCCTAACTATTCTTTTAATTTTAATCCAACAAAAACAAATCTTCATAAATATACAACTTATTTGAAGTTCATTGGAAGGTTATGGAACTATACGGTGGCCTACAGTGGTTTCCTGTTTCCTTAGGGTATAAAAAAATGGAACACATACAAAATACTGTGGTCAGCCATCATCATGGTGAAAGGCAAAGAACTCCCTGAAAGCATCAGACAAAAGGTCATTGACCTCTACAGATCAGGATATGGCTACAAAAAAATCACTAAAAAGTTAAAGATACCACTTTCCACTGTTGTGTCAATTATTAGGAAGTTTAACACCACTGGAACAGTGGCTAACCTGCCAGGTAGAGGAAGCCAGTCTATCTTGCCCCCACGTGTAGTGAGACAGATGGTTTGAGAGGCAAAAAGAAGTCCAAGGGTCACAGTTCAAGATCACCAAAACAACCTGGCATCTTGGGGTTACAAGGTGTCTAAAGCTACCATTCAACAATGTCTACATGACAATGACCTTTATGGCAGAGTTGCAATAAGGAAGCCTTTTTAAAGACAATTCACCGAAAAAGGCATCTTGAATTCATCAGACTACATCTGAACTACAATTGGAACTGTGTCTTGTGGTCAAATGAAACTTCAATCAAGCTTTGTGGACATGCACATCAGCATTATGTTTGGAATCCAAAAAATGTAAGCAATGTTGAAAAGCACCTCATGTCTACAGTGAAGCATGGTGGTGGATCTATAATGCTTTGGGGTTGTTTTGCATCCACAGGTCCTGGGGCTCTTATTAAAATAGATGGAACCATGAACTCCAGCATGTACCATTTGTCCAAAAACCTTGTTCCCTCTACCAGGAAGCTACACATTAGCCGCAGATGGACCTTCCAACAAGACAACAATCCCAAAACATACGTCCAAAGAAACTAAGAAATGGTTGACAGAGCACAAGGTCAATGTCCTGACATGGCCATCTCAGTCTCCAGACCTGAATCCAATTGAACATTTGTGGCTCAAACTCAAGCAGTCCACAAATGTCAACCCAAGAATATGAAGGAACTAGTACAATTCTGCATGTAGGAATGGTTGAGGATCCCCCTCAAGAAGTTCCATAACCTCGCATGACACTACAGAAGGCGACTACTTGCTGTTATAATGGCCAAGGGAGGAACCACAAAGTACTGATAACAGGGGTGTGAATATTTGTGATTCTTGATCGTTCTGGGAAAAAAAACTTATAATTTGTAAACCGTTCGATTGTGGTTCGTACCAATGCATTATTAGTAAAGAATATAATTTTCTGAATTTTGTGAGCATAAAGTAAGGCTCATTATTTATATAGTTTATTTTATACGATCTCTATTGTTCATCTTTATCAAGACTGTAAATACAAAATATATAGTCTACTGTATATATATATATGTATATTATACAAATAACATGCATTGAAATTCCAGTTGTACATCTAGACTTGTCATTTAGCCAACAGTCAAAGAATGATCATGTTAAAAGGCAACAATGGCTGCATGCTCCACATACACCTCTCCCCCTTTCTTTCTTTTTTCTCTCTCTCTCTCTCTCTCTCTCTCTCTCTCTCTCTCTCTCTCTCTGTCTCTCTGAAATGTGCTAGTCTCTTGATTTTTCGAGTGGCACTCAGTGTTTTGAGTCAAGCTAGCGGCTCAGCTTCTGACCTTCCCGTTAATGGCTGTTATTTGTGGGAGGTTTGAGGACCCTGCCAATAGACACCTCCTCTTTCCCTCTCACTGTCTCCCTTCCTCTGTCTTTCTTGCTTTCCTTTTCATTCCATCTAACACTCCTCCCTTCTCTGCCTGGTGGGAAAAAAAAGAAAGAGGAAAAAGAAAGCATGCAGCAGCGGTGAGCAGACGACAAGCAGAAAAGCAAGGACCAGCAGTAATAGACTCCTTTATTAAAACTATTATTCTGCAAGACTTGAAATTCCCTTCAGACCAGGCCATGTCAGAGCCCATATAATTAACTAGAGGCTCAGCTACGGATCAATTACCAGACAAGCAAGTGATAGCGAAATCAATGAAAGATCATCAGCCACATTATCAGTGTTGCAACTCATTAGAGTAAAACTGAGCAGCGCGCTCAAAGAGCCCCACAGTGGTGGTGTTCCAGGCACTGTGGGTTTGGGGGAGGGTGCAGTGCGGGTGTTTATTTGGAAGCCATGTTGTGAAAAATCGTTATCAGAACTTTCAATTTTCTCCCATTTTTCCTTGTCCCATTTTATTAAAAGAAAAACTTTGATGAAACCAAGTTCTCTTTAGCAAATGTGACAATGTGTGGAATGCAGTTTATTAAGACCACAGCACCGAGTTTGTTTAGCTCATGAACTCTCCTCAATGGGGATCAATAGGGTCTGTACAATGATTACTGGGCTGGCTAGTTGTAATGTCCTCAGGTTGAGCCTCTCTCTATACAAAAGCACCCCAGTGGCCACGGTCACATTACAACCTTCCCCAGAAACAGGCCTGCTTTGAAATGGGAAAGCCTCAGAATTTTGAGGGAACTATACTGAAGTGAGGATGGAAGCTTAGTCAGTCCTGAGGCAGTGGCAGTATCGTCTCTTTGCCCTGCGACAAACAGCCGGTTATTTTTAACTGAGTGGCCCTGTGAGGGCTAGACACTCTCCTCAAGTGTCCAAACACACCTGCCTCTGCGCCCGTCCCAAACCAGGGGGAGGGGTCGTATACCTCTCTGGTCACCAGAGGCTGGTGCACACACTGTGCCACTTCACCATCACCATATATGCTAACAGTGGCCCGCCCACTCCTCTCCCAGGGGAATGACCACTCCACTCAGTCAGAGACGTGGTGCAAAATGACAAGATTCACTGCAAGACATGGGCGGTACTCGCCTGCCCCTTTAGTACGCTTAATACAACAAGATATTTAATGAATGTTAAAATAAGCCTATGTGTGGAATTGTGCTGTTTACTCAGAAGGAGACACTTCATTTACAAGAAACTGTTGAAATGCTACTGTAACACTGATATCCTTGTACTAACCACAAGGGTAAAAGCCACCATCAGGGGACAGTACCCTTTTAGGTCCATGTGCAGTAATTTCTTTTTCATGGTCATGATGTCATCTTCATAATGTTCCCCATTTACATTGTGGGTATCAATAATCCAATATGCCAGTAAGTCTTGTTCCACAAGCAGACTTGGCTTTGTGAATGTTAGGCATATATTCACTCCCTGTGTGTATGAATGACATCACTGTTAATCTCTCATGCTTTAACATGTTTAATTCTATCACATAATAGACATGCTCTTTATTTATTTACCATTGTTTAAAAAAGGCTGGGGTAACTCGAGGGAAAATTCACTCGATCAAATATTTTTGGTATACTGTATGTAATCAATTGTTCAGCGGTCACTGAGATAAGTTAAAATGTGGGGTGACAATTTAAATTGAAAAAGTGATATTTGCTCAAATTTGTTATTTAAAGTGACACTCAAATCAGTATAATTCCTTTTTTACTGCATGGGTTAACACTGGGCCTGGGATGTTAATGGGGTTTTCCCTGCGGTACCCACACTTTTACCTTCAATCAAGTCAAAACACTCATCCCAACACTCACTCATCATTATTATTCAAATTATATCAGTTAATAATAATACCAATTGAATCTACCTGGTTTTCATATGAACTCATATTCATGTGTAATACATTTTCCTCATATGACCTGGTGATTGGCATAGGGCCTGGTTTGAAAAATCCTGTCAAAGAGCCAGAGTGAAAACTTTACAAATTCTTGCTATTCTTGTCTTGTGGAGATTAGAGCAGTTTATCAGCTGAATTTAGACTAGATACTGAAACAATTGGTGGTTTGGTATTGGGTTGTCTTTGGATGTCTCTTCAGTCAAGTTTGGACTGCATTTGTGATTGCAATAAAGCAATTTTTTAACTGATGATTTTTCATAAAAAATTGAGTAGATATCAACACCATCAGTTCTGCAGTGATGAAAGGAGATACGTCTCACAATGGCCCAAAAGGTACATGTGTACAATGTTATTTTAACTGGAAAAAAAGCACACCAAAACGTAGTTCCAGCTAATGCCTTCATTAATGCATGGGAATAATATTGTGTGTGCTTTGTAAATACCCTATTACATTTTATAGCCCTCTGCATCATCTCTACAAGCCTTAAACACCTTGCAATTGTTCGATAGATTTGACCCTCTGTCTCAGGTGGCGTGTTGCTGTAGTACCCTTGGGCAAACTACTTTACTTCAATTGCTCCAGACTTACAGAATGTGTAACATCATAAGTCAGACAGGGCAGCCATCTACAAAGGAAATAAAGAAAAACAATGCCCTCAACATAATGATTACCTCTCTGCTCTAATGGCCATAACATGCCCTAAACAATACCCAGAGCAGTAGTTTTCACTGAAAAAAAACACTTGGAATCCAGCGACTGCACATCAATCAGCTCTGTTGGAATGGCACTGACCGACAGGACATTCAAGATCCGAAAGGGCTTTTACCGTTTTGAAATATGTAAAGGACAGTATTAATTCACTCTACTGGATGCCGGGAAAGCATCCCCCTAGCTACAGTGCTGTTGCTAAGAGGGATGACATGCATGGCACTGTGTAAATCTGCTGTATTAAGGAAAATTCCGTTTAAATGGTTTGTTTTTAATGTTCAAAACTATATTGCCCCCTTTCTATATGTTGACTTTACACAGCTTTTAAAATACAAGGTGATAGAAAAATGATTTCCAGGCCGGTTTCCTGGGCTTTTAATGCTGCTTTGAACATGCCTCTGATACGAGAAAGTACAGGAGGCTTGTTAGAGTAAACACAACTGAAAAGAAACATCAAGGCTCCGAAAGTGACAATTATGATGGTTTTCTCTATTATTATTTTCTTTCAGCTGAAATAAAATAGAAGGGGGAAAAATCACTGTTGAACTAACCAAATAAAGTTACTCTTTATTCCCAGAGAGTCAAACCCTGACTTTCATGTTAACATTAGTACTAAAAACAACAAAGTAAGAAAGCAGAGATAAATATATATATATATATATTTATATATAAAAAAATTTTGGGGGGGGGTTATGTCGGTCAACGTGTTACCAATCAGCAATGCTGGTAGTGAAACACTCTTGTCACTCAGAGTCCTCATTCTTGGCTTGGAAGCAGTGACCTGGTTTACGCACCCCTCGTTCTGCAGGGCAAGGAGATCAGTGGTTTCTTCATGTGACAACAGGCGGTGCGTTGATCAGATGGCAGCAGGACAGAACTGTCACTGTTTGTTACCAAAGAATGCACAGGGCCACAAGACATCATATGACACCGAGTAACAGCCTCCTGCTTGTGCTGGGGAAAGGGAAAACGAGAAAAGGAAGAGGCCATGGAGAGGTCCTCTCAACTGACGTCTGACCAGATGACCTGATTCTTTACAAGACCGTCGCTGCTGGAGTCACATTCTATATCTCCTCCTCATAAATATTCGCTCAAATCTGCAGAGCTCTCAAATCTGTTATCTGCAGGGCAACAAATTCAGAGTGTCCTCATTTAAATCATTAAAGCTGTCTACTAAATACCTTGTAACTGATTCTGTCTCTGAAGAAAAGTGTGACATTGAACAAAACCTGAAATAAAAAGTTGGCTCTGTCATACAGAATAATGCTATGTCTTTAAGCGCTTAAAATGAGAAAAAAAGGTCTGTCAAGGGAAACTCTTCAGCAGTTCATTCCTGCACCAAGTCCCCCGCCCCTTGGCCCCAGCTGACATCGTCAGAGCGAGAGGTCTGAGCGCTCCAGTGACTGCGTTACAGCTAATCCACAAGGCACTGGCTTAGCCCCCTCCTGTCCTCCCAACAATTAGCAGACCTCATGCTCACAAAGCAGGTCCTCTTTGTCTCGGTGCTCCCTGGAAGAGCTGCCAGGAGAAATGAATTCCATCACCTGTGTGGCTGCAGCCAGCCCAAGGACCTCGGACTACCCGGACAGAGGGAATCTGCCCCCCATCATCAGACCGCAGGAACCGGTCCATTAGGGCCCCGCTGACCCCCAGTCAAAGAAGTTGCAATTTAGATGGGCAACACTGTGCCATTGCAGGACTGATACGAGACAACAGAGGAATGTTCCAGAACATAGTACAAGTAAATGATAAATATAAGAATAAAAATAAATGCTCTCTCTCTATATATATATATATATATATATATAGTACAATACACAGTATAGTACAGACAGACAGATGCCCAGACATATAGATAGATAGATATTTTAAATATAATGTCATAACATTTGTCATAAAAAGGACTGAGCAAACAAGGCACTTTTCATTTGATCTGTTTGTCCTGACTTGCTTTATTTACAAAAACGGTGTATCGTTTTTGGGATAAGAAGGATCATACCAGATAGATATATTTGTCAAACCAAGGTCAGTATTCAATTAACAGCTCAATCAAACTTATGTAAAACCTATGAAAACCAGCATGAACAAGGTCATGCAAGGTCAGGGTCAGGGTCAACATTAGCTTACTTGTTTACACACTGTGGATGTTTAGGTTTAGGTTTTACTTTGCCTTCGGTGTACATTTTATATTGGAATATTTACACTGTAATTGCTGACTAGTGCTGCTCAGCTCTGGAAATAGACCTGAGCTCTTTAAATGGGAATGTGCTTAGTTTCCCCCTCGTTACTTTAAAGGTATTTGACTGCAGGTGTCTAATGATCCAGAGTCAGACAGATTAGCAGGGATGAAGTTCTCACTCTCAGTTTGTGCCTTTAGACATTACAAAATCCGAGACGGCCTCTGGTTGCATTGAGAACACTGTCATTCTAGACCTTTAACAGATTCTGTGATTTTTCTTTAGCTAACACTTCAATGAATTACATCAAGACTAAAAAGATACCATCGTTAAACCCTCAAATGAAAGAAGAAGAAAAAAACCTTCTTGGGAGCGGAATGAAGAAATCAGTGCGCATGCATGTGTGTGCGTGTGTGTGTGTGTGTGTGAGAGAGAGAGACAGAGAGAGAGAGAGCGATAAAGAGAGACAGCCAGAGAGAGAGAGAGTCAGAGAGAGAGAAAGACAGAGAGAGAATACTGGAGAGTTTTACTGGAAACAGACCTGACATACTGAAGGCCCCACTAGTTTGCATAACAGGGTCAATGGTGCGTGCCTTTTGTGCTGGTGATTGGGTTTACTTACTCGCCGGGGCTGTCATCAATTATCCCAGCTTGACACGGGGCCCAGTCCACCGCAGTGGAGGCAGGGAAGAGAGGGAGGGAGGGGTGCCAACTGTCTCTGTGGCCTGACCCCCATCGGTACCCTACCTCCTGTTTCACAGGCTCTCGCCTGTGCCAGTGCGGCCAGCAGGAGGACATTTGGTTCCCAACAATCAATCAAGGACGTTTTAACCGCCAGCATTTAAACACTTGGGACCTACATGTCTTTGACTGCGGTGCCTGTCTGCATTCATTTGGGAGACTTATTTTTCTGTTAGAACTGAATTGTGGTAGACCAAGCCTGGCCACGCCCCAGCACCTACAGTACAGCACACGCTACAACTCCAGTCTTCTGTAAAGGCAGCACCCCTGCTACAGTACTTTCATGGTTGTAATACATTTACTCCACAATCGCATGGCAAAAGAATACAACACTGTTCTTTTTTTAGCCATTTTTCATCCATTTGACTTTCTTCCCCAGCTTCGAATGCCCAGTCTTATTGATAGACCCGTCCCATTGTTGTAACAATCTGTATTTTATTAGTAACAATTGAGGAGTAAAAAAAAGCACATGCTGCCAGCTGTTGTGTCTATAGACTCTGCAGTGCACCGGCTAAGCTGTGCCGTCATTGCGGTTCGAGGCGACACTTTATGCACAGCTGACGAAGACAGACCTCAGGCGCCTGATTGATCTGAGGAGTTGCCCTAACATGATGAGGTGGGGAAGCCCAGAAAACCGAGTGAAGCTACAGGATGGCCACTTACTCATCACCCATAGGTTTCCCAGCTGCAGTACGTACTAGTACGGTCAGATTTCCATTTCGGACATTGAGGAATGTTACTGCATTAAGGGTTAGTGCTGGACACACCACCTGGGAGCCCCCCCAGTCTTGTCCTTCAATAGAGGTCATATGTTCATCAGCAAGGGCTATGCATTTAAAAAATATATATATAAAGTGTGATAAGAGACTACTGTATGATTGACAGTAGAAGTGTGCAGACACATCACTATCTGTATCTGTATCTGCTAATCCAACATAATTATCTGTGTCGGTATCTGTATTCAGATATAAAACGTGGAAGTGGGTGTGGTTTGAACCAGAAGTTGTGTAAGATGAAAGGAAATAGAGAGAAAGCAGTGATTTTAGATGGCCAAGGGAGAAGTTGCCCCTAGGCACTGGCACAGGACCAGTTAACTCCACTCAAATCCTAACCTTAACCATTAGGAAAAAATTCGCTAAACTGACTTTAGACCAGCCCTCACGGTCATCTTCCAACTATACCATTTTTGACAGTATAACAATGTTCCACTCCTGCCTACTTCTGTGTTCTGATCGCGTTGAATCATGGGTACCATAGAAAGAGCTCAGAGGTGAACTCTCTATTGACTTAAATGCAGAAAATATCTAATTATATATTAAGACTGCTCTGGGTTCGTTACAACGTAATATTTTTACAAAAATTCTTATTACCAGAAACAATCCTACTGGAATAAAATGTGTAATTTGTTTTGATGTGATCAACGTTTATCATATGTTTTATTAGCCATTTATGTGAAGAACTGTCCAATAAGCAGATTATTCCTTAGTTTGCATAAAAGGGTGTGGTTAAGAGGGCATGTTCATTCTGTTGACTGTCACAGGAATGCTGATCAATAGCAAACTTATATGTTGGGTAACATTATAGCTCTTTAGATATCTGCTATGTAGCTAGCTACAGTGTTTAATATCAGAGCATTGTCAAGTGAGCCAGGTTCATATTAGTGCAGCTAGCTAGCTTATTGGCTACCCTGTGTTTCGTACTGACTACTGCCTCTCTCCCTCCCTTCGGTTGTATGTGTGTATGTGCGTTTGTGTGTGTGTGTGTGTCCATGGCACAATTTTCTCAAATGGTAGTGGAAGGCAGCCTCACAAGTTTCCTCATCAATTTAGATTTCAAAATAATCAGACTATCCATGTAGCAAAGCCAGTGAGAAAAGCACAATCACAAGGCAAGCGGACTGTGTGCGGCAAAGAGAATCATGTCCCAAATTTCTCACTCTCCGTGGCTCTGTAGCCTACGTGTGTTTGTGCCTCAGCAGCAGAAACCAGCCACTCTCATTAGTGGAAGACAGGATAGCCAATCACAAGTTATTTTCTACAGGCCTAATGGTATGTCCACAATGTCCCATGAAAAAAATATATATATATTCCGAATATTGATCAACTCCGGGTAGAAAAATATCTGTATCAAGGCATTATCTGTGCATATACAAACAGGGTATTCATGTTCGGATACACCCCTGTTGCATAGTATTCCTGTATTTTATGATCTTGTATTTTTATTTTATTTTTTTATTTAACCTTTATTTAACCACGAATAGCCCCGTTGAGCATAACAATCTCTTTTTCAAGGGGGTCCTTGCGTAGACAGGCAGCAGCAATAAGTTACAGACAAGGATAAAGCAATTTACAAAAATGACAAATTACAACATTACAAATAAAATTGTATGTACAGAAGACTGGAAGCGAAACCGTGGAAGCAAAACCATGAGCTATGCCTATCTCCGTTCAAGGTTAATCAAGTCACTGTGCTGCATTGAAGTTAGTAAGGTGATGTAGTCTCAGTATTGCTAAAACTTGCCTAAGCATTAGTACTGCCTTAGCATTGCCTTAATGTGAAAAAACACCAACACTGCAAGAATGTGGAAAATGTTTCTCTTTTGTACCAGACAAAAGACGGAGACGTAAAAAACCATGTTCCAAGCTAAACACAACTCTTCCCTCAGAAACAGCATCCTCCAGCAGTATTGCTTTGCAATGCCAAGAGCTCTCTTCCCAATGTTATCCAGAGCTGCTGCCGAAATCAAGCTTGTCGGACACAAAAATTATTATTATTATGCAGCCACCAGGTTTCAATTACCGGGGTTGAAGCATACATCAAGCGGTATTAAAACACATGGGCGGCAGGGCCACTGGCATTGGCCGTGTTTTGTGAGCTCTCAGGCTGAGCACATTCTAGCACGGAGCCAAGCTACATCGCTTGATTATTACACGCATCTCCTCTGAACCGGTTCCATACGGAACCAGGCACAGCCGGCCGAAGCCGAGCAGCCCCCGCCCGATGGAACGGCCCCGACAACTTTTCAAGGTGGTCTCCGAGTATGCTCGCTTTTTTAAGCGCCTCTCGCGGTAACGGCAACGTCCCGACGGTGCGCGACCCCTCCAGCCCTGATTCAGTGGTCTCTCGCGGGCTCTCCGGTCTCATGTGGTATTTAGAGAGGCGAGTGGATTTAAGGCGGCTCGTGTGATAGTTGAAAAGCAATGAATCTTACAGCGCTTTCGCTGACGCGCCCGCAGAGTTAGCCAGACCTGTCTCTCCGGCGCGGGACCACCCGCACCACAGAATGCGGAGGTGGGATTTGTCAGGTGAGCTGTGTTCTCTGGAACACTCTCAGTCTCGGCCAGAGACGGGCCGGGCCGGCAGGTTGCTCTCAGAGAGCGAGTCACAGCGTGAATTATTGGGGTTGAGCAGAACAGAAACAGGGGTAGCTCAGGGAAACTCATCATTAGCACTCCATAAAATGTTGGGCTGGGCCGAACCATAAGCACAAACCAAATAGAAATAAATCAATAAATAATACATGCCTCACCCATAAGAGAGAATGCATCATTAGCTCATAGAAACACAATTGACAGATATGCAGCAGCTTATTGACTGGGTAATACTACACCATCAAACCGGGAAAGTCCTTGATATTATATATGGATGGAATTTTGCAATAAATAAATAAATCAAGAAATAAAATTAAATATATAAATCTATGCAGGTTTTACAGAAATATGGGTAATTATCGCAAACAATTTCAAAGACAGTCGTGTCATTTGAAGTGGAGGAATATTTAAAGTGGGCACTCTACGATCACCGCTATACTTCCTTTTTTTTGGAAGGCGGGTGTTTATCGTTCTCCATCCGCACGTGATCACGGGAGCACTTCTCCAAGTCTGCACGAACACTCGTAGCCCATTACTCTTACTCAAGCAGAGCGGGGGGAGACCGACGGTATGAGAAGCGTTTGCAGTGACGCTTTACTCACCCATGAAAACTTCCCATCCCTTATTCAAGACCCGGCGCACTCGGATTGTCAGCGCGGCGGCACCGCGACGGTGTCGCTCCTGGCGGCCCATCCGCATGGCCAGGCTGAACCGCCGGGAAACGACAGGCAGGGGAGCGCCATGCTACGGGGATGTGATTGCCTCTCGGCCCCCGTGGGACGGCTAAATTATTAACAAACACTTACACAACCGAGAAACTGTCGAGAACAAACCCATTAAAACTGTTAGCCCGCTGAATGCTCCCGACTTTCTGGTTTTTTAAATCTTTGTCAAAGTCATCAAATTGCCCGGGCTTTTAAAAATTTTATGGAGGATTTTTATGGGGCAGCCTGTTTTATGTCAGCGGCCCTGTCATTGTTCTAAATAAATAAATAAACACACACATAAATGGATAAATGGGCCAGGGCTGGCAGCAGAGAGGGGGTACGGACCACCATGATAATACAGTAAAAAAAAAAAAAAAAGTGTTTCAGCGGCGCCTAACTTCCTCCTGAGCTGCAGCTGTGCACCCCTGCCCAAAGCATGCCTTTCCCGGGCACCTCTCACTTAAGTTCTCCCAGCTCCCAATTTACTGGAGACGAGAGCTACACACTTAGAGCCTTTTGGTTGTCTTTTTTTGTGTTAAATTCACCAAACTGCTTGAAAGGGTCATTAGAGGGGCCAATATATTTTCTGCGGATTTCACGGAGTGGAGCTACCAGTTTGCTCTTGGCTTATGTTGTTTTGCCTACCTGTTTTTGGTTTTTTTACTCACTTCCAAATGACAAAGAGATGAACATTTAAATCTGGGGACATGATTCACCACTTGATTAATGACATTAGTGCATGGGTTGTTTCTGAGTGCACTGCAAAACAAATCCCAAATGCGCATTCTGTACAAAGAAATTCTCACCTTGTTCGGACACGCCCAATCACTTCAGAGCCAAATGAAAGCCTAGCGGCCCAGCAATCACGAGTACAGATTATATTAATCGCAAAAACGTTCTGTGTGTGTGTGTTTGTTTATTATTTTGGGCGACTTAATAGCATGTAAGCAATCATCTAAAAAAATTAAAAATAAAAAGCTGGAGAAGGCATTTGAATGTAACCCATTCCAAAAGAGGCATTACAGATTTTAACACAAGAAGAGACACGCTATTATGTTTCATTATAGTTCCATGTGGAATACACAGAGGGGAATATAGGCTCAGAGTGTCTGACGTTATAACTCGTTTGACACTTGGCCTAACACTCCTAAACAAAAAAAAAAAGAAAAGGGAGACATAAAAGAACTACCTCGTTTAAAATGTTCCAAAGGCTGCTAATTGCAATGAGGTTCCTCTAATTAACACAAAAAGACATCTCCAGAGAGAGCCGCACAGCGTTGGTGTCATGAGTTTATAACTTCACAACCTGCATGATTCATGAGCTTAATCAAGATCTTCTAAGCTCTGCCATTACTCTATTCATTTCTTTGTTTAAGAAATATTCTTATATGGCTGCAGAGAAGCCTGCGAGGCTTTAAGTCCCCAGTCTGGCTCGTAGAAGCCAAAAGCAAAAAAATGAAAAAAATAAAATAAAATCCTTCAACATAACACAGATTTTGTTCAATTTCATCAGGTGTAAAAAAATAAAAAAACACTGAGATCACTAGTTAGGAACTATAAATATGTATGATTTGTAAATTATCTGTTGGCTAAGCAAGTAACAGTTATTACTTATAACATACATCGTTGCGGCATGCAAAGAAATCTTGTGGTGTATTCCACCTAGAAGCACATATTCAACGTAGCGTACAACTCAGAAATGATTGTCTGTGTCCTGTGTTGCTACCAGGCCAGATTGTCTGTCAAAGGTCAATAGGAGATGAAAACGCAATCCTTCCTGTATCCTCTGGACTGGCGGAAAACATTTAATGTTAACACTTCTCTCCAATGCGATAGCTACCACTCACCCATGACAATCCTACAGCTGTTATTCAGCCACTGCAGCAGCTGTACTGAACCACCAGTTTTGACCCTCAACTCTCATAGACACTAGAGAAACCTCCAGGGTTCTATGAACTCTCAATACATAGCCTTCATTACTGCACTGTAAAAAAAACTCCCTTTCTAATTAAGTTTATCTGAAAATATACAGTATATGGTGCTGTTCTGTGCATACAATTATGAGTTTAGAGGTCTCGGAAATGAAGGAAACAAAAATACAAACAAGCACATGCAAAGAAACACTTCAATTTGTTGATTACTGAGAGTTAATTTTGACTTCTTATTACTAAGAACTAATAAATATTATTGATATTATTATTATTATTATTAGTAGTAGTAGTAGTAGTTATAATAGTTGTAGTAGTGGTATTGTTGTTGTTGTTATTATTATTATTAGTAGTAGTAGTATTGGTAGTCTAGATATTAGTACTACTAATAGTATTGCTGTTATTATTATAATAAATAATAATCATAGTAACTAAAGAAAACAGTAAGAGCCCTACTAATAGTATTGTTGTTATTATTATAAATAACAATCATCATAATTAAATAATTCTGCTGACAAAAATCATATTAATTAAATTAAATTAATTTAAGGAAACTTTCCATGGGAATTTATGTGAATTTACTGGGGATTTATAAACATAGGACACATACTGTTCCATACAAATGAAAACAGGCTTTTCATACTTCAGCAAAATTATTATTTCAAACTTTATTCAACTTGCAAGTTATAACATTAAATCAATGGGAAGTGTTAGCTAGCTACCTATCTAGTCTTTGAACAATGCATAAATGCTTGCTAACTTTAGCTATACTATTAGCAGCAAGCATAGCTACTAGATTGTATCATCAACTATCTATTCAGAAAAGTTTGACTATATCACCATCAATCTATTATACAATTAACAATTTACCTCAATTATGATGGCATGTGTTTGTGTCAAACTGCGGCTGATGATTGTAGCAGGTATGACTAAATGTTATTTTATTTTATTGACGATCATGTGATGGAACCATGAGTTGTGCATGCAATACCAATAGGGAGAAAATTCCTCATCCACTGATCCACCTTGTCAGGAGGACAGTCTTTCAGACACACACAACTTTGAGATTATAAAAACAAACAAAGCCAGAGGAAATAAAGATATAGCAAATACAAGATAGTTTAATTATTTAAGAATCCAGCTGTTATTAATTTTAAGATTACCTGTAAAAAAATGATAATATTATTTTCTTTTGATTTTATTGATGGGCAAAATGCCAAAGCAAAATTCCCAAACCAATGCTCTTGTGGAAATTTACCAGAAACATACCGGAAAGTTTCCACCTCTTTGCAACTCTACTCAGCACCTTAACAGTAATGTGGATGTCACTATGTTTACCAATGATCTAAAAAATTCTTAAAACAATAAAACATACGCATGTGTTTTTCATAAAGTCAATGGTAGTGACTGAAGAAAATTAGCTTGTAATAAGAAAACACTGAGAGAATTAATATTCCGATAATGTCAAGAACCCCGAAGTAACTCTATCGATCACTGTTCCATTCCATTGTTATGGATGGCATTTGGATAGATCACAATCTAAAACAGAGTACATGAAAAAACATATCAAATGTAATCCATCTTCAACCCCTGGAAGACATCATTGCTACAGTGAATAATTACAGCTCTCTAGCTGAGGAATGTGCCAGCCAAAATTGCACCACTGTTGCTGCTTTGAACCCAAGCATCCCCTTGCCTTTTAAAAAACCTGATAAATCAAACAAAGGCTAATTAGAAGAGGGGACGATGTTTAATTGAGACACAGGATATCCCAGTGTACCGCAGACCCACCAAATCAGTTAAGCAGTGGCTCTCAGGGGGTAAAAGAGGGATCTAGCCTAGTTCTAGTCACCATATTCCTTTCCAGATGTCTAAATTTATTCAACAGGGCAGGGTATTAAAGTGATTAGTCCGAGCCCCCCAAAAACGAGTTTATTTGTACTTTTCACCACTTTCGCTGACGGTATGTCACGTTTTGGACGGTAGCCATGTGACAGGCCAGGAGACCAAACTGCGCTTCGCAACACTTGAAGTGAAACAAAGATCCCTCCAGCGTGGTGGTAGACTATATCATACAAATAGGTGCGTGAGGGGGGTTAAAACGCAAGACAAAACGAAACAACAACAAAAAGAAACGCACAAAAACTTTGAGGAATAAGCGAGTCTAGTTGGCTGCTCCTCACGACTACCTACAGCACTCCTATCATTAAAAAACACAGAGGCACCAGTCCTCTGTGGGTGTCTTTTATCTTGAGGGGAATGAGTGATTGGGACTTGAGGGCTGATTTAAACTGCGAGTAGCGAGGGGAGACAGGATAGGGATGTACTCCCAGATCATGCACGGGGGCTCCCAGACACAGCGAGATCCCTACTGGTGAGCTGAGTAAGACAGCCCGCAGGGCTCGCGTTTGAAACCGTGGCCAGCATCATTTAAAATGTGCCAGAATCAGCACAATGTCATTAGAGATGTGTGACACCATCTGAAGCGGCGGAGAGCCTTAATTATGCTGTGAGAAAGTGGGGAGGCGATGAGAGAGACCGACTCTGCACGCTCCAGCCAGAGATCAAATGCGCAGGTGTTACAGTATACAGCTACAGAGCCTGGCCATTTGATATTAGGGGAAGTGAAATGTACTGTAGAGTGTATCATTTCAAAGGCAAGATCCTTTCTTAAATTGAACAAACAATGTTTTTTGGTGTGTTTTACCACTGTTTTTGAATTTTGTCCTTAAATTTGGCCTTAGCTTTGACTTACACATACAATTCAATAACTTACTCTTTTCAACGCAAGCACAATTTGTTCCCTATTCATTTTGGTGAACTCTCCAAAATGTCAATGTGAAGAAAAGAGCAACACTTGTATTTATTTGTAAATAAAAGTTAAGAATGAATGTTTGTATGATTGAATCCATGGGTTAGAGACTCTCGATTGTAAATTACATCAAAAATTGAATGTAAACCATAGCAACACCATGCAAGAGCCTCGGAGGGTTTTTGCATTCAGACAAAGGCCAGTATGCAGTGATTATGAAGACAGCATGTACTGTAGGCTAAACAATCCCTAATTGACTGGAACACATTCTGCACTGAGATGCAACACATTATAATCTGGCTCCTACGACAAGATTGCCATGTCTTAGAGAGGCTATTCCAAATGCATTTTTTGTGTACCATTGAGCAAAATATATGATTTATTCAAAATTAACTACACTTCTTACTTGCATTTCCCCCCAGTATATTGAGTTCTGTTTACCATATGCTGAATACTTTGTAGAATTCTGCCACCAAATCTATTCCCCTTTTTGCACAGTGGTAGAAAAACACCAAAATATGGACATAGTGACAAAGATAGCACTCATCAAACTAGATACAACAACAGGCATATGAGTGTGTCCATATCAAACTTTCATTCTAAAATGAATGTATGTATACTATAAATGTACGAGATCTATACCCATATTTAGTCAAACGGCCTTGAATTATAAAGTTGCATCCTGGGATATCCCAACCGCCCTTCTGCCCAAACAGCATTACTTTTGGAATACCCCCATGTGAGGCTTAGTAAAATGGATATTTCAAAAGTATGACTGTTTGGGGAGAAGGGTGGTTGGGATATGCAACTGCCATTTGACAGCCTGAATCTCTGCCAAATTCATGGCAATCTGAGCAAATAATGGCATTAACGGGTATGTAAGTTGTCTACAGAAAACAGTTCTTTCTTTGCCTTCACCTTGTCTTGGATGATGGCCTGAGGTCTGATGTGTCTCCAGCCTAACATCTTAAAACAAAAAGGAAGCCGGTTGGTAATGTGCAGGTCCCATCATCAGCAAAGGTTAGTGTAAATACTCAGAGACATACTTAAAGTGACTGACAAAAATTAAAACATTGCTGGCAGGCAACTAGTGTGGAAAGGAATGCTCAAACACAAATGATGGCTTTTTGATACCTATACACTATTATACAACCATTGCGCTACGATTGTTTACAAGTTGAACTGGCGACCTTAAGGGTTTCTAGATTGCCACTCCGGATGGCACTTTATTGGGATTCTCAACATTCAACTAAACATGAGACATGTTCTGACCTCTTCTATCAAAGCCCACAAATATGCAAACACCAGGAAGGGTAATAATTATTCCATTGTGAAACAGATACTTGGTTTCAATTGGCCCTGTATGTGTTAATGAGGATAATTCAGTTTCAGTAAGGTCACTTTGAATTCTGTGGTCATAGCTCAGTGTAAGCAATGAGCAAAGGGTTACCTCCATGTAAGTGCATACCAGAAAATTCACTGGAATTTCACAAAAAAATGTACTACACTTTGCTCAAACATATTCAGTGACACTCAGTGACTCGGTCCACCGGGTGAGTTTTGGAAAAACACCCTTAATTTATCCAAGATTCTCAAAGTGTTTTATAGTAAGGGGGTAGCTCATCTCATCATCATTGTGTAGAGCAACATTTAATTTTCACGAGACTTGGGATATTTACATGGCCAGATTCACAGCATTAGAGTGGTCGAGACATCAGTGTCACATCCTCATTACAATAAAGGTGCCAGGGTCTTAAATGGCAACATCAAGTAAAGAGCTCGGTTTACATTCTCTGTCAAATGACACCATCTCCTCCAGCACAGTATCCCTATCGCTGCAACGGATCACTGGCATCTAACTGGACCAGAGGAAAGAATGCCCCCTTCTGGCTCATCAAAACCAGTGCAACCACAATTCTTTCAGCTGATACAACTGTCAGGAGTAATGAAAGTATATCGGTGAGTTGAGAGTGAGCCGCACTCCAGTGGTGTGTGAGGATCAGAGTGAATGAGTAGAGTGAGCAATAGCGTAGTTGCCTTTGCATATCAAACATATTCTTTAAGGATACTGCAAGGCGTCGATCATCATACATCACACATATGACTACTGTACAATAGAGCACCACACAGGATATTTCATAGGGCATTTTAATTGCTCTGTTCTCATGCAAAAACATCAGGTTTTACGACTTTAGGGCTTGTTATTTGTTTCCCCTGGCCTCCACAGCACGCACAAAGGGAGTAGCTTTAGCCTAATTAGCAATGGTATTTTTGTGGCTTGTTTGCTTAAATTTGAAATGTGTGATCTGAATTAAAATATGGCTCAGTATTTGTTCCTAATAAAAAGTTAACCTTGCCCTGTTCCCTCCCATACGAAAGTAATTTAGCTTTAGAAAACGTACATTTTTTGGCCTGTATCCCTCGGTGGGTGTCTGTAGCCTCTCTGAGCCAGTAATTGTTTCCATACAGAGGAACAGCCTGTACAGCCTCCAGTAGATTTCGGTGGGGCAGTGCCCTGATCACTTGTGACATTTCCACCCTTTCCCCGAGTGATTCTGAGAGTGTTTTAGAGGGTATTTCACATTTTCACTCGAGATAAATCACAGGTTTTCCTCGAAATTGTTGTTGGATGGTGTTCCCTCACCAGCCCAACAAAGATAGCGATCTCCCAGTTTATGTTTCTCTCAGTTCCTCCCAATTTGCTACATCGAATACCTCGGTACAACTCATTCCATGGTACTGAAAAGTAAACAAAACAAGCTTAACTGTCATTCTTTAACAAAAAAAACCCCTAACACTCATAAATTGTATGTTTTAAAACAATATACTGTCAATTGAACCAACGTCTCATAATCCACATTAAACTCTTCAATAGGGCCTTGACTTTGATAAAGTAAAATATTCTCAGTAGTTTGTATATCCCCCCCGGTGTTGCAGAGCAATAACCTAAAAGCTCTTCGATCAATCGTACCATTGCGGGTATAATACTTTTCTTAATGGCACACATCTGCTGTGATGCAAAGTATCTCTTTCTGTCTTTAGCTCCGTGACCGCAAAGTAGTGTTGCATTATTAAAATGTACAGGATCTGGTGCACGAGGCTAAAAAAAGGCACACGACAATAACAAACAAGTGTGGCATTCCAGGGGTCAAGCGCCTGTTTTTCTCTATGTGTCAGTCCAGAGAGGCTATGGCTTGGGCTGGTATGCTTGAAGGAAGGGCAGAGGCACTGAACAGCAGACCACACAGGGATCTCTGTCATATACGCAGGCCATTACCGGGAGAACAGCCGTCAGGCTCTTTGTTACACAGCAAGGACAATGAGCACTGGTGCGGGTGACACATTGTTTATGCGCAGCATTCAGGATTCAAACAGAGGTTCAAAATTAATGTGATAAGTAAATAGTTTGAAAAAGGGTGGACAGGATGATCCAAATGACTACACATGGGCCATATTTTAAAGTAGCATTACATACACACGCACACACACACACACACACACAAACACACAACACACACACACACACACACACACACACACACACACACACACACACACACACACACACACACACACACACACACACACTATGCTCAGTCTCATCCCTTTTACATCTAGATACAATGCCATTTTCCTAAGCACGTTTGACCCTAGGCGCTGGACTGGTAGCAAACTTATAGGGCATTTGTGCTGGCATTTTTAATGAAATGCATTTTGGCAATCCCTTTCAAGGGAACAGAATCTGGATAGCAGACCGGTTATATAAAATGCATCCCAGGTGCCATCAGAAATGATGGTACAGTAGGTTAAACAGGTTAGTTCACAGACAGACAGATCCATTACTTCATGGATATACAGACAGGGCAAATAGATACTGGTTAAAAGGTTAACTCAAAGGCTGTAATTCGCTGAGAGTCATCAACTGTCAGCTTTGGATGAACAGAGAGGGGAACCCAGTTGCTGGTTCAGACTGATCAAGTAAATATGGGAACTCAATAAACGGATTGAGAAGAGTGGCAGTCCTGCAGGAACCAAAGCCTGCATCAATAATATAAAAGGTTAACAGCTGAGTGCACTGCATAGTACCCATCAACATTAAAAACACATTAATGCTTTACATGCAAAATTATATATTTATGCCACATTTAAATATACCTAATGTATATTTTAGGATACTCTTCACAAAACAAAGTTGGGTGCCGGGAAACACAAACACTGCGTGGGTTCAGTGAGGAACAGCAACTGCTGCTGGTGGCTTAACAGGTGCTGTGAGCTTAAACCACTTGGACTTAGTGGTCAATTAGAAGCATGAAGTCACTCGCTCTTTTCAAAGGGGTGAGCTTCATCCCACCTGGACAGTTATTTTAATACCACTGCCTCAGTGGCCAAATGTGCGGTTTCCGAAATCAAGTGCATATGTTGCATGGCAAACTTGTGGGAAGCAAAGCTGAGTGTGCAGATGTTTAAATGAGGATGTTGCACTGTTAGTCAAGGCCTTTGCGGACAGCAAAGGATGAAAGGTGAAAACGCGAAAACAAAACCATTCATTTCGTCACTTTGTTTAGTATCATCGACTTTTTTAGTTCATTTTTGAAAACATTATTAGCAACATTATGAATGAGATATGCAATCGTATTCTAAGGTGCAACGGTAAACACAATACATGCAAGTATAGATTAGGAACATAGACGGCTGACAGGAGTAAATATCTGTTTACTGTTCCCTATAGATTTTTTTCCTTCAGGAAAGTCAATAGCATGAGTGGGCTTCTGTAATAATATCAAACAATAAAATGATTTACATTACAATTATTCAGATTTATTTTACAATTTCTGCATACATATTTGACCTACTATATATGTTTTCTGCCTATCCAGTATATTTCTGCCTAAAATGTACTTAAGTGTTCAGGAAGGTTAGCGGCCATAAAGGGACTTTTAACACGTCCGCTGAATATTGTGCCTGGAAAGGCACCTTCGCACGATTCTCCTCTGTCAGATATGCTGCAGTCGCTGCCTTCTTCTGACTCATCTCCTGTCTCCAAGGCAAAGTAGGGTATCCTGTTTGAGAAGTGCTACCTTTTCTCATGTGCGCGTACATGCAGGCGCACATGTATGCACGCAGGCTCGCACAGGCGTGTGCACACGAAAACATCTCCGAACGGGTAGAGCAGAGACACGGCTTCCAAAACCTCTGTGTACAACAGAGTGATTTCAGCGGCGCTTACCACTGTATACCTGCTCCCTTCCCTGTCACTTCTGACAGCACGTCAGATTCTCGCTTTCCTTCCCTTCCCCCCACCGCGCGCCGCTCCAAAACATGCGCAAAATAACGCCCTGCTACAATTCACCCTGGCCTTAAACCTTTGCCTTATTAAGTTGGGCAACACATCGGTCATCTGAATAAATAATTACAAATGAAAGAAAATATATATATATTTGAAGAAGGACCCTTGTGTTGCCATTACATACAAGGCAAGACTCCATGCAGTTTTAATGATGAGGGAGCGATTGAGACACCTGAACAGGGGTGCCTTTGCTCCGATCTTAAAGGATCACATCAAAGCTTTGCCCACCAGTCTCTCATCTACTTTCTTTCTCTCTTTTTTTGTATTTTTGAACAGTGATCCCAGCTCGGGGAGCACACCCCCTTTCTCCCCTCCAGCTTAAGAGTACCTGCTCGTACCTCTCTCCCACCGCTCACATCTCCCTCCAGGCACTGTGGCCTTCTAGTGTCTCTTTGGTGAGACAGCTAAACCTGCCTCCCCACCCAGTCTATCAGATACCGGACCCAGATCAAAGGCACCCCTGGGTTCTGATGCCAGCACTGCCAGCTCCTTACCAAAGCCCTGGACTTACAGAGCCTGTTTGGAAGAGAGGGGGACACAGAAAAAAGTCTGGTATACATGAGCAATAAAAGTGACAGGTTTTTTGCTGGAAGAGGGTTTTGTGGTGACATCTCTACTTGGGGAAAACACCTCAACTGATCTCATAAAGGTTCCCCAGTACGTCCTTCCTACAACTATGCCGACAGCACACATTGAGTCATTTGATACCCATTGTATCAAAACATCCGAAAACATCACAAAACATTTTGTAGTTCAAACGTGTGAAGAATGCTACAGGAACACACCCCAGCTCCTCACAATATGACACCTAGTTTTGTCCAACACCACAGACGGATCATGGACGGATTTTTTTTTATACGGGTAGAAAAAAATCATGTTGGTGCAGGCCTCCTGCTGCTAAGCAATCAGGAGACCACACTGACTTATGAATTAAAGCTTTATTCTTCTGAAGTATTTACAGTTGCGAAAATCACATTTCCTCCAACTCTTTATGTGGCTGCTTGCGCTGGATTCATGAGCTGAGCTGAGCCAAAACTCAACAGCAACAACGTAGCCGTTAATGTGATACGAGCACTGGGCTAAAGCAGGGCAAGTCTTCCGTCCTGCATTAACAGTCTTTCTCGAATGTATTGGGTGTTTACAGTGGACTGGATCACGCTTATTTTTTCTCCATTTTGTTCGAGCAGACACCCGAAAAATACAGGACAAGGACAGTTCTCAATCCAATAAAATACTGATGATGGCCTGAATGCTAAAATGTCTGCAGCTTGTGCCCTTTTGTGCTGGAAAAATAAAAGCAAAGAGAGACAAAACATTGAAAAAAAAGAATTGGAATCATAACATTTCAGTGGTAACATTTTCAGTCTGTACCATTCTTTCCCTGTATGCTAGGACTTTTGTATTCAAGGTCGATCAGAGTGAGGTGAGGTTCTGGACTTCTTTGGATGCATCAGTTTTGTCTAGCTCTACACAGCCCACATTTTAAAATATGTTCTATGCCTAAAAAAAAAACAATCTAACTTGGTAAAAGCTGGTATATGAACCATGTATTATATTTCTGTAATGGTCAATATTTTTAATTTCCACTCCTCTAACAGCTTCAAATTGCACTTCTGCACACGTAACACTAAATAAATAAAAATAATTGTTTTATCGGAATGTCCCATTATATATTTTTCTGTTGCCGCATAAAAAAATGTGACAAAAGAAATCCATAACAAAATAAATGGACTTCAGTTTGACACCCGTATCCTAAACAGACATATTTTTTACATTCTAAATTTTGGCACATGTAATAAATTATCAGCAGGTCTTGTAAACTGTGTACAGAGAGGAGGCTGCAGACATCTCCAGAACTCCCCGTAAAGCTGGAATAGCCGTGGCAAGACCTGGGCCCAATCAGGGGAGGGACGACGGATAGAGAGAGGGATGCATAAAGTGAAACAGATGAAAAGTGAAACAAAAGCAAACAAAACAAACTGAGGTTCGGGGGAGAAGGCCAACCCCTATGGTGGCGCTTGTGTTGTGGTCGCGATGGTGGTGTCAACGAGTGTGGCGGTCGACCGCAGCGGGCCCTCGAGACGGGGAGGGGGCGGCGGGGGCGTCACGGCGACGCATCCAAACATGCTGCGTCCGCAAACACGTTCAATTGCAACAAGCTTCAGAAGCAAAACCTTGGAATTGGTTTGTGTGTGTTTTCAAAGCGCACAGCACATCACACAAATATCAAAATATCACTTTTCAGAGCTGCTGTGAAGCCGTGCTGTGGGAAACTCTCTGCTGAAAGAAAACACTTAAAGTAAAAAAAGACTAGTGAATTTCTGATCAGAACCTGAAATTAAGTCCACTTATCTATGGTGTTGTATTAGCTCTGTATCCATTACTCTGTATCCATTACCTATTAAAAAAATACCGCAGTTAGAGACAAGGCCCCCTTGCTGCTTTTGAGGACACGGGAGGGGATGTGGAGTACATTTTGGAAGCTATGTGGTCCTGGGCAGATGCTGGGCCTTGCTGAGAGTGCTGGGGTAGCACCACACGTCTTAAGAGTAGGTTTCAGAGAGAGTTAAGCAGGTTCAGAAGACTCAGTGCCTGCAACACTTGCGGCTGGACTTTTATGTGGAGTCTTAAAATTCCAAAGATAACTCTACCTTTAACCCTCCTCTGCGCACATTATGAAGAACAGTTTAAAAATAAGTTACAGCATTTGGGTTTGCTGCTACACAGGCAACATTCAAAGACGGTGGAGCAAGACCGCTCTTCAGCCGAGCACGCTTCATAATGAAGAACTGTTTGCACTCCGGTTACGTCTTTTAGAAAGTTCTGGAAACAGTAAACACTGTACAATTAACATGAAGCGGTGAATTAAAAGATCCAGAGCAAATGAGTGAGGGAGAAAGATTGTGAGTGCACTGTATAATAATTAGCTGAACGTATGGTCCAAACTGTAAAAATAAACAAATAAACACCTGCCTGCAACATTGGTCTTCACCAATTGGTCAGTCTGCTGTCCATGGTTGCTACCTTCTGGTAACATTCAAATAACCACTAATTCACTGTAATAAAAATGTTGGAAGAATAATCTGTTTGTCAATGATATGCTAATTATATTTCTGTTTTGTAATAAAGGCAGAAAGGTTAATATAAAGGTTAAAAGTATCCAAAAAACAGATTTACTTGAAAATAGCCAAAACGATAAATGGCATTCATATGACCATAAATTGGTCTACTACTGATTCACTTAGACTGCTACATTCAGGTAAATGATTGCAGGACTTAGTTTGTCAAAAAACAGTACAGTACGTCAGTACATCACCAAATCCAGTAAAGGGTTAAGACAGCTGTAAAATGTTAAAAAAAGATTTAAGAGAACTTCAAGACTACATCCTTTAGATGACGTGCAGCTGTGGTCAAAAACACCCTAAAGCAGGATTTCTTCAAAGATGATGTGACAGGATATAAAATAAATAGCAAGAACTTTGTCATGTAAAAGCCCCTTCTCAGAAGACATGGTTGTTATACTTTAATCCGGCTATACAGCTCAACGTGGCCATGGTTTTTTGTCGATTTCACATCCACTATAGATATAGACTGTCATAGGACAGACACTCTCTTGAAACACACTTTCCGACACGATATGGAAGGCGTCACAGATTGTAGAATGAATATAATGAACACAAAGAAACAAAGCGACAAAGAGCAGCCTTTGCTTTTGTTTGTGTTAGTGCAATGAATAATAAAAACTCAGAAATGAAACATGGAAATATTTAGGAGTTTCCTTAGCGTTAGCATTTAGCCAGAAACAGTAAATACTTTAAATATTTCAAAACGTAAATATTTTTTACATAGTGAAAAACAAAATTCTAAAGCAATACTCTGTTAACAGCTGACATGTAGGGGTTGGAAATTCTATGGAGATGAAAGGAAAATGTCATGCGCCATTTTTAACAGCCACAAGCTGGCACCTCACTCTCGGCCTACTCCTCAATGCGGACAGTGAGTAGGAGTGACGGTACCTCCTACTCACTGGAGGAGGTAGTATGTTTGTATATTCTGTTTCTATTTGAATGAAGTCTCTGAAAAGCATTCAGGGCACTCATAAAACATGTATGGGGATGTTTTGGCCTGATAGAATAGTCACATACGTCCACAGAGGACCTTCCAGTAAAAGTGTCTTGGGCAGTCATTGATGGGCGAAGGGGGATTTGGGGGTCAAGGGGTGGGAAGGCGAATAAGAACAGCGTGGATTCCTTTATCATCTTCTACGCTTCATTTGAACTGTCCATCTGAAACAGGAGAAGAATATGCTATGTGCAAAAGAATGCAGAATCTTTATGCTAAAACAACTGCCTCTTTCTGAAAAAATGGCCCAATAAAATAGAAAGAATGTTTACTTGCAGGCAAACTTATCAAAAGGGATCCGGCTAATGTAAGTGTAGCTAATTTTGCATGGAGTGCAGAGGAATGATTTCATAGTATGGCATAGTACAGTACAAATGTTTGAGTACTGCCACTTTGATCCAGCACCATACCATGTCTACTCCACAGGCAAGGGGTGAAGATCTGCTCTGATTCTATTTCCTTTTCTCTCTTTTTTTCTAGCCCCACTGCATCAGCGTGATCAGTCCACTGTGGGGATCCGTGGGCGTAGTCTGCAATAAGACAAATAGTCTGAAATAGCAAACACGAGCAGCCTTTGTAAGAGCAAACTGCGATAATGAAGTGTTTAAATGAACTGACTCCCCGTTCGGCGCGGTGACAGCTCTGCGGATGGTGATTGCAGCTTTCGTGTTCCTCGTCACCTCTCTCTTGCAACGAGCGGCGCGGCCATCATATCGGGGCGAATGAAATAATGAGAGCGGAGCATTTAAAAAGGAATTTCATTGCATTGAGAGGTCTCCAGAGGTTGCCTCAGAGCACTTGCTCCTTATAAAACCGGCCCTTCTCCGGCCCCGTCTATGACGGAATAGGAAGAGGAGAGAGAGAGAGAGAGAGAGAGAGAGAGAGAGAGAGAGAGAGAGAGAGAGAGAGAGAGAGAGAGAGAGAGAGAGAGAGAGAGAGAGAGAGAGAGAGAGAGAGAGAGAGAGAGAGAGAGAGAGAGAGAGAGCGCAATTCAGCCTCTCTCCTTAGATCGTAGTCATACGCCTCGGGTCAAATGTAAAAATGCAGTTCAGTTGGAGTGAACCTCTGGCTGCACCAGCTGGCACTCAGCAGGAGCGCTCAGTGCCAGTGAAGGAGGAGACTGACCATTGCTAATCCACTGATGCTCCAAGGTTTTCCAAAATTATTTTTTTCTCTGAGCTCCAGTACACACATTAGCTCAGTGGAAAAAAATTAAAGCGACACATTTAGAGAACAACTATAAAAGCTCATCCCAGTAATGGAGATTTATACCATGACTTGGATTAATACTAGGTTCTGATTGGCTGAAGACATTTATCATGAGAACCGCATTGCTAATTCCGTGCCACCAAATTAAGTTTCATATGAATATGCTAAATACACAGAAACGTTGGTAAATATAAATGATTAATGTGGAACCACTTCTAATGAATTTCCTTCTATTCCATTTCAGTTATCTAATTTTCACTTCTATAATAGTTGTACATTTTCTCTCTAACTTTCTTGAAACATCACATCAAAGAGCTGCATATGAACTTGATTCATACAATCACGAGAACAAAGAAAATCTGTTAGGTATGAATCAATTAATTTGTCCTTTCACGCTCGGCTGGCATTAGGCCCTACATACGCTCATGCACTTGTGATTATGGCAGGCATATTTTGATAACATCATATATAAACATATTTTATAATGATTTATTAGTGTACGATGAAACAGATACAGTGCCATACTCATATTAATTCATCCTTTAAAATGCATAAGCTATAGTACCAATTAGAAAACTGCCTGGATAAAATAAATGTTTAAAGTATTTTCAAATAATTAAAGTATTTTATTTTTGTAATAGTACTTGAAATAGATTATTTCCACATACATCACTGAATCATTGCATCACTGAATTCAGGAATGCATTTGGAAATGCATTCATGAAGTATTGCAACATATTTGAAAACATATTCAAGTACAAAATATTTTGATTTTAAGGAGTTGTAGATGGAAAATGTAAAGTAACAGAATAATTTTAACATATTACACATCTATGCTTATAAAAAACATTTTACAACCTTTGTACAATAGCCACTGCATGCCCTGGTAGCCATGTTATACTTCAGCCAGGATTCCACCACACTCCCGGGTCAAATACGTACTTTGAATACTTCAACTCTTTAGATGCTGGTAAAATGTGAAAACAATCCTGCAGATCCCTGAGGATTTTCTCAACAAAAACTTACAATCATATGACATAACAAAATTTGGTATCTGAACTCTGCGTAGTCATTGTCAAACTCTACCAAGGAGAGAAGCAAGACAGAGTCAGGGTACAGTTATAGATTTATAATTAGAAAATATCAAAGCTTGATTTCAGAGGAAGTTAGATAGCCAATAGTACCTCCAACTTGTAGGTACAAGTAGTGCCAGATCATCCACCCATCACTGTAGTTTATATGAAATGGTGGAATGGCCTTCTCTAGCTACACGTAGACAGTTACATTTGTGTGTTTTTATTTACAAGGCAATCCTGTGTAAATTACCCAGTTACCTTTGTAGCCTCCTTAACTTTGCATTTAATACTTACCAAACACGGTCTAGCAGGCTGCTGCTTTTAAAAGTCCCCAGGGTTGTTTCCACGTTAGGAAAAACTGCCTTTTCATATTGTGCACCCACAACATGGAACACCTTACAAAAGGTTCTCCAGTTAGAGGTGCTGGTACCACTTAGGGAGTTCAAGACCCTGGTTGCAGATGTCCTTAAGGAGGAGTGTAGATGTTTCCCATAGGCTGGATTCTTTAAGTATATATATAGGTGTCTTGGAAGATGTTTTAATGTATTGTATTGTCATATGTGTGTCAATGTAACTTTTAAATGCTGTTCTGTTGCCTTTCTTGGCCAGGTCTCCCTTGAAAAAGAGATTGTATCTCAATGGGCTTTTTTCCTGGCTAAATAAAGGTTAAATAAAATAAATAAATAAATAAATAAAAGGCCTTAGTTTTGGTGCTGGTCACTATGGCTGCGTAGAGAACGCAAATCTTCTCAATATCCTCGATCTTCAGGTGCTGCAGACCAGGAAGGTTCAAAAGACTTTCTGAGACTGAGCAATGGTTGGATTGTATTGTACTGGGTGAAAGCTTCATCTGACATAGCGACTAGTGACTTTATATGATTTTATAAATTTGCTAAGTATTTGTAAATATAATTATTTTAATGTGAAAGAACATTTTTCAAGAAAGGGTTTTAATATTCCAAATACATAACTGTACAGCACTGAAAATAGTTTAAGTAAAATAAAATGTGTACACATTTCAAGTGTACACAAATGCTTATGTATTTGATTCAGGGACCGCATTATATTGTACACTCTCGCAGTTCAGAAATCCATCAGCGGAACCATATCATAAGAGATTAAATATGTGCAGTATGCATTTTTCACACTTGAATGTATTTATAATTTATTATTATAATTACTTTGATGCTCATAAATCTTACGGAAATGTTACCTAAGCCCTTTGAGTTAACACAAATGATAACATATATAGTCAAACTACCCCATGATCGGCTGTGTAACTTAATCTGAAACCATTTCCAGGTCTCTGTTCAGAAGAACAAAAAAAAAACCATTAAAAGAATGGGCTGTGTTTGTTGTAATGATTCATGTTACAAAAATTACCCCTGAGTTCTTTAGTGCTTCGGAATTACCAAAGCGCCTGCATGCTAAAACAATTACCTACCACGTTTAGAGGCTTTTTATGGTATTGATCCTGTAAAGTTTATTGTCCCTGGGAAGCTGGGAAGAGGTGGCATGAGCACAAGGCACGTGTTGGTGAGCTAAGTGAGAGTGTCTCCGCAGGTGATCTCCCAGGGATACGTCTTTCCATTAACCTGAGATCTGAATGGGAGCCTAAGAGACTCTCCAGAAGTTTCTGATCTGAAACTGTTTGTGACTTTGTGCCATAGCTCTTCTCTCCTATCCCTCCATGGGCCCCAACTCTGCAATTAATTGAGTTCAATCCCTCCCAGATTCAAGGGGAGTCTTTATCACTCATAATGTGAAATGCTCTTAATAAATGTATATGGAATACAGTATTTGAATATTTTGCGTTTTGATTCAGTTACGTATTTGAAAAAACAAAAAAACATTTAGAAAGTATTGCAATGCATTTGAGAATACTTTCCAATACCATTTGAACTATTTGTGTATTTGATGTACAACATTTTCACATTTGAAAGTATTTATTTTGGGGGAAATATGTTGAGATATAGGAGTATGTGGTGTAAGAAAGAACACAACAATACCATTGATATATTTATACAGTCAGAGCAGTGATTTCAATGAGGACTGTGTAAAAGCTACGTGATAATATTACTTGATTTGAATTAACCTTTCAAAAATAGCTTTGGAATGCAATTTATATGTCCTTGATAAGCATTTGTAATGATATGTTTTTTATGGTAATTGCTTTGCAAGTAATACTTCAAATACACAACCCTTTCCAGCATTTTATGTGAAAATGCATGTATATTTATTAAGTTATTTCAATTACAAACCCTAAAATAAATACAGCTGCAAACAGCGATTACGGGGGCCAAGAGCTGCATTAGGCCTCCGGCCTTGGCATCATACTCAATCCTGCAGAAGTCAGTCAACTGACCTCATAGCAAAATGCACCACTTAAGTGCCAAATGGTGATGAATGGCCACACTGGGGTAATCTGTTCATCCATAGACATCATGCCATTGGTACAACGCCCCCATGTGTCCATGTGGCCCCGCACATCAAAGTTCAATGGCCTTTGGTTTCCATGTTTTCTAAGATATTAACTTCACATTTGATACACAGGTACATACCTGAGAGGACTTTCATCTCACTCTCCAACGGCCTACAGTTTATTTGAATTACCAATTGTGCAAGTATGCACAAAAAACTGCTAATTGATTGGGCCACCATTCTGCTGTCTTTTGACACAGCAACTTCTCTTTCACAAATCAGTTAGACGCTGTGTCAATCAGACTTATGGTTCATGACAAAAATATTTGTGTATTTTTTTTAATTGAAAATGGCATCATGATGGAAGTTCTGGGTCCTTGAGGATTTTTTATTGATAATGTGTCCCTTGTGAGGTGGATGGATGAACTGAAAAAGTGACAGAAGAAGGTCAACAACAATAGGGTTCCAGTGACAACAATAGGGTTCTAGCACCTTAGACAGGTAGTGCTAGCAATAAGTTTGATTGTTTGATCTAGCAATATATGTTTTGCTCCCATCAATATACAGTAACATCAAGGTCTGGAGTTTTGGTGATTTCCTTGGTAGCAAGGATCCAAATATGATTTCTCCCCAGGTCAGCAAATAGTCTGACTCATAACTGCTTGCAGTAGGGGAATCAATTGCATCCTATGATAAAAACTAGCTATAGTTTTTCCTCACCTTGATAAATTAGCTGCTACTAGCCTATACTTAGATACTTTAGAATAGCTGGATCCAGCTGCTTAAGGTTTGCTAACTTGGCAACTAGCTATCATTTTTGGTTCCTTACAGCACCACAAAAATGACAGGCTAGCTTACAAGTGGAGGTAGTTAGATGCTCAGTGTGATAGATAATTGTGTGATAATTATGTTCCATATTACATATAGATATGATACGGATCATGTGATCTCGTGATATACACATGGCCAGCAACCAATCAGAACAAATATCAATCAAGAAAGTGGTATAAATTGTGCAAAGGTTCTGCTTCAACTTAGCAAAACAACAAGAAAATTACTCAGTAGCACTCTGTGCCCTAGGCAGCATGATGCAAGTGTCGCTGGGAAAACCATTCAGTGCTCTCCTGACAGATTTACATTACCTAGCTAGATATGTTAATTATAGCGCAGTGCCCTCAGTGAACTTGTACACCACATAGTTTCCTTTGCATCCACCTATGCTTATTTTTAATAAAAAAAGTCATAATCACCTGCACCCTGAGTGATGCAGGCTGGGTCAGCGACAGAGATGCAAGGCGCTCAAGCTAAGCTGTCATCAGTGTTTAATGTTTGCTCTTTGAAATTTTCCTGGGGAAAAATGTGTTTGAAAGTGTGCGACCCATTTTATGGGCATGACTGTGTTTGGCTGAGGTGCTGTACTTCTTAAAATGGTATTTTCCTACCTGCTGGTTTTTCATTTCGAAGTGTGCATTTAATGAGAATAGGTGTGACATCACCCAAGGCATGAACCACGTTGAATATGAGGTGAAATATGAGTGTATGTCAAAGACAAAGTGCCATTTTATGTCTTATGCCTGTTTTTTTTTACCACTACTAAGTAACTTTTCATTTCTGAGATAATGTTGCAGTAATGTGTCCATCAAAGTGTGCGCAGAAAAAATTACACAAACAAAATAAATAGACTTTTATGCAATACTTGCATTAATCACAGCTCTAACCCTTTTTTCTATCTGTTTCTTGCCCTTCCAACCAAAGTTGTTAACAAGTTGGTGTCTACGGACAGGTGACCGATCACTTAACATATATGAACAAATTAATGTATAATATATTTGAGTGATTTTCAGCATTGAGTTGATATTAAACTATTTTTGCTAAAATAAAATATGAAATATAATTAATATGAAATATAATTGAATTCAATTAACTATTTTGTTAGAAGACATGCAACATGTTAAGCTATATAGTCTGATGCTTCGTAAACAAGTGTTGGGATATAAAACAATAACTAAATTAGAAAACAAGTTAATGATACATCATACCATTATATATTAGAAGAAGAAGCAGAAGAAGAAGAAGAAGAAGAAGAAGAAGAAGAATAAGAAGAAGAAGAAGAAGAAGAAGAAGAAGAAGAAGAAGAAGAAGAAGAAGAAGAAGAATAACAACAACAATAGGTTTCCAGCACCTTTTAATTTTCTCTTGTTTGTGATATGTTTTCTCAACATTTTTGAATATTGCCTAGAAATTATGGCAAATCAACTATCTGTTGGTTAAGTATTTGCATCTTTACCATTGCGAGAGATTTAAGTCAAACTTAAAGCTCAGTTTTGTCAGCCTTAGACAAAACTGAAAACTGTTTCACTCCACGTCTGAGGAGGGAGCAAAAAGAAGGAAAGAAAGCCCTCTCCCTGTAAGTGTCACATCTCCGGCTGAAACACATCCAAGGAGACTGGCTGTTTAGGGTAGTTAGAGTGCAAATATGTTTGCCACGACTTCAACGAGCACATGTCATGTTAAATTGAATGAGGACAGAAAGATAGTAATTATTGCTGAAAACCCATTAGAGGTGCTTCTTAGCAAAGCATGCTGCCGGAGCAAACTAATGGACTAAAAGTCCACTGCCACGTCTCTTCCTATTCCATTTAGCCTCATGCGTACCCTTTCAAAGATGTTGACAAAATCACTGCACAGGCAGCCTGGGACAATTAGCAGGATGTGCGACCTCTTTTCCGCTCTCCTACCATGTGTTACAAAGAAGAGGAGGTGAGTCTGCAGGGGATTTTGAGGTGGGGGAACGGGGGGAGGACGGACGGACGGACGGGTGGGGAATGAAAAAGAAGCGAGTGTGTGTGTTCTTTGTGTGACCCCACGACACACACCCTCCCTCAAATGGCATGTCCCTGACAGTCGCACTGCCGTGCCGCCCACAGTACCCTGTCCATCCCTTGCTAGGCTGTGAGCTTGGAATCTATTTTTCTTTCCATCAGCGCAAGAATGAAGACGTGTCTGCGGTTGCTTGTGCGTGCATCTGGTTATTTACTCTGACTGCAGCGCACGGTTTGGCCCCCGGGCAGAACCCTAGTGCTACCCCTTCCGCACTCTCCAGAGGCGCGGCTTTCTGAAAAGAGAAGGCGTGGGGGGGCACGTTGTGCATGTAAATCTCCCGGCACCGGCCCCTGGATGAGGGCCTTGCTCGCTGTCATCGCAGGCACACCTGAGGGCCCGTTTTAACAAATCCTCCGTGAGCACAAAAACAATTACCGGCACGACCGGGCAGAGGGGTGGACTGTGTCATTACAGGCTGGTCAATAACCGCAGTGCAGTGGGGCCAGCGAGGCCAGCCGTAGACAAAGGAGCGGCACTGGAGATGCCTGACTGCAAGCGAGTGGCCGTCAACCATCAACTAGGCTTCCTGCTGCTGAGCGAGTTATGAACAAACCTCTGTGGCATGGAGCCTTGATGTAGGTGCTGTAAAGCAAAGAACTCGCAAAATGAACAATCTGATACAAGAGAGCATGCACACACACACACACATGCACACCAATACACGCACACACACACACACGTGTAAGGAATAAACCATGACAAGCACCAGGCACCAGTATGGAAAGCTAAGTACCGTTCCCACCCCAGAAATAGAGGACCAACGTTACTTCACCGCTGGAACTTCTTCTCATCTGTAAGATCAGGACTCCAAATTCAAACGCCCATGACAGCTCATCTGTAGATCTGTCATGTTACGGAAATGAATGTCCAGACTATCAATCAGAAAGTGCTTGTAGGAGTTTGCTAAAGCCACAGGACTCATTTGCTTAGATCAAAACCTTGCAATAACTTATTGGGATTGTTTTCTACCTTACCCAGAAATACATCTTGCTAATTAGCTAGCTTCTATAACATCTGCATTTTTAAGCAAACTTACCTAACGTTATACCGACTCTCACCAACTTGGGTTGTGTGGTACTTCTAATTTGAAATCATACTGTAGCTGAGGAGGTAGAAGAACATTTTGCAAGAAACTATTTAATGCCACCTGGGAAGTCACAGCTAGCTTGCCAGATATTATGTATACTAAATTACTAGCTATACACATTAACAATCTATGTAGTGCATACATGGACAGTGCTAGAAAAGTTTGCTATCTAATTAGCTAGCACTACTCCCAACTTCTTCTAGCTCCTCAGCTATAGCACAGTGAGCCCCACCAACACAGATAACTAGCTAGTGTTATACATTGTTAGGTAACTAAGTTAGCTCGCTACTACAACGTACTGGACTTCATTAGTTTACAAGCTTGTTAAGTTAGGTCATTCATGTTAGCTAGGTAGCTAATGTTAGTGCTGTTAACTTAGATGCTTTTATCTTTCTTTTGCTACTTTGAGCTAATCTTGACTCAAGCCAACAGGCTTATTTCTATAATTCTTCTTGACAACAAGAAGATGACTGGAATAAATGTCAATTTCCAACAGTTTTCCAAATATTTTATTTTGATTGCTGTCTGGTCTTCTGGGCTCATTGCTGCCATCTAATGAACGCTTTAATCTCTTCCTGAACCTGGGCAAATGAGGAACAATATTGCTTGGCAGATTTACACATGCCAACATATTACTATTTTTACTTGATAGCAGTTCCCTATTGAGGTTTTTTACCCATTTTTCTAAAATAATCACCATTCATTTACTACTACTCCATTATGTGTGCAATGGGCCCTCAATGGGATGTTATGATGCAACACAGTGTCTGTCTCGGATATATAAACAGCAATCCATTCCTTCTCAGCTGACATGGTTTACATTTGCATTTTATTGCCCAAGGTGTTTCGCTCTGTTGCCAAGGGCATCGTAGTTGGCACAATTCTACTTAATTAAAATAAATAAATAAGACAGCTCCTTTCTAAACATTTTTAATTATGTTTATAATTCTGCATATGACCTAGGTCCTCAAAATAGGTTGTTGTCTTACACCAGGCAGTAGGTTCAAATGTATGTGACATTGTGAAAAATAATTGTTTTAAACAGAGGCAAAGCACTTACCTTTTATAGTGCAGAGGTCATCAGCAGTAGAATAGCAGGGGCAATGGAATACATTAAAAAAATAATTCTGATAAATGCATGGATTTCAAATAAATATAAAAAGGGCATCCCTTTTAGTTATAATTGTATTGACTGTCAACACAATTAGGGCTAAAAAAAATTTTTTTCTTATAAAAAGCAAGCTCAATTTTCTTTCTCTCTCTCCTTCTTTCTACAGCAGGAAAAAAACAATAGACAGCTGAAAAATATTTTCACAAATTGACTGATGTAATAATAATTTATGTAAAATGGCATATTAGTACACATAATCCGCAAGTTATGATCATATTCAAATTGAACAGCGCAGTTAGGCAACACTAAGCTATAAGAAAACAGCCTACAATACTGTATGACCTTACTGGGTGTCATCTAAATGTTACTGGTCCCAGTGCTGTATTTAAAAATATTACTCACATTAAAAAGGCAAAAAAATTATTCTAATGATATGCTCTTGTTTTAAGAAAATCTTTACAATAACACTAGTGTGCATTTCTTATCACTGTACTCGCCCTCATGGTTTTCCACCTTAATATCATGGACTTCACATAAATACACACACACACACACACACACACACACGTGCTCGCACGTGCGCGAAAGGCAAATCACGGGTTAAATCGGGGCGCCTTGTGAATGTTTAGGAGACATCCTTGCTTTAAATGAGACACTGCTGGTAGCGGTAATAGGGAATTTGCAGCGAAGAGAAGGACGAGCAATTATAATCTGGCAGGGCCCCACCGGACAAAAAAAAGTGATTTACTTGAAAGCTGCCTGTGCACTTGGTCAATGTTCCTGTTATGGGCTATTCGGCTTGTGACAGCTTTCCAGATGTCAATCAAATCCCCGTCTATTTACAGTTGAATTGGTAGTGTCATTTTCAGTGCCCCTCACGATGCTGACGAACGTGGAAAAAGCACAGGCCCCTCCCCAGAACGCCCTGGCACTCGAGTGTGCGAGGCGCTCTCTCTCTCTCGCTCTCCGCAAATGTCATGTGTCCGCTTTTCATCACTCCGAGGGGGAGCGAACCTCAGTTCAGCTGAGTGATTCGCGACCACATGCAAATCTTCCAAACGCCGAGGGAAAGAAACAGCACATTTTAATGGAGTTCAAGAAAGCTCATTTTACATGAGGGAGGCTGAGGTAGAGGATGATAACAATTCCGCTGAAAGTGCGTGGGTTTGTGTGCATTTTGTTTTCATTCCACATAAATACACAGAGAATCTCACTAAAGCACCTCAGACAAAAACAGAAAAATTGTGCCACTGCCACATAATTTTTTGTTGTTTTTTAGGTAATATATAATTGATGAAAACTGGATATTGTGTGTCCATGATATAAAATCACATTATGGGACTTTGTTTTCCATTTCTCATTTGCTTTTCTCTGCACTGACTTGCACTGAAGTCATTGCTGCCTGCAGGTAGATCAGGCCAAGGAAGTGATCAGATACTATGAAGCATAAATGCAATCACTGTCTGACTGGACATGTCACAAGTTGCATCTCATCTCCTTGTTAATAATACATAAACAACTGCTCCAGTACTCACATGGGCCGAGTGTAAAAACATAGGAGAGGAGGGACTCAGTATGGTTGTCTTTCAAATGCAATTTCACAATCACATGAACTCCTGTTAATATTGTAATTCCATGGGTAAAAAGGGCTTGACACTGAGTACATCGGTCTTCAACTATAAAGGGTTATAATGAAGACAACAGAGATATTGGTTTAGAATGATGTGCTCTGATTCCTAGAATCATGTGCTACAGTATACACCATTAATGACTTTACTGCTTGAATTAATAGATAGATTATAACCAAAAAAATTTTTTTATTGTTGTTTTGTACTGTAAAAAGTACAGTGCAATTGGACGGGTGAGGGATATTGCAATTTGTTTCTAGAATAAAAGTGCGCTGATATCTGAGAGTATTATTCAAATAAAATACCCATTATAAGTAAAGCCATTCTTTCTCTTGCACTAAACTAACAAAAGGATAATAGAAGACCAAGTAATTAAACCAATACTTTAATTTTCTATGAAGTTTTTTAAAGTCTTTAAACCTCTTCATACCAGCGAACGTTGTTTTCCCCTGCTGAGAAGGGAGTATCCAATGCACTTGACACAGAGTTTTATTTGAAGCACAAAAACAATTACAATACACGCTAAAATATATATTTTTTAAAGGCAAATTTGAAACAAATTTCAACATTTCCCTTTATTAAAATCATGCTAAATAAACCCAGGTAATTTAACCCTTGAGATGCCGTTTCTAAATGGGGAATGTGTGCCAGTACCAAAGTGCCGTTTTAATGAGCTGCTTGTCTCTCTCCCTGGAGTGCATTTCGAGGGAGGGTGCTTATGAGGGGCTTATACATCACTAACAGAAATTACAAAAAGAAAATCTTTTTCAAACTGTCCTGATTGATGTGGTTTGACTCAATTTTCTAACGTGTGGAGACATCTCGTTGCCCAGGGGCCTTGGCGTCCTTACTGAAAAGAGAAACGGAGACAGCAGGCTCCAATTTGAAATGTGCCTTAAACTTAAAAGTCTGCTGATGTAAAAACTTACACTGTAAATCTACACAAAGACTCACTTAATTAGGATGAAAGGGAGAAAAATCCACCTTCAAACATCCACCCTTCAGAAACCGCAGTGGGGACACGGAGACGGAGAAACTTTCTGTGATACAGCACTTGTTTTTTTTTCCGCTCTGTGTTATAATGAGTAAGTTGATGAGAGTGCTTGCACTTCCCATGTCCCTAAGGAGCTAGAGTGAACAGAAGCGCGCTCCCTGTGAAGTACCAGGAGCAGCAGCGGCAGCAGCAGCAGCGGTATCCAGGCAGTCCGCATTCACGGAAAACGTGCTGTCACAGGAAAAACCCTCTCTGTATCCCCACCTTCCCCAAATTTCTAGAAACAAATACGCTCTCCCTTTCAAAGGCGATTTGTATGTCTCCTCCCATTTCTTAGGTCAGGATAATGTACAATGTACAAGAGAGGGAATTAAGTTAAACCTTCAAAAAAAAAGTACTTGAGATTGAATGTGAATTGAACGTGCACTTATATTTGTGCATTTTAGTTTCCCATAATATTTCATGGAAAACTAAAAACGGTACGTTTTTAACAGTAATATTGATACGTAATATGAAGCACAATTGCTAGAAGTGTATTTGACACCAGATATTCAACAGAAGGCGAGCATTTATAATAAAAAAAATCTGTACACAGATTCATTTGATAGTTTTAAAATCTGATCTTTTGTTGGCACTAATACATTGTATATTATTAATATAACTAACATCATCATTAATAAAGAACAAGCCATAAAAACAGTTCTTTATTTTTTTGTCAATGAAAAGCAGGATGGACTATGATGTATTATTGATGGAAAGTATCAAACCATGTTAAAATATATTATCTCTAAAACAGCTGGAGAATTTCAGGCTCTGTGAAAAAGATATAACTAGTATAGACACGTTAATTCCCAGAATGTAAGCATGAAATACAGAATGTGGTTAGGTTAATGGTTAGCTGCATATCCCTTGTTTTACCCATTAGCAATGAGATGTCCACACATAAAAAAGTTCGGTACTACACTGAAGATAGGAGAAATAGCTGGATCCTCCCTCACACCCACAGCAGGACATTAGCCAGATTGGAACTAATAGTTACTGTAGCTACAAAACTCTCACTCCGTCTTTGTGTTCCCAGCTAATATGCACCACAACAATGAAAGTTGAGTCGGTCCACGCAAACGCATTTAAACAATGGCACGTGGCTTTGTTTTGAGGTCACTTTTGTTCATTTATTTATTAATTCCTTTAACTATTAGTTTATTTATTTTGGGTATAAATATATTAACGTCTATAAGTAGTTTCTTACTATTTCTATAAGTAGTTTCTTACAAAAACGCATGAGTCATCAAACCAAAAGTTTTTCTCTTTAGAGTGAAAATAAGTATTTCATAGCGTCTCTGTTACTTCAAATGTATATATCCGAAACTGCCTGATGTACCAAAAGTGAAAAATCTGTAACTGCACTAGTATATATCCAATACGACGACAAAGGTTGAACTTTTTGATTGCCACCTGGCTTGTTATAAGTGGGTGTTCGCATTTTTCACCGGTAAACCAGCAAATATGGTGAGTCAAACTTTATGCCCTGGAATTTGTAAGGATTATAATAATACTGTTCCCATCATCCACGTTGTCATCATCCTCATCATAATCATTGTTGTCTCTCGGACCACGGAGGTTGTCAGACGGAAAGAGGACGACCTATCCGCATGCTGCAGTGCGGTTCTGGCGTGGTTGTGAAGAGGTGCTGATTGAAGGCCCCCGGGGGCCAACTCAAGCCCGGGCTGTCACACCTCGTCACTGCCTCGCAGCCCCTAATGCCATTCCTGTCATGACAAGAAGCACACACACTGTGAGGCAACCACACCTCAGACTCCCTCACTCAGACGCGCTTTGGAAGGGAGGAGAGAGGGCACAGAAGAGGGGAGGATCTCACAAAAAAAAGAGAGGGAGCGGGAAAGGGAGGAAAAGCCTTTCAAAAGAACAGAGAGGAGAGGAGGAAAGGGCTCGGAGAGAGAAAACGGATGAGGCGAGCTCTCGCCAAAGCATGACAAGGGGAGGACAAATGACAATTTTAAAGCGGCTGCATTTTTATTTATTTTAAAAAATAAAATGTCATCACCGAGAGAAGTTTTTTTTTCCTCTTTACAGAATGTTTGCTCTTCATCTTTTTTTTTATTGTCTTTCTTTTCCCCGGTCTGCCCACACAGTGTTTGATTTGTTCTTGTATTTTCATCACAGAATGGAAGTTACACACAGAGAACGCAGTGTCTTGTTGCCTCCTCGTCCCCGCGAGACCTCAGAAATCATCATCGCCAGACCAAAGACCATATGAAGTTTGCAGAGTACTTAGGTGGCATTACCAATGCACTCAGCTGGCCCCTTCAAGAGTTGCATGAAGGAAGTGAAGGGAAGGGAAGGGGGAGGGGGGTTGGGGAGTCCTGAGGCAAGAGAGGAGAGAGGTGCACTGTAATCATTGTCTCTCTGCTGGAAAATTTCCTGGGCTGATTCGAGCAATCAGTCCTGGGGAAGAGCAGGGGACGTCGCCATGCATCCGCAACACTGCCGCACGCTTCCTCCGCATGAGGTCATGTGACGTACAAGAAAACATCCCCGATCCTTAACGTGTTATTAAGAACACGCGTGTTATGGAAGCGGGGATCCTGGCATGTGCTTTTCATTTATGGTCATTAGTGGTATCAGAATTTTTCTATTTTTTTTGTAAGAAAGAGGGGTAAAGCTAATACCAGGATGTGCCCTGTAATGAACGCCAAGCACTTATGGGAGCTTCCTCAAGCAGTTAAAGTCTGATTGCAGATAATTGGTGAGCCTTCACATGCAGTTACCAGTGGGGCTGGGGCAAGGAGGTGGAGATGCAGGAGATTAGATCTTTAAAGGTTCTGACCACCTAAAGTGGGCTTTTAGGATATCGGCCTAAATCTGCCCTCTGCTGTTAAAACATTGCATGTCCCGCCGAATGCGCACCGCTGGTAACAGATCGTATCACCCCCCCCTCCCCTTTTTTTTTTTTGTACAAAAGTGTGAATATTTGGTATCGCCTGAGCAGCTGTGAAGTAGAAGCAACAGGCAGGCAGACTGGGTGACGTTCTCATTACAGGAACATAATTACTGTGCTTCCTATATTTTGGCCCAGACAAGGATTGTCTCTCTCAGCCACTCACTGGGCTCCTATCTGAAATGTGAAATAACAGCTGTGTACGGCTTGTTTTTTTCCTGACTAAATCCACCCTGATGGAACGCGCTCTCTCTTCTACTCACTCACTCTTACTTCGACGACCTCGCTAAACATATCCCTTTAAGAAATATCTACAACGGTGTGTCAGAGATTAACAATGAGGAATCTGCATTACAAAATGTAATAACATTATTATCACACACACTGAGCCAATGGTCTATGAAGTAGAAATGAGTGGTGCAACTATGATGCATTGTTTAGTGCATACACAAATTACCATTTTAAAAGCGACCCCAAAGTTTCTCATTATCAGCTACCACGGAGATCAGGCTTTTGATTTATATTTCTTAACAACGTTCTTAAAAAGGCACGCCTGACTTAAACGGGCTTTTCCACGTTCTTAAATCAGTCTGATTAATTATCCGACTGAAGGCAGGGCCTGGAAGTCTCAGCTGTTAAAATGGTGAAAGCTGAACTGCATGAAAAGTACAGCTTGAAGGCTCCAGTGCTGTCAGGGCACACAGAGCAGACTGCAAATGCACACACTGCCACTGTTTGACAGGCAAACGCTTAAATATCAAATAGTTTTTGGATTTAAGTGCTCGTGAGAGAAGTACACGGCGCAAGTCTAACGTCTGAGGAGGGGTGTGGAAAATGTCCACCAGGCAGTCCCCCACATGCATTAGGGGAAAAATAACACGCCGAAAGAAAAAGAACGAAAAAAATGTTCTCAGTTCATTGTTGCTTTGTCATCCAGGGTGATCGAGTCAAAAAGGCAGCGCTGTAACCCTGAGCGCAATCTGGTTCAGGAGCGTTTCCTCCCAGACTGTGCGAATACGAGCCCATTGAAAAGTGCACATCAGCAGCAGACGCCGCCGCCGCAGCGCTGAAACAAGGCCCCCGTGTGTTTTCAATGGCAGGAAATCCCTGAGATGTTTTCTGTACTCCCAGCGACAATCTAGCTCGCCGAGCGAGAGAATCCAATTTTCCCTCCAGGTTGTCTGAGAGGGGAGCGAACGTGCCCTTTCCCTCATAAAGACACGCCGCAGCCTGTAATTCCTGACATTTTTCGGTCAGCTCTGGAGCGACTTCTCCTGCTCCGCATTGAAATGCCTTGATGATAAGTTCTGTAGGTGTTACGGAGAAACACTGTCTGCTCACGGCAGGAGTTCAACCAGCTAACTCCCCCATCACTGACCGCCCCCCCCCCACCCCACTGCCAAACCCTCACACTCTCTTCTCTTTGTTCACATTTTTTCCTTTCCTCTCCCTCTCTTCCTCCCCCTTTCCCTCTCACAATCTGTCTTAAAACTCACTCCCTAAACTATGGTAATCCTAGCGAGCATAGCAAGGCAGGTCACGGTGACATGCCCCTCCATTAATGCGCTCTCCTTCAATGCAACCACTGCCCATCGCAGCACTCTGTTTATCTCCAACTCCTGGATTTCTTTCGAAGGGAGACATTTCAAATGCCATCAAAACAGAGCTGTAAAAAATTTTTTTTAAAATACAGTACTATATGAAATAGTATGCAATTCAAAACAGCATAATCAACTGGAGATGTTTTCTCTCAGGGAGGAACCAGTCCATCAACCCATCACAGAGGAGCTACAGGGTCTAAAGTCAAAACATCAAGAAACGACCTAGGCTTAATTGATGCTGTTTATTGTTATCGATGATGCTCCAACAATAAACTTTTAAAACTACATCATTCGTTCTTACAAGAAAAGTGAACCCACAGACACAGTTTAACCTATTATCCTGCAATTGCAAAGGAAACTACTGTCACCTTTTTATAGGCAAAGGCATTACTGCACGTGTTTTATGATGGCCACTATGACAGTGACTGCGAGGCTCTTCCTGTAGCCTGGAGGTACAGAGGCAGGTACAGACCGGGAATCATTAGACAGGGAAGGACGCTTGGGGGACGTGTTAAAACATGCGCCCTATTGAAAATATGACTCTTCCTCTCCACCCCACCCCACCCTCCTCTTCCTTCCCCAGGTGCCATCGTCGGCTTGTGTGAACTGGGAGGGAATGGAAAGCGATGACTCAGTCCCCAAAACTCTTACTGCCCGTCTCTGTTACCTTGTCTTGTTTAACTGCAGTAAAGATAAGAATAGACATCAGAGGTAATGCTCAGTTTTTAAATAATAATAATAATCCTTTGCAGTACTTCTATGTGTCAAATGCTTAATATGTCCTCAGAATAGAGCGATGTTTGACAGCAAACATGTAAGAATGAGAGGCCCTTCTGAATGCTAGCAACCAATAGAAGGGCAGGTGGATAGTCCTACGCAATGGCCTGGATGCAATCAAAATCGGTCTGTTATTTTTTTCTTCACTAAAACAATGTGTGTGTGTGTTCAGTGATCACCAAAATGAATTAACAAAAAAATAAACACTTTTATTTGTAAACTGCAGACAAACATGCTTGAATCGAGAGGCTCATGTCCAATACAGTGGGCAGCAGCTGAATGGGAGATCAGGTTAATAGCTCTGTTCAGAGAATGTGGTCTGTGATAAAGGGAACTCATTTCACTTACAAAACAAAAGCTTGGTGTGACAAGTCATGGACCAAAATCAAATTTTGAGGCCCTAATACAGGTCTTTAATTAAGATTGGGAGACTGGACTTCAATAAAAAAACTAGAGAAAAACATGACTACCAAATAATCTATATAACCACTTGAAGCAATATTTTTCTCTAATTTCATTCAAATCCAAAAAGGGTGGTTTAGTTGGAGCAAAAGTAGAGACTGAGTGCCAGCAGTTTGCCTTTGTCATTCTGTTAATGTTTGAAGCAATGTTTTGGGGTAGTCTGTTTCTCTACCAGTGCATTAAACTTTGTTAGGGATATCTAAATATCAATGCGAGACAAATACCCACCTATTTTCAACTGCGCATCTCTGTAATATGCTGGCATGCAAAGAGCAGAATGACACGCCTGTGAGGTTAATTCATCATTTTCAGCATATTGCTGTCTTAAGTGGCCGGAAGAACAAGATCCCAGCAAAGACAAAGAGCAATAATTGGGTGCAGTCTCGGTAGTTGACAGAGCTCTTTAAATCAGCATCTGACAGAAAAGCCACCTCCTTCAGCGCATCATCATTAGCGCATGTGAATCAAACGGCGTATGTGAGTTTCGACAGCCCGATTGAGCACGTCAGTAAAATGAATGGGCTCCCCTTGACTTAAGAGCAGAAACAGTGGTCTGAAGACATTCTGGATTTCATGAAGTGAAAATAAAATACAAAAAAATGAAACGAAAGAAAAACAAAAGGTTACTCGGGCAAAGAATTCGTATATGAAAGGGAATCATTTTAAAATGGAGAAATAATAATTGTGTATGACAGCCTGAGCATAATCTTACACAGAATATATATATATATAAAATAATGAAAATAATTGTATCATTAAACTTTGAAAAAGGACACTTTTGAAAAATTAAGTTCCTATTGTTGTTGTTTTTTGTTTCCTTTTATATAGGAGAAATATTATAGTAAAAAATACATGGATCTTTATATATATTTATTTTATTTGTGCTCTGGTGTGTGTGTGTGTGTGTGTGTGTGTGTGTTTTTCTTTGTGCATGTGTACATGTCTGTGTGCATTTTAGAGGAACACGAGTAAGTAAGTAGGGAGGGTACCCCAGTCCCCTGCCAATCCCCTGGTGAATCCCAGTGCATTCCTGGATCCCAGAACCGCTCAGGGCACTAATCCCCTACAGCTGCAGCCCTCTCACCAGTGTGGTCATGTGATACATTTTTTACAGGCTACTCACCAGTGACAAAAGTGAGCATGTCCCAGTGCTCTCCCACCACCTCCTCCGGCCCCTGCGACTTTCTCCAGCCCGGGAGTACGCAGGAGGACTGGGACAAACTTTACGGCCTATGGATGCCTTTTGTGCTGGATTTCGCTCCTGTTTCACATCTCAGACAAGGGACGATTTCACAGGAACCTACCATCATGAAAAGAACACGGGGCAAGTGTTTATTTCATGGTTTGGAATAATGTTTGACTTAAGCGGAATAGTTTTGCTCTACATAACATGGTTCTGTCTGTCCTTAACACTGAATCCAATTTAGTGATTGACAGGAATCTTTCAAATATGTTCCAGATGTATGTGTTTCCAGGTACAGTATTTTGGTGTTTCTCCAAAATCCAAAATGGCCTCACATGTTGTCCTCACAAACTGCCACGTGTGTTCACATAAATGCACAGTGCTCCAATAAAAAAATAAAAAAATGCATGTAAAAATAAAACAGGCGATAGTGCCGTCTTCAAAAAGCCGGCTGAAAATTCATCTTCCACACTGTGCTACTCCGAAAGGAAGCGTCCGAAAAGTGAATTTGAAGACAAAATTAATTTAGTGCTTTCATTATTCATATTAAAGCCGTTTCATTCCACGTAATAAGCGGGGGACCCAGGTTCCTCAGTAAAAACAAAGCAGCGATAGTTTTAGCAACATTTTTGCCTGGGACTTAGCGGGACGTTTTAGGAGCACAGCGTCGTAATTGCGCCAGTTACAGTTGTGTTAATTCCTAGCAGCCACTAAAACTCCACGCGCTCGTGGGCCATGCCTGCACGCAAATTCAGCCTGTTTAAAACATCATTCTGTTCCATCAGGGGGGTTCCACACTTCCACAGAAGGGGGAAAAGGAAGAAAAAAAAGTTGTTGGGAGTCAACGTGACTGCGCTGAGGAATCTCACAGAAATGTCCCTTGGCCTCTGACATGTGGCAGTGCAGTTAATAAGCCTCGGCTAGAAGGGGGCACTTGGCCGCGGACAAAACAGCTCTGAGTAAATTAAAACCTACTCTAATAATGTGATCTGTGGGGTACGCAACCCCCCCCTCACCCCACCCCTTACCCCCACCAACAGGAGAGAATGGTGAGAACAGGCTAGGGCCAGTCTTTGAAATGTTACTCTTGAGTGCTGAAGCACCAGAGAAGGGCAGAATGTCATGGAGTGCATCAAAACTTTTGGTTGCCACTTTCATTATGGCTCAAGTTTTAATCTCACTTAAGATCTGTTGCTGTTGCAGCATAATGGGTATGAATGTTGCTGCAGTGCGGGCATACATGTGCATTAGGATGACATTCTAAAGTGAACAAGTGGTTGTACTTAAATAGGCTTCATCTGGATATACAGCGGGGCAAACTACATCAGCATGAAACATGGATAGGCCTGTGCTATGCAAGCTGATGGTAATGTCAACCTCTACCCACTGCACAACATGAGAAAATGATCCTCAAATTTATTATAATTACAGATTTAATTATAAGCCAAGATAGTTATTAAGGGTTGTGTTGAAACAGTGCCATAACAAGACCCATAACAGCCCCACAGCAATGTAGTAAAAACATGGCTCCACCTCAAAATCTCCAGCGTCTACAAAGGCGGTATTCCCCTACTTTAAAAATGAGGGAAAATGGTGTCACTTTTTCAGTTGTTGCTTTCCATTTTTATTCATTGGCACCTCCAGTCAAAACTGGCCACCCTCAATGGATGAAGCGCGAATCACCGGTCCCACCTCCCAATTCCTTTTGCCCATACTCTACTGGCGACCGACACGGGGCTGTTTTCGATCAAAGTCCGGACCAGAGAGGAATGCGGTGTTCTCTATCTGGTCCTGAAGCAGCTTGCGAGGAGGCCGCACAGGGGCAATCCTCCGCTGACTCGTGTCACACCCTGGATGCAGCGTTTTAACAGTGTTTGGACATGACACACCAGCCAGCTGCTGAATGCTTTAAGGAGCGCTGGGAGAGGGACTGGGCGGTAATGAAAACTCCCAGAAAAAGGCAGCGGTTTTCTGGTTATTTGTTATCAGAGGGGGAGGCAGAAAGCTGGACGCTCATCAGACCGGGGGGTTTGGTGTGCTGTCCAGGTGGTCCTGTGGTCCCTTCCAGAGCTGGGAAATTACTAAGAAAAAGAACACTGTGTCAGCTCTGTTTCATGTGAAATCCAACATTTTAAATGGAAAGAGTCCTTCTAAAGCAAATACTGTATGCATACAGTTCGCACACAGAAACGATCTGGGAAAGAAGATACAGAGTTTATGCTGCTGTTTCAGAGGGGGAGAAGAAAGATTTTCTTTGTGGTGAAATATTAAATCTCTCTGAAAATAAAGCATTAAATTCCTCTTTCGGTTAATTTCAGTTTTCATAGTATCTGAATTAGCATTCACTTTTCAATAATAAATGAGCAATTCATGGAGAAAAAAAATCTTGTTGGTAATAAGAGTCTAGCTCAGATTGTTACAGGCCACAGTCTCCAATGAGGTATTTTTCACTATTATTGCGAGAAATATTAATACGTTTTTTACAAGTTTCCCTGCTGTCCAACGCAACTGTGTGGACCCTCCTCAATTAGGGCGAGTTTCTAAAACATGCAGTGAAGAACAAGCCACATTATGAAAGCAAGGCGCTCAGCAGTGTTCCCACTCGGTGTGCCACAGAACTAGGCCCCACAGCACCTGCTTACTGACACCGCAACCTGACTTTGAAATGAGCTCGGAGACAGCCCAGCGGAGGATACCTGTACGGAGCGAGGTGCTGCTCGCTGGCTCTTCCTATGGCAGGGAGCATCTTTCTGTCACCGGGATGAAGGGAGTCGCGTCAGTGCGGAGCACCTGGCTCTTGTTTACAGCGGGCTGACAATTGGTCCCTCATGGCACACATTCAGGGGCCCTAACGGCAAAACCAGACACTGCTTTTATCCAATCAAATATCCCGATTCTGCTGTTCCCAGCTAAACTATAATACATACAGTATACCGTATACATACGGTGCCCCTTCAAAGTCGACACCCCATCTCAAAAATGTCAACTTTTGTTGCCTTACAGCCTGAAATTAAAACTTATTAAATCTGAATTTACACATTTTACCCTACAACTTCCAAGTGAAAACATTTATAAACATTCAAATAGAATAACTTGGATTGATAAATCTACTCCTTTTGCTTGAATTACAGCCATGAGTTTGTTTGGCTGTGTCTCTGTCAGCTTTGTACACCTAGATTGGGCAAAGTTTGCCCATTCTTCCCTACAGAATTGTTCAAGCTCAGTCAGATTGTGTAGGGAATCTTCAATCATTCTATAGGTTTTCAATAGAATTTATGTCAGGGCTCTAACTAGGCCACTCAAAGACATTCAGCTTTTTGTTTTTTAGCCACTCCACTGTTGCTTTAGCTATGTGCTTTGTGTCGTTGTCATGCTGAAAGGCAAAACTCCTTCCCAATTTCAACTTTCTTGCAAAGGGCAGCAGGTTTTCCTCAAGAATGTTTCTGTATTTGCTCCATCCATTTTCCCTTCTGTCCTGACAAGTGCCCCAGTCCATGCTGATGATTAACACCCCCATAATAGAATGCTACCAGCACCATGCTTTACAGTACGAATGGTGTTCTTTGGGTGATGTGCTGTATTGGGTTTTCACCAAATGTAACATTTTGCATTTAGGCCAAACATTTATATCTTGGTTTCTATCATAACACTTTTGGCCACGTGGCTTCAGAATCATCAGAGTGATATTTTGCATACCTCAAACAGGACTGAATATGGGCTTTTTTGAGTAATGGTTTCCTTCTTGCCACCCTACTATACAGACCAGAATTGTGGAGAGCTTTCTGTATTGTTGACACATTGACCACTCTTTGCCATAAAGTCCTGTACCTCCTTCATAGTTGCCATTGGACTCTTGGTGGTCTCTCTGATCAGTCTCCTTGCTCGGTCATCCAGCTTGGATGGACGGCCTGATCTAGGCAAGATCCTGGTGGTGCCATGCACCTTCCACTTCTTAATTATGGTCTTGACCATGCTCCAAATGAAACTTAAGGCCTTTGAAATCTTTCTATATTTTCTGATATGTGGACCCATTTCCACAACTTTATCCCAGAGTTCTTTTGAAAGCTTCTTGTTTCTCAAGATATATTCTTTACTTTGAAATGCACTATCCAGCAGTGGAATCTTCTATGAACAGCTGATTTTATTCTGAAGTAATTAGAATCACTACATTTGGACACTGGTGGAGGCCAATTAGCTTGGTGTGTGAACTGGAAGGTGATTGGTTACCCCTGAGCTTGTTTACAATTGGTATGATTAGGGCGATTAGTGTAGACTTATGAATCAAAGTAATTGTAGTTTATATTATATTTTTAATTAATGTCCAGAAATTTTGAGATGTTGTAGGGCAAAATGTGTAAATAAAGGTGGAAAAAGTCTGATTTAATATGTTTTAATTTCATGCTTTAAGGCAACAAAAGGTGACATTTTTCAGATGGGGTGTAGACTTTAAAGGGCCACTGTATATATACTGTATATATATATATATACATAATGGGAAGGCACCTGAAATTAAGACTTATCTGTATTTGTCATAACCTGAAACTTTCTAATCTACAATATTTATTGTGTCAATCCATGAGCAGGGAACGCAGCCATGTTCAATATTATGTCGTGACTTCAGGAGGTTTATTCAAAATTGCACTGGCGTTTTTTAGTGTACTGGGCACACGCTGCGATCCCTGATTGCGAGACCTGGCTGGTGCGCAAAGGAAGTGGGAAAGGAGGAACCAGTGAGGGATATGGAGCAGCAACTCAAACACCCACAGAGTCCCAGAGTGTATAGAATGTCAAAGACAGACGGCTGAGAGAAGTGAGAGCCACTGATGCAGCATGCTGCTGAACAGTATTGGGAATCGCTCCGTTACACCAACATGGGAATACAGGCACCATGGGAAGGTTTGGCGAAAGGGGCGCGGGGGTTGGGGTTGCAGGGGAGATGTTCGAGGCTCTGGGTGACAGTGACTAGCTAGGGTCTTTGTTCTCCTTCGCAAGGACAACTCCTAAAAACGCAGAGCACTAGTCACTCCATCTCTGGAGTTGTAGTGTTCAAACCATCCATTCACTCAAGTGCTACTTCCAGTCTTGGCACACAACTGGGGATGGGTGAGGGCTATTGGAGGAAAAATGTTGGCCTGGTAGTTTGGGAAATCAGGGCCCTGGACACTGAAGGCTGAATAAGTGTGAGGACAGAGTCTCTGATACTGTACCTTCTGCCCCACTAGAGCATCCCAGCCCTGCCCTATACAGACAGAACTGGAGACCATGTCCAGGCAGGGTCCTGCAGCACTAAGGGGAAATAACCCTCTCATGTATTTAAAATACTCCCTAATGGACTTCAAGTGGAACCTGATCACTTTGTCCCATTCATCAAATTTCCTCAAACAAGTAAAGCATGTCAGATATTGAGATTTTACAGATTTGGAATTTGAATGGATTCCATTGCCTTGATTGGGGATTCATAAGTAGTGGCCGGTACAAAACACTGTACTCATTTGATTTGAGGGATTCCATTTAATCTATTTCATGAAGGCTTGTACAAGAGATCTGAGTACCACAACATCCACAGCAACACAAAAAAGACCACTGAAGGCTGTTTATTGAAAGAGAATATCATATAAAATAAACTTGGAATAAAACCACACTGAGACCATTAAGTCTTACTTTGCTGATGTTCAGTACAACATCAATTTATGCTCTGACACATTAGAGGTAAAAAAAGAAATCCCACTTAAATCAGGAACAACTTATTGTTTCCCCATTGCATCCTAAAACAACTAAATATCTGTCTGGAAATGGAAGAAGTGAAATCTCCTTTTCTCTCAACATATTTGACCTATTAACTTTGCTGTAAATAATCTGCGGCTGTATTACCTTCCAAGACAGTCCAAATTGCAGGAACTGGCCACACTTATTTCATTTCAAAACCAACAACATGTTACCTGAAAATTGTTATTCTTGCTGTGGACTCAGGTGACTGGAATTAATTGACAAAATTGGCTTAAAAACATTTTCAAAGCAGGATTTCCTGAGGACAGAAAATGCCTGTTGTGAGAGGGCTTTAGGAAGAACCTCCCTGCTGATGACCGCTACTGCAGCCTGAACCATCCAAACAGAATGTCCAAACATGTACAGAAATGCGTGACTAGACTAAAATGTCACTGCTTCACTTCATTAGGTATGTGCCCTAAGAAGAGGGTCTGGTCAGTGACAAATTCACCCTGACAACAGCCCCCTTCTGATCCCAGTGACTTTTGCCCCCCATACCCCCCCTACCCACCCCGCCTACTCCCCGGCCCCCCTTATTCCACCCCCATCCCCCACCTGCCTCCTAGCCTGTACTCTTGGTGAGCTCCAGCAATTTCTGTCATGCAACTTGAAAATCACTGGAGGGAAGAGGATCGCCATAACAACCACTGAAATGATCTCGCGGAATGTGTCTAGTGGCACTGGAATAACCTGAATATGCGCTCCAGATGTGTCGGCTGTCACGGAAAAAGTAAACACATCTGATGGACAACGTATGACTGGATGGCCTCGCGGTGGACTCGGGGGAGTAGAGGAGAGGGAGGCAGGGAGGGAGGGGTGAGGAGGAGGGGGCAGTGAGGACGGGTAATGGGGGTGGGGGTGCTTTGGGGAGGGGAACGGAGCCAAATGCAGTCGAGAGGAGTCACCCTGAGGACCCGTGCAGCCTGGCAGGCTGGAGCAGGAGGACTGGGCCCGATTGTTCCGGCCTGTCCCTCCTCCGTGTGGCCTCCGAGGGGGCTCCTGCAGCCTCAGCGAATTTCCGTCTGGCACAGACCTGCGAGCTCCTGGGAGCAAACTGAAATATGAACTGCAGGAAAGGAGGACGGGGAGAGAGAGAGGGGTCCTGGGTGTGTTCTGCTGGGGCTTCGGCGCGGTAGCAGTATCGCTAAAAATCACAGAGGGCCCCCGTGGCACCAACACCACCGCATGCACACACACACACACACACACACACACACAACACGTACACACACAGACACACCACACACTAACACACACACACCACATGCGCACATATATACATAAACACATACACCACACGTACACACTACATGTACACATACACACACACACACACATATGTACACAGACATATACACACACTCCACACGTATGCACATACTGTACTGTACACAAACACAAACTCACACAAACACTGCCTGACTCCAGTGCCCTACTCATTCCCTTACGCAACTATAACTCCAGAGTATTATTTCAACTGAGGTTTTTTTTTTTTTTTTTTTTTTTTTTTTGAGCAGTGCGACTTTAGGGATCTCCACTTGAGTGTGAGAAACAGATGAAGCGGTCTACTGTTCTGTGTGATATTTCTTTGCAGCCTTAAAAGACAGTCTTCTAAGCCTTCGAAGACCGTCTCATAAGTCTGCAAAGAGGTCACCAGGGTTGTAATGACACGAACTGACCCAATCTGAAGCGAGACACTCCAACCAAGTGACTCTTTTCCGTTTCCTTGGAAAAAAAGAGGAATTTGGTTGACTCAGCTATTACTATGCTTCGGATAGGCTGATAACATGATCCTCTGAATTAATACAGAGCACAATGGCTGATATTCAACTATGCAGCAAATCACATGGCATGTATATCAATGATTTTGAATGATTGCCAACTAAATAAATAGTAATTCATCTGAAAATGTGGCGTAGAACAGATCCAGTAATTAAAATGATCCCTCTTGCCAAATGGCCCGTTGAGCAGCAGAAGAGATAAAATGTCAGCTGAGCACCATCTAGTTCCCATGATCCTTCTGAAATGCCATTCAGATATTTGAGGACAAAGTGAACATTATAAAGTCTCTTACAAAAGGAGGTCACTTTTGCGATTTCTTCCCTCAAGTTCCCCCATGGTACATAAACTGGAGTTTGGTTCTTATATTCAACAGAAATTTGCATCTAATAAAGCAATTCTGTCTTAATGAAAATGTAACGCACAGCTCATTAATTAGATATGAGGGTATTGTATACTTTGACATAAAAGACTGTTTCTATGGATCTTGAAATATTTCGTATAGTATACGACCATAAACTGACCACACTATAAAAAACTATATTTAGTCTGAAATACCAAATCAAAATTTAAGATGCAATCTACTACTATAGCTATGTATTAGGTTTTAATCGTGGTTATCATGACTATAGTAAAACCTCATTTCACTTCTTTAGTGAGAGGGGCAAATACCTGGAGACACAACGACGACATTAGCATTTAATACACCACATAGTTATAGTTAACCCACTACTTTGAGAGGAGTTGTTATCTGGCTGATAAAGTATAATTGAAGATAATTATAGCAACAATTTGCCTAATTACAGTTTGGCTTATCCATTTAAGGATTAGGGGATGAAGCAAGGCTAATGATGATTATAACACGTGAATGTGCCTATGTATTTATATCACAACAGCACATTATCCTCATCCTGCCATTGATAGAGAATGTCACTGAGTCATGCAGCCATAGGCAAGCGTAGAACCTGCACAATGACTGGCGATTGTGCAATAACTTGGATTAAAAAAATGCACACTTCTGTCATTTGTCGGGATTATGATGATACATGAGTGTACACTCCTGATGAACACATGATAAGTGTGCGATTTCCTCAAAGTATGCACATCAATTATGCCATTTCAAAAGATGAGTCAAGAGATTTTAAAGATCAATCAATTTGAAGATGGATATATTTCAGTAAACTCACAGTAAGTTTGCGTCAGCAATTCTATATCGCGTATTGAGGAACCCATTACATTCCATGCTTTCAGGGCATGTGACGTTGCATATGTGAAGCTACAGCTAGCATAGATAGACAAGGACAGGCAATATGTGCAATAGAGATTGCCTGACCATACTTTCTTAGCAAAGACATTTCTACAGTTGTTAAGGTTTTCTAAATGAGTACTGTTGTGAAAAGAGGCAACGTTGGTCTGAGGGATTCGTTGACTTCCCATTCATTTTTCTTTCTGTTTCCCATTTGTGAATCATTCACCAGCCTTTAGCCAGCATTCCTGCACAGTGATGTGCAGCACAAAGGACATCACATGGGACTGTCAACATTTTATAGTAATGTTTTTTTTCTATGATAACATCTAAAGATCTAAAGTGAACTATTTCCACCTTGCTTCCGTTTTTTATTTCGTGAATGCTGTGGAGGAAGTCATCTTATAAAATAAGTGCCAGTCCAATATGGCTTACTTATGTATGCACTCTTATGTATCTGAGGATATTGTGACAGAATATGACACTGCGCCTAAATGTGTCACGTGCAGCAACAAACAAACTTATTTTGACTGACTGATGCAAGACAGTGCAATGTGACCAAATCTTTCAATTATGATTGTTAACTTTGCTGCAATTATGTCATTTTGTGCAAAGAAATGGTGCCGAGTATATTATTGCAGTAGACAGTTTGCAGACATTACCTTCTTTCGTACCTCTCATTTGCTCTGAACTACCTGTAAGAACTACCTGTAAATGCTTCAACATGCTGTGGCACAGACCTTCAGCCAGTAGTGTATGTGCTCCCATGGCCTTTCAATTCATTTTCACTGGAAGGCAATTCTAGCGGTTGCAATGTATACCAAGCAAGCATCTTATAACAATAATAATAATAATAATAATACTCAGGATTCGATCAGTGGCCTAAACTATCCTACTCAGGATTGTATTTCACTTGAAAGAATGTAAAGTGGATTAAAAACATATATAGTACATATAATATGAACCTAATAATATGAATAATAATGCATTTTGACATATTTTCTATGCTTTGATACAGTAGTGTCTGTGTCTTGTTTTCTATGAGGATATAATATGCCTGCTGGCTCAGCTCTGCTCTATACCTATTTTTCGAAGTCTGTAAAAACAGCGCATGAGTCCATATCTTTGGTTTCACCAGGGGACAATAATTAGAAACCTCAAAAAGATATACTCTGACAACATCAGGGTGCAACAGTTGAATGTTCAGACTATTCCATCCCCCGTGCGGCAGTAGTACTTTTTTGCAAGATACCCTCAAGAGGTACTGAGTCCACTCCATATTTCTAACATATGGGGAAGGAGCACTAATGAGACATGTGACGTAATGAAAAGGAATACATTTATGTTTGGGGAGCGCAAGGGTTGGCACTCCTTCCCCGCCTCGTTCTACCACTCCTCCGCTGGCTAACGGGAACCAGTTTGACCTCATAAATCTGTCCTTTGGCGCTCATAAACACATGAGAATGGACGATCCCAAGTCAGAGGTAATAGAAAAAAACAGCCTGATATGAATGCATTCTATGACTTTGTCAGAAGGTTCCGTGGGACTATTGTCTCCATTTGGGTTCTTAGATTTTTGACGGTGTGAGTTTAGGTTTTTAAACCTGAGGCGGGGGCATCAGCCCCAAAGCAGATTCCCCCGCCTGACAACTTTTTTGAAAAGGTGTCAGGATGGCCCCTTGCTACAAAAATTCTTAAGTCAGGAAGGCAGCATATCGTAAACAGTCATCTCAGCAAATTCAAGGTTCGCGGTGAAAGAAGCACTTCCACAGAAAAATAATATTTTTCTGGGAAATGTCAGTGACGTTAACATATACTTGTGAGAACTCTTTTGTCTGCTGAGCAAAGAAATCAATCATGGCAGGTATTGAACCTGAGGCTTGATGGTATACATATTTTTAATAATGTTCTATGAACAGTCCATTAAATATAATTAGAGTCCATGAGCACAAGGTTTTAAAGGGGCACCTCTACGTCTCTGCTTTTTCCAGTAGCAGTTCTGGTTTCCTGGCCTGACTGCAACCTTAACGACAAGTTCCCCATCAACACAGTGAAGTGGAACATCCTGCATTTTTTTGTCCCTTTCAGCGACTCTGGAATTTAGTTAAGAGATGTGCATCTCTCCTGAAACATGGCTTTAAAATATCCCTGTAGGTTGGTTTTACAGAGGTTGATGTGGGCAAGAAATCTTTTTTTTTACCGTCAGAGATAAGTTCCAAACGTTCCAAGAAACTCCTCACACACCTTCTCCACCTGGAGAGTATTTCTATTAACCCTGATCAATGAGGAGGCACGTGTTGCTTCATGCGTTCTCTGGGTTTCCTAAGAACTGAGGTTGATAAAAAAAACAACAAAGACGGATTTTTGAGCCCATGCCCATCTGAGAGGCGATAGGAGCTGCCAATTGCTATAAATTCCACTTTCTGAGACTGTAGAATTTTTTCAGCTTAACAAAACCAAGTGGAACCCTTGAGTTGAAATTAAGTACATAGACATACTGTACTTTTATTAATAACATTTGTTTCAAACGATTTCATTGCCTTGTAAAACATGGGTTCTGCCTTATAAATGCTGAGGCATACAGCCATTGAAACAAAAAATAGAGCTTAGAAATGTGATTCAAACTACAATGTAACATTTCCAAGTGCTCGTGGGGTGGGGGTGGTGCTGTTGGTTACAGTAGCGCTGTGCAAAAGAGTTCAGCAGCGCTGAAACTCCACTGAAATGCGCAGGAAAGTGACTTTTTCACTCAAGTTACATCACGTTTTATTGCAAAATATTAAGTTGTGGAATGCATCTAATTATGGGTATTTAAGAGAAAGTAGCCTGTAATGACAGGTTACTCTAAAGTGCTATTCTCGCTGTACAAACCTATAGTCATCTCTGTTTCCTAGCGCTCTGTTATTTCATCCCTGCTTCCTGTCTGACAGGTCCGTTATTGGTGCTCACTCCGATGAGTTTGTGGGTGAAGATGTCAGTGGCACAGTCAGCTCTGTGACATGTCACACTGTCCGCTATAACCGATGTCATCATTACTTGAGTTTAAGGGCTCATTTCTTGCTTTATTACTCGGACACTCGTTATAAAATCTGAACGGCCTACAACGCGTTACATGTCACTACTGCTCCAGACGTGCGGATGAGAAGCGTAGTCTTTGGAAGAACAGATTACTCAGGAAAATCCGAGGTCAGGGTCTTTTCCCCCCGTGTCTTTAACCTATATTGTTGCTGCATAACTGTACAGTTCAGCTGCCTCTTCATAATAACTTCCAGACACAAAAAAGGCCCCCCGATCCAACCCCCGTTCGTTCCATCATGGGTTGACATTTTCCTCCCAAGTAAAAAGGCAATTATGAGGAATTATACAAAAAGTTTGAAAAATCTGAAGTGCCGCAATGTTTTCATACTTCTTCGGCCTCTCTTGCAGGCTGGGTAAATAGACATATAAATAAATAACTAATATTTACAGGTGCACACAAATAAGCCAAGATCCTTCCAGTCTGTATTCCCAATGCACTGGAGGCCTGCCCCTGAGAGTCCGAGGGGTTTATTAAGAGCCCAGAGCTGCTTCAGGAGATGGTGAAATATTTGACCAAACTATGAAACACAATATGAGTTCATCGATTAGGAGCAGCTTTGCCATATCACACAGAATTAGCTACAGAAACAAATATCAAAAAGATGGAATCCAGAGCTAAAAGAGACACCGGGATGACTTACAATTAATATGATATAGAAAAAATATATACATACAATGACATTTGAAATAAAGATCTGAGGATGCAGAAATATTAAGCAGCGAAGGAAACACATCCACAATCCAGACATACATACATCGATATAAATATCACTGCATATACCGTTTTAAGCACTGAGGTGTGTTTGTGCAGTGTATCTATTGCAGTACTCCAGTATAAATGCATGCCAGGTGGTTGCAACTGGATGTAATAAATAAGACAAGATTCTAACGCCCCGATGAATAATGAGACCTTTGACCAATAAAAGCAGAAAATCTCCTAAATTCCTATTGGGACAGTGCAGATAAAGCAATAACACTCTATCAAAGGAAGCGTAAATGTAATTACTGAAACATAAATAAATAAAATGCCTGCGTTAACTTGAAGAGGAGGAAACACAGACCGTCGTGGATGAAAAGAGCTTCTCACCTTTCTAAAGTTCACACAGTTCAGAGTGAATGCACAAGAACCGGTTTGTATGAGCACTGGGGTCGAGTGGACTAGAACCAAGATTAGTCAAACACCTTGACGATGGAGGTTAATAACTCTAGAATGTTATTATTTCTGGGAATTTGATTTTTTTTGCTTTTAAATGGTATAAAATAATCATTTAAAAACCCTGCCTTTCGGCTGCATTTTAAATGGTAAGTGATCTTGAGTGGTAAACGGACAATAGTTACAGTAGTGACAATAGTTATAATCAACAATAGAAGGCAATAGTTTCTGCCTTGTTACATCACTTCTGCCTTATATCACAAAGAGACTGAAATTACATGGCATGCACTCAGTTTCAATGAATAATTTCAGTCGTTTCAACGTTTAAATAAAAAACAAATGCTTTAAATGTTTCAGAATAATCTCCTCTACATGCATTAAAGGCTCATATGGATATTGGGGTAAAAAATATTATAATAAGTGCAGGGAATTATAAATCAAGTGACCGATCATCACTGATGCATTAGAGAAAGAGGATGTTGCACACTGTTTTATGAAAGGATGAAAACATTATGGAAGGAAACAGAGACTCTGCTGTGGAAATTTGTTATTTTCTTTTCAGTGTACCCACAGATCACACGGTACGACAAGGAACAACAATTTTTGTTTTTAAGTTACCCCTCGGGTTGTTGTGCCATTATACCTCGTTCCCTGTTGAGGTCTTAATGGCACTCATTTTTATAATGCCAGTAACAGCGTGAACACGCACAAGAAGTAAGTGTAAGTGCAGAACAGACACTTACAGCACAAACACAGCCAGTGAATAAAAAATGTACTTCTATGAGACATTTGAGATGTTATTCTATGAGAAGTTATTTTACTTGCTAGCCTTTCTTTCTCTCTTTGTAATCTTTCACAGTATCAACATTCGTTGTCTGCAGTGTTGGAACCACCTTCATATGGTTTAGCTACTGTAAGTTTAACCAGCATCATAACTAGCTAGGTAGCCACATTTCAAAGTGTCATACGTCATTGTACAACATGCCATAATGCAGGTATTCTGATTAGCAAACTAGGTTGAGTTATTACCGTGGCAACACATTGTCAGTAGTAACACCACCACATGTTCTTTCTGAAGTTCACTGTCAAGAGTTTTGAATAATTGATCAAGAAATTATTGCAACAGCTAATACCTCATGTACATATTATTTCTTTTCTCTTTTTTAATAAACCAATAATGAGTGATTATTTGAAATAAAATCAACATATACTAGCCACCCCAGACACTCACACAAACACACACACAATTTTACACAAAAATAAAAAAGAACAATTTTGGGCAGTGAGTATAACACTGTCAAACTACTCACTCTACAGTAAAAAGCTTATTTTTCACATTTTTTACACATTTAGAGAGCTGCTGAAATATCTATTTTATGGTTTATTTTCACTTAGAATTAGTTAGGAACTTCCCGTGCAACAGCCTCTCATTTCAGAACTGTGGGAATCCGACTCTGAGAGTTCTGCTGTATTTAGCACACAGGCATAGTATAAGCAGGTATGCCAAGGACCTAGAACTCCCCACCAAAACCAGTCACACATACAGTATGGCTGATTCACTTCAGAAAGGCCATTAATGCTGTGCATTAATGCTGTATGAAAACAATCAGGAAAGCTGAGAATGTGTGTTTTTAGATTAAGTCCTGAACATATGTGATATATATCTCCCATTCAGGGAAGCCTCTGTATTGTGACTGTAGTTAAGTCCATTTTGTGCGTCTTATACACTAAAAGGTCTTATAAGACCACTACTTTTATCCGGCTAGTTGCTTTGCAGGCGAATGTGTAGGGAAAACTATTGTACTTTTCTAAAACAGTGTGACACAATATTACAATTGTATTGCTTTACACTTTTAGTTACAATTTACAGTTACATAGTATGGGATGACAAATGAAGAACAGAACATAGTGCATGTCACTTAATTTCACATGAACGTGAATTGAACAATTCAGGTCAAATGAAAGTAATAATTTCTAAATCAATTATTTTATTTCTTAATTTATTTCACTAACCCCAAAACGCAGGACATATTGGAGGGAGAGTATGGTAGAGATATTAATTACAGCTCCACTCTCTGTGCAAGAGTCGCGCGGTGACCCATCAGAAAGATTGAGGGGCCAGCAGGCCAGGAAGTCCCAGGGTGGGGTGGCATTGCAGTCCTGCCTGCTAGGTATGTGCTTTAACTGGGGCCGCAGGCTCTATTAGCAGGACAGGAGTGTATTAAGGTCTCGGAGTGAGCAGTGACCCAGCACACGGGGAGTGACAAGGAAGAAGGATGGACTCCATCAGGACCCTGTGAAATGGAGTCTGTACTGGCCCAGTACATTGCTCCTCCCTTTAAATGTCTCAATCTCTTTAGACAGGTAAGCAATTAATAACCTCCGGGTGACACTTCCCTCCACAGACAACAAGGTTCCTGATGTATTGGCATTTAATTCCGTGCAGCTAAAAGTGGCTTGGCTGAAATATCGGCAAGAGTTCAGTGAAGGACAGTTTCGAAGAAGAGCTTTTGGTGGAACCGCTGAACGATTTTACATGTAGCTAAATATCAGCCGGTAAATGCAAACCTTTGGACAAAGTGAAACCAGGCAATGCTTCATAAGCAAAATGCATGGGTTACACGTGCCTTTTTCAACAGTACTCCTCTGCTATGTTGTGGCATATAACCATTAAATTGTCTTTCCACAGAATGGTTTCTTTTCATAAAAAAAAGTTATGCCTTTCATAATCCACCACATGGAGAAATGAAAACCATGGAGAAGAGCTCTTATGTGTTCCTGGTTTTAAGTGGCACAACAAGGGAGGATTGGGGCTGACCCAGGGAGACGAGAGCAGGCCTCAGCTTCTCCTCTGGGAACAGCCAGCCCCCCTGGCTGCCTATTAAATACAGAATTCCTGCACTAACTGTTTGTGTTTGCAGTAAACTCATCCAGAGTGCTGTTCCTGCAAGGCCCTGCCTCCCCCTTCCCTGCATATTCTCCGCTTCGGCTGGGGACGCACCACCAACATGTGGCACATGTCCTTGACAGGCCTGGTGGGGCCTGCCCCCCAGGAAACTTGCCACTTCCACAATGGTGCTCCCTTGGTTCCCTTTTCCAGTTGCTGGGTAAGGAGTGAAGAATCTAATAACTGTGACAGTGGGGCTTTTTGGCATTGTTCCTGCTTTCAGACAGAGAGGCTGTGCAGACACTAATGAAAGGTTAAATGAATAGGAAGAACTGACAAGGGGTGCAATAAAGGATGGGGGTGGGTGGATGTGTGTGTGTGTGTGTGTGTGTGTGTATGTGTGTGTGAGAGAGTGGGGGGTAATCTACAGACTCCCGAGGACAGGCTCCCTGGCTTGAAGCACAGCAAGGACAGCCCTTTCGCACAGTCACAATATTTAAAACAGCTTGCTCTGCAACAGAGCCTTTTTGTGTCTGGGCACATGTCTGGCTCTCCCAAACGCGCAGATACCGGGAGGAATTTAGACGTGGGGCTCTTTGATAAACGTTAAGGTCATCACAAGAGAGGGTGGAAGGCACAGGCTTGAGTTAAGGGGACTGAAGAGGCTGGAGGTTGTGTGTGTGTGTGTGTGAGTGTGTGTGTGTGTGTGTGTGTGAGGAATGGGGGGGGGGGGGCAAGTCTGGTCATGTGCACATTTAGACGCTTCCCTTGGTGGAACGCTAAGTCACATGAAGGAAACCTCTTTGCAATTTCTTTTTTATCAGCTAGCATACCACGCTGTCCCTTCCCTGCGGACCACCTGTCAGCGTTATCCAGTCTTCAGACATCCGCCTCCTTCTCTCTGCTCTCCGCGATTAATGTTCCTCAAGAAGAGTGGTCTTCAATACCCTCTCAAAGAAGAGGCACAATTAAAATCATGTTGCACATCTAATTAAATAAAATGAAATTACTCAAATTAAATCAGCAGCAACATGCGGTGCAGGAACATCGCTGGCCTTAAGGTGACTTTTTGAAGATGTCCTGTAGTTCCTCAAGATACGGAGACATTAGGTGAGGTTCCCACTGTGTGATTGATTTAGTCTCCATAGGCATCTTTTTCTATTACAACTGCTGAGCTCGGCCTCTGTGAGGAGAACGCAAACCAAAGAGACAGAGGAAGCCAGTTTTCTGGAGTACAACATGTTACTTCTGATTTCCAACAGCCCTTTCTAAAACTATCATGTGCATGACAAGATGAATTGATATATATATATATATAACTGCAGATAAACCTTTAATTATAAATAACGTTTATTATTGTCTTCCTTTTTTCTGTAGTTTATTGGGGACAGGTGCTGGAAATTAGCCTTTGGCTATAAACACTTAATACAATGCATCTGAGGTTTGCTTTTTAACATTGCAACAATGCGCCGTCCCTGAAAAATAAACAAATACAAATAAACAAATACTGTCCAAAGTGTGTGTGTGTGTGTGTTTGTGGAAAATCAGCATGAGTGCGACATATAGATGCTTAGGATTTTAAGATACTGTGCAGTAACCAAACCAGGATTAGAGCTTCAATTTTCATAATAAAACATAAGAGCATAGGAATACATAATGACGAGAACGACGGCCCATCTAGGCTCGTCATTTACCTACAGCTAGAATACACAGAGTTCACAGAGTATCCAGCACTGCGTCAAGCCTGGACCCCTCTGAGAATTATGACAAGAGGACGGGGAAGGGATATTCAAACTGAATTTAAAATGACCTTAATCAGCCACTACAGTGACACAAAATGGAGGAAAGAGGTGGAAATAGAAATGCTTATCTGTTCCATGCACTTTTTTCCCTAATCTTTAGCTAAAGAAAACACCTTTAGGACATGGCATGGGCTCTCTCTGACAGGAAATGCTGAATCGCTCAAATGCAGCTAAGAGTTAGCAATCTAGCCTCATAATGCGACCCAAAGAAAACATCCCAGAGCCTGTTCCTGAGCGGAGCATTGCTTTGTGGGGAGGCTACTCTATGTTTAGCCTATTGTGCAATCCAGAGATTTGGCTATAAACTCCAGAGAGGGGGTATAAAGCTATTAGCAGAAAGGAGCGTCTGCATTTTACATCAATTTTCCCCAGGTTTTCCACAGAGTGCTCGACAATTCGTTTCGGAGCGAATGCACACAAGCTATGTAATACATATATTACCACATAACCTTATACCTCCCAAATGCATTGTTCATTACAGAGCAACTCCTGTTCATGCCATTCACTGCCGAGGTCCTCCATCTACACAATCTGTATAGATTACTTTTTGACCCTGTAAAAAAGTAGGAATTGCAAATAAACCACAACTTCACCCTGCCTCAAAACGAATGGCAAGCCACTATTTGACACACAGATTTTTTTTCAATACAAAGTAATAGAAATTCCATGAAAATAATTTCACAATTGTAAACAGCAAAAAACTGCATTTAACAGATGCAGGGAATGGTGATTCAGTGACAAGTATGTCAACATTTGCCAGAAGTATTACTACTTAACGCAACAATGTAAATAATGAAAAAGCAGAATACATTCAATGAAAGGTTTGTAAGAAATCACATCCATGGAGCGTTTTAAAAGGGAGAGCAAAGACAGGGCCTGGTGAGTATTTAGAATGTTTTTTAAATTTATTTTTAAAGCAGATTAGCACAAAAAATAATATGATCGGAGGGTGGTCTTAAAGAAGTGACTGATCAAAGCGAGATATTCTCTGTAGTAGGGGTCCTCTTGTACTGTGTCCGTCCCCCTCTCTTCTCTCACTCGTTTCCATCTCTTACCCCTTTTAATCTTCATCTCCTCCGAGGTTCAATTTAGTCATACTCCAACTGGGCCTCTGTCTCACTTCCCTCTTTGAGGAAAAAGACTAACAAATAAAATAATACAGATCTTCTTAAATGAATTTCCAAATGTCGGACTATTATAAATATGGTCCTTTAATTTGGACGTGCCATTAATATGTTTGACTGGAGAGAAATAATTCTATGTACACAGCTGATAACTTCTATACACTCAAGAAACTTGGTAACACTCCCAGTATCTTGTACAAACATTTTATACGTTTTTTTCCCTCAAAGCTGAAAAAAAGCTGTTTCGTCTGTTAGATGAAAACATTTTGCATGAGTGGTATTTGTTTCTGAGGACAGAGGAATGTACATGGTATCCATTTCCTCTTCCACTGAGCTTAGACACTTGCAAGACATTAATTACACTTGTACTATTGCTTAATTAAGCACGACTCTCACTGTGAGATTTATTAAGTTACTGCCCGTGATTTGATTTGTTTTAAAATTTCACAGTCTCTTTATTAAATCTCTTCTCGAGGTCCCTTTTCTAAGACTTAATTTCTGTCTGTTCAAAAAAAAGAGTTATCAAAATATTAACTTTTCTCTTAATGCCAAGACACACTATCCCTAATGCATGACTTTATTAAAAGACTCAGTCATCTCTGTTCAGCTCGGTAATATCCCTAAAAAAATACCAACACGTTGAAAACAAAGACATGCCTACAGTATATCAAAAGTGGTTATGTGTCTAGGCAGAGAGGAGCACTTACAAAACTGCCTGTAGACTCCTTAATGGTTACATTACTTGTCCCAGTTTAAAACCACGTGTGTCTTCATCTAAAAAAACCTTCTCTGTAATGTGACACCAGGTGGAAACTGCTGTTTAATTGACTCTCACTTTCTCTTTTAGTATCCCGCCTTGCCTCGTGCAAAATAGAAAACTGCTCTGCTTATGCAAAAGCCACTGAGCCACTGATACTGTACAAGCATTGCTGAGACAAAGGTTTATCTGCAAATATGACTAAAACATTGGATTGATGGTGATGCCAAAACTTTAAACATTTTGACAATGATGAGTCAAAGGTTGAAATTACAATGATGATGATGATTATTATTTTAAACATTGCTTTTGCTGTTTTTATTCATAGTAATATTAGAAGTAGGATGGTAGTATTCTTGCTTTTCTTGTTGTTTTGTTGCTACTTATAATCATCATTTCTTCTATTTATAAACCATAACATACATTCTATTACTCAATATAAGATAAATGTGGGTTGTCGTTCTCTTTCAGTGCTGTCTTAATATAATTAGCCTAGCCTCCTTTGAAAATGGCTTCTTGACACCCAACTTTCTAAGCCCAGTGAAAGACTAGCACAAGAGCAGAAAAGAAACACAGCAGGGTCGCATTTCTTCCCGAACAGCTGTATTATCCAACTTAAGTTGCTTTGTTAATGCAGCACCCACAAGGGCCAACATGGGAAGAGGGGGGAAATAGGGAAACGTCCATTTGTGGGGAAGAGATCAAATACGAAAACTGTGGGGACAGCATGAGGTCAGAGCGTGAAGAACTAAGCAGACCTGTTCTTCATTAAGAGCGTCCCGCCTGGGGACCGTCACAGGCTACCTGTCCAAGGGTTTATTGAACCGCCTAACCATCATCTACTCTCCAATTCTTCAGGGCCCCAGTGGATCATAGCCTGCTGCTGACGAATTAGCCTGGGACTGTGCCTGGAACATGAAAGTGCTCCCCCTTTCACAGCCCCTACCTCTCTCTCTCTCTCTCTCTCTTTCCCCCTCTCTCTTTCCCTCCATTGCTCTCCCTCCTCTCCTCCCCTTGTCTCAATCCACCAATTTCTCAAAAAGACAACATTGCGTTGACTTGTGACATGGCAAGATGAAATGTGAAGGCCTGGGCTTGCCTAGAAGCTCTGCAGATAAAAGTAATCAAATGACACTCCAGGAATGCAAATTGGCATTCTTGGCTGTACCACTTGCACAGCCCAAAAAAATCAATCCTGACAAGAACCCAGATTAGGACAAAATATTATACAAGCAATGAACTTATAAACTCGAAATGGAGCAGTCACACTGGCAAGGCCGTACATTTAATGTGATACAAGTCATCACCTATTTTTCTTTGTATTTCCCCAAAGATATGCACTGCCTCAAAATGGCTATTCTTGAATGGGACACCTCTCTGTTCAGCTACTCTCAAGAGGCATTTTGTCCTGGACGAACTTAAAAAGTTTTTCATTTCCAATCAAGTAAACAATAGAAGGAAATATACTATATATATATATATATATATATGCATTTATCATATGGTATAAGAGAAATTACACACACACACACATATATACTAAACTATTTGAAAATGCTGAACACCTTTTCCTAACATAGAATGATGGTCGTTTCTTCATCATAACTGACAAACAGTATCATAAACAACAACTACTAATTAGTGGTAACATATTGTAACTTCTTTGTTCCAGATTCTGTCTTTAAAAAAATCTTTTGACAAGTGTTTACAAGTGTCTTTAACTCCGGGTTCGGCTCTCACAAGGTCAATGTTACAGGGTGGTAGGACTATTTAATGGAAAGAAATTATATTTGGTCACAACTGAAGAATTCTAAAGTACAGTAAAATGTAACATATATACATATGGGTGTGTGTGTGTGTAAGTGTTATATTTGCATAATTTACAATAATACATGTAGCGGTACAATACATCATTTCAATTTCATAAATCAATCCATGAAGTACCTTACTAATAGTCATGAATGACAATATAAATATAATAATATACATGAATCAGTTTGTAGATAATCAATTTGGAATATTTATATATATTTGTATTTGTACAAACACTTCTGAACAAATTATATTTTATTTTTAATGAGCAATAAAACTGTCACATGTGTGTAGCAGATATGGTGATCTTTTTAACATTTACTTTACACAAAAAAACCTTCCCTACAAAGACATCTATCGTCCAGTGAAATGTTATCCCTACCTGCATCTTTAAGCCTACAATTCTGCTACATAATATGACGATAAAATTGTGTAATTTCAATGGTTATACAACATGTAAAAGGTGTGTATATGAGGCTTAAGATTGAATATGCTTGTATTAATTATGTCTGAAACGCATTACTTAGGCAGACTATACAGTCTACTTTAGAAGCTGCAAATATTTTTATTTTTATTTTGGTCAGTGCTGGTATCATGTTGTTACCACACAGTTAACTTAGCAGAGGAATCTGTATGCCCAGGTAAACTGTAGTTCAAAACACTTTGCTGAGGCCAAAGTCAACTTTACCTGAAACACATGTGCGCGCCCGCACGCAACCACACTTAAGTTCACACAAACAAACACAAAGACAAACACACACACACACACACACACACACACACACACACACACAAAGGCTTACACTGTCTTATTATTCATTAGCACTTCCCATAGATGGACACTAAGCATTTACAAATTCTGTAGCAGTTTGTATTTCGGATCGACAACAGCTCACTGTGTATGCCTCTCTAACGTATTCAACAAGTACATGTGTGCTACGGTACGTTAGACCATATGGCGTACCAAAGCTGTTAAACTATGCGACAAAGAGTATCGGCACAACGGAATACCAATATGATGTTTGTTATGACAAAAAAATCGCTAGCGTATAAAATATACATGATACCAAGCCTGAAGAACCCGAGGGGCAGGGTTAATATCGATGTAGCATTATTCGTATTTAACAAAACACAGTATATGTTATAATGTCTACATTTAAACGTAACTGTTTGTTCTAGCATAATGTACAGGTATACTGTATACAATAAGCAAACTGCAGGCTATACGATGTATGGAACAAGTTAATTCCTGTCAAATGACAAAAAACGTCCTATGTATCCATTCATTTAAATAAACTACAGCAATAATAGAGGATGACAATATAGGCAGGAATGAGAAGGAAAGGCAACATAACTTACAGCTAAAATACTTTCACCAGCTTTCCTGGTTGGACAACTTAAACATACTAGGCCTAGCATAATTTGGAAAAGTTTTATTTAAGTTTATCATGCACAGTTCAGTGTTTGTACGAATTTATTATTAAAATGGTGCATGGTATTGCTCAAGTATAGCGTTGCGATATTTACCATTTCTGCATGTTGCAGGAAGAGACCAGGTCCTGTGGCTTTCGAACTTGCCGTCCCCAAAAGTCTGATTTCGCCCTCAAGCGGGGAAGTTTTTTCTCCCCCTTTCAATCTCTGATGGAATTGAAAAGTCTGAAGATGTCCCGGAGAGCACTGCTGAATCACGGTCGAAATCGCAGTTCTATTATTTTAAAACGCTAAACAGAATCACGTCTTCTTTAGCTTGGATGTGTCCGGAATTCTTACTGGTTGGTATCAAGCATGAAGACGTTCCTTGAGATATACTGCAGGATTTGGAAGCACGACTGTCCCCTTTCCGAAAGCCTGAAACGTAAAGTGTGTAGGGAATGCGTTTGCAGAAGAAATGTGCTGTTATCGGTGTCCCTTTTCAGAAACAGCAAGTTCTTCTACACCTGGGGGCAAAAAGAATGTATCCCCCGCGCTCTGCTCCGTCTCTTCGGTTGCTTTTAAAATGCTTAGTCTGCTGAGGGCACTAGGCACATTGGAAAACGGACGATTCAAATTATTTCTGGAAGTTCGCAACACAGTCGCTTTGCTAAAATATGTTATATTTTACTCCACAGCCGAGCACCTCTGCCTTCAGAGTATAACGTGAGTGAATTATAGTCTGGATTTTGGTCGTCACGCTGTTGTGTAGGGTAAAGAGTCACATCTGTGTGTGACAGTGAGCCAACTAACTAAACCCTGCCCTGCAGACATGAAAACCGTCAGACACTTATTAGTAGCCTACTTGCAAAGCACTTCGTTTACTTTCATTGCGGGGAACGCCAATATGGTTACGCGAATATTACTCCGTTTGCCGCGTTGTCTTGATGAATATGTTATGACAGTTTTGTAACAAAAAATTCAAGTGAAAATATACTTGTTGCCAGTTCTGACCGGCACTTAAACTCTAAGTATCTGTGTCAAAGATACGTTTGTTATTTGCTGACGAAAAGCGATGGGAGAGAACTGGCGTATATCATCAAAGACATCTAAAACATTATTAATACATGTATATTAGTCTGAATCATTAGTATAAATATGGCCATGCCATTTTTCTCCTGATGCAATATTATGCCATAAAGATGTGTGGTCATTGAAGGCACTATTTACTATAGTAGAATGCAGTTGTATTCTTTTTTTTTTACTTTCTTTTTTTTAAACCATGCTAAAGTCTCTAAGCACTATGGGTGTTTGAGATCGGTGCTTGAATAATGTGTCTGCTACCAATAGGTTTCTAACAAACAAAAAACTTTATTTTGTTGTTTCAGTGTAAGCTTCCCAACATTTAGGGTTTTTTAAATAACCGTCCTTCAGTGGCATTAACACCTCTGAGGTGTAATCAGTAACAACGTTTCAATCTTATAGCACTTGCAAAGTGTATACTGATTTCATCATTTAAAATGTTGAATGTGACTGATTTTGTCATTTTTAATTCTAACAACTATCAATAACCAATTTAGTGCTGGAAGTGTACTGACCATTGGCTGATGTAACAAGTAGTTACATCAAGCTACACAAGCAGATGCATCCCAAGGTACTCCTTTGCCCAGGCATTGAAACAGTATGACAAGTTATGAATTGTATTCTAATTAATTTCATTTTCACACAAACTAAAACCCTGAAGGGAGTAAGCCCACCTTCCTTCCCAGAATGCACCACACCTTATAATGCAAAATAATTCAATAATGTAATCATTCCACAACAATATAAAACAATATATTAGCTATATGTGTCATAACCAATATACTTGAAACATGAAACGTTGTAATTTAATATATTTATTGTATGTAAATAGATTTCAAAACATTTATTATTAAATTAAGTGTTAAAAAGGAAACCAAAAATGAATGTGTCAGTCGTATGTAAAGTGGAAAGTTGACCATGTTTGCCACAAACCTTTTTGTATTTGACAATGTTCTGCTTCTCTAGGGAAATTTCAGTCCCAGCTCAATGCATTTCACATATTGCCTCAACCCTTTCCCACACTTGTGCAATGCCATGTGGGCGATCACTTCCAGTAGTCCCCTACACTATCATCACCCGCATGCAGGAGGTCATATTCCTCCTATCAACCCCATTATGAATAGATACTGCCAGCTGAGGATGGCTCAAAAGGGCATCTGATGAACTCAAATAAGTGTCCAGTGTGAGCCAGGCCAAACAGGAAAGGTTGCCCAAGGATGTGCAAGAGCTTGACGTCTGTGCTTGCGAGCAGCGAGGCATGTGATCTATAGTTCATGTAAATGGTATGGAGGCAGAATCCTCACTTCCCGGTTCAGATACATTGCAAGGCCACTTGAGGTTGGCTTGTCAGGGAGTTGGGCTATCAGAGTCGTTGAATGCTGTGTTCAAATGTGAAGCATGAAAAATTCAGAGCTTTGAGGACCAGAGGTCAAAATGAGGAGGCCTGGGCCATGAGGCTTTGGACAAACAGGTGGATGGAGACAGATGCAAGCTGGGACTAGTAGCCAGTAGAGAGAGATGTGAGGCACAGGAGAAGCAGGGGAGAGATATAAGATGTAGGCTGTTGGAGGGCTAAGATATTTTTCGCTAGGTGAGCAGCCAGGAGCACATTGCATTTGTTCCATCAGGACAGCACCAGGGCCTTTAGAGCCAGTACTAAGGTGATGAGGTGCGGGCGGATTCTTGGCATGGTTGGCCTGGAAGAGCTGTCAGATGCGAATTTCTCATGCAGTGTTCTTAGAGAAGATGAGAGCGATGCCAAATATCGCTAAGGGCTTGTTTGTGGCCTGGGAGGCGGTTGTTTCCAAGGAGATGGTGGCGTTCTGGTTTGGCAAGGATTTTGCCAGGAAATACAACATGTGGGACTTTGAGGGATTGAACTACAATGCAATGCAAATTGACAAAAAATTGCATGGAGGTTTTTAAGCTTGTCTGTCAGCAAATAGCATGGGAAGCCCTCACATTTCACTGTCAACTACTGTATTTCAGAACTGCACAGCGCTCATACTGTTTAAATCAAATACACCAGAGACTAAGCAATGTTCAGAACGCAGTCCTCAGCTGAGGCATAATGTGACTATTGTGATGTGCTCTCCTGGGTAACATTAAGCAACATGTAAGAATGACAATTTGCTAAACAGAGCTCAAATTGATGTTGTAAAAACCTGTGTTCTACAAGGCGACCAACTTGAATGTCTTCAGTGTATTGTAAGCCCTGTAGTTTTCAACAAAAATCAAAGGTATTCTAAATATTATGCAGATGACAGTCTTCCTAACTGAGGTGGCAGGCGGAGACAATTGTGCTTCATGAATTCTCGATGGTACTGCACTTCCCAGCTCAGTGCTCTCAGCCCAACAAAGCTTGTCACTTGTTTCTTCAGTTTATGCATGTAAATTTACATTATCACATAATTCTCCATCTCTATGCCTTTCCAATAAGATTCTTGCCTTGTCATTGTGAATGTGAAGAATTCTCACAATATTGCTGTGATGCCAGGGCAAAAATTGTCACAGGAAATATTGCGAGATTGTTGAACACTGGCTGGGTTGATCCTGTCCTGCATTAGCACCCTGTTTGTGCAGGGAGGTGAAGATTGGCAAGCATGCTCTAATGCCATAACATGGACTGATCAACCACTTCTGATGGAAACGACTCACCGGGATGTATTTATAGCCATTTCCCATTAAGTGGGCCTAGCTCACACTGTTCTCTGCTGTCCACTCCTAATTTAATGTTGTGGAGAGTATTAGATAACCGTTTTAATGTTTAGAAGAGTTGAAAATGTTCTTTGTATGATGCTGTTCTCCAACGTTTTAATGGTACCTGCTATTTTTTTGGCTGAAGCTAATATTATGCACCATCCATTTCTGCTGGAAATGGATGAAGTGGGTATGTCTGAACACTGTATCATCAAATGTGCTCTTAAGCAGAACATTCTCGAGACAGAAATGCAATCAGATTTCCTTACAGTCTGGCTGTCACTGGCATCATATGAATGAATGCAACATTGTTGGAAAGATTATTCTGCTTTATATGTTTTCATTTATAGTCAGTCCTGATGACACATTTTGATTTGACACTTCAACTTTCCAGTCCTCCCATTGCAGGATTGGGGTATTTTTATCCAAAATAGTTATCGTAGCCCTTTAATATTATAAAAGGTTGTTAATTCTTCCAAGCGAAATCTGTCCCCCGCCCATTAAATCAAAACAGTGGACAGAAACACTCCAAGTAAGGTGTGTTACTTCTTGTATCGGAACATTTATATTGCTAAAGGAATTATGTACCTGAACATGAAGCTGATACAGGATGGCTCTAAAATGAAATAAAATTTAAATTGATGAGAAATTATTTCCAAAATGGGATCAACATCAAGAACAGTTGTATTTTGCTTGGAAACATGTCAACTTTGTGCTGGTGCTGATTCATAAAGTGGTATGCACTTGCTATGGAGAATCCGAGTACCAGGTGTAGCTTCAGGTGAATGCATGCCAAGTACTGTAGGCCTTTATGAGGCATGGCAATAAAACATCTCTTACTTGGGGGATTGTTTTCAGATCAATACAAAATGATGAAAAACATATATGTCCCAGCAGTTCTTCTATCCAGCACTTTGTATTAATTTCTACCATTAGCTCCTCAGAAAGGGGACAAGACATTTCTGTGAATTAAATCAATCTTATTGTGCTCACTGTGGAATGAAAATGTATTTAAGAACAAAAAAATAATGGCGTTATCATTTATAACTAGAATTAGGTCAGGGCATAATTTAAATGGAAATGGAAAAAATGCAAGCATTAAACAAAGGTTTCATCATACAGTTTAAAAGGTTTAAAAAGCATAGAGTTCATGAAAATATAATGCTTATTAATATGTCATTAATGGGAAACTGTACTATCAAACTACAATACTGATATGTTGCATGCATATTGTAGGATACAGTATTCTATGCACTTTGAAAGGCTCAAAATAATGTGAAACAAGCACCCCCTATTGGAAATGAGAAGGGTAATTTTAACTTCAATAAAAAGGACAAAAATTAAAATGGCATATTTATGAATAAGGATGAATCAATGAATGAGAAAGCTGCACACTGCATTAAATTGAAAAAAGTGTCATATTTAAATGTATTAACTTTAAAATGTTAAGCATACATTTAAATGTGACAGTCATTACAGTGTACAGAATTTTTTTCTTTTATTGGAGTACATTATGTTAACAAATATTTTCTGAACAGAATACACAATACGCAACATCCTCCCTCTCTCCCTACTGGCTGATCCCATGGCAATATTGATCATATCTGCCATTATAAATGTACACTCTGAAGCCTAATTACACTCAAAACATAAGGATGATTAAGAGTAACTCAGTCACAACTTAAAAAATATTTATATTTGTTTCTATGGTACAATGGAAAATATATATTAATCTAATTGTGTTACAATTCCTAAACATGCAAATCAGACTGCTTCTATTGGACGTGAAATGCCTCACTTCCAGTCACAGATACGAACACTGACAATGTTAGTAAGCAGACCCTCATACTGTAGTAACATTGCACAGGATAATCTTCTGTTAGCTACCAACTTGGTTCAATGTTTTTTTTTCCTTTGGATTTAAAAAAAAATGCCCTGGATTCAATAACTTTAACTTTGATATACAAATAAATGCATGTGTTTTTGCCTTCAAAAACACATTTTGGTTCATTTTTGGTGTCAATTGCAGTGAGACCTGAACTTGGCAAACTGTGTCTTTACAGAACAAATCTGACATTTTAAAGTACAGATTTTGATTGAATCCAGGAAAATGTTTTATCATCTTTTGTTTAGAATTTTGTAGATTGTTTGACTCATTATCTCAGCCACGTAGCCCAATCTAGCTCAAGCTGACTCATTGGTGCCCTTATTTCTCAATATCACCAGTGAATAAGCCAGATAAGTAATTTATGCCAGATTAATATTCAACTCTCTACATTCACGCAGTGTTACTTTGCACATTCCACATGCTTTATAGCAGCCATCCCTCTGACATCACCTTTGAAAGCCATTAAATGACAAAAGATCAAAAGGGAGCAGGGGTCAGTTTTATATGTTTATAGTGACCTTTCCTATGAGGTAATGTTTGCTGTTAAATGAAAAAATGAGGAGGGAGCCAGACATGTGTATGCTTAAAATCATATTCGGAATGAATGACTAAGCCTCCATTGCCAAGAAAGGATACCCTTTGTAGGAAGAAACACTGGTTCATAAATGCCAAGTCTTGCAACTAATGGGGCAGATGTTGCGAATTATGAGTCAGTCTACTGACTCTGAAATCGCTTCGCAAATGAGGATCTTAATGAGAACCACTGTCTGAGGGTCAAGGAACAACCTAATCACGCTGTGTCAACCAACTTATCTTAATTCATCCAAGATACTGAACCAATGAACCAACAGCATGCGTCTGAATCGAAAGAGCGGTACCAAATCTTACAGTTCCTCACTTATTTCCAGATCTGGAAACACATCACATTGTGTGTGTGCACAATGACCAGATCCACTTGTGCCGTTTTAAAAACACACCAAACAAACAAAAAATATAGCCAGATGCTACACTGTACATCTGGGGTGTTGGGGTAAAGTGATATAACACCTAGTCACACATTAGTCATATGTCATTAAAATGGAAACACCTCAAACCAAGTTAAAACAGACACATCCCAACAAAATGTGCCTTGTGGGATAAATGAAGCTCAAAAATCTGCAGATTTGTCTCATAGTACACGAAGCAAAACCTGAAGCCTTGTGGGAATGTCACATTGTGCTAAGTGGGTTGAACTGTGATGTTCCAGCAGTCCTCCTTACTGTATATATATATGTAAAAGGGGTGCAGCTGGGAATAATAAAGCTGTTGTCCTTGTATGTCCATTGACTCCCACCAGGTGGTGCCTCAAAACACAGAAGTAAATTCTCCCAAAGGTATGTTCTCTCAAGTTGCATGCATGTGGAAATCAGCAAGCAGCGTTATGCATTGCAGTCGCATGCAAAAGTTGTGCACGGTGGCTGGGCTGTTCAGTTTTGCAGCCTCATTTGTTTGTTAGGACAAAAAATGCAGATAACAGACAGAGCTGCAAAACTGATTACTGTGTGCTGATTAATAAGTGGTATTGTGTTATTGCACCGAACAATACAGTTGTCACGATAAAACATTTACTACAATGTGAAGGGCTGCTAAAATGTAGAAGATACTGCTGTGGGAACTCATCACTCGCATGAACTCAAATCTGTTTGTGAATAAATATTATATTATTAAAATTCAATATTTGTCTCATATTAATTAAGCATGTAGGTTATAATGTATGCAATAGATACCCTTTAGATAAGATCTCATATCCTTGTGCACCAATGATCAGACAACTGTAGACCTGTCTCATGCATTCCTATGTTTCTGCGCCACATGCCAAACTGATCAGATTCTCCATTGGAAACTTTATGATTAGTGTTTATTCTGAGAAATTATTGATGACCACTTAATAACCTAAGGCATTCCAAAAAAGAATAAACATAATCTAAGTACGAAATTCCTTTGGCTCAAACAAACATAGCAGTGGGAGGCCAGTGGCGCATTAACCCTCTCTAAACCCGGGCCGTCTTCGACTGTAGAAGAGGCTTCTTTCCTTACGTTCAGAAGGCTGCTTTAAATCCATCATTAACTCCAAAGTGCTGGTCCGCTGTGGTGAGATGCTCATTGCAATCGTGTTCCCGCCACTCATTATGTTTAGCCCATGGTGTCTTCCAAGGTAGGCCAATTAGTAAATATTTGATTAGACACCTTTGAATAGAACCCGTGTACTAATTAGGGACCGCTTGATTCCACGATGGCGAGTGACTTTCATCTTGTGGTAATGTGGAAAGACATTAGCAGTGTCAACATGTAGTGTAAAAGTAACAGGTTTTAGCCACAGGGATTGGATGCACATATCAATGATAGATGAGTACCTGTTAGCTTCATGGTATGTGAACACGGAATTTCATGTGAAGTCATCCTGCAATGGGTAGACGGAATGCACGTCTGTCTTATGTTTCGGAGGCTCCATGACTGCTAAAGAGGCTATCTTTTGATGTCATGCTGCTCTTAATTCATCACTAACTGCAATGTGGGTCCTGGGTGGGTGAGGTCTTTATTTCAGCCCATTTTTTGCTTCACTTTGTATGTTCAGCCTATGGTATGTCAAGGTCTGGCTCTGTCATTTTCTAAATAATTGATTAGGCACTTTTGAATATGGTTTAATATTCATATACTAATTGGAGACCAGTAGATTCCAGTGGGAACGAGGACTTTTATCTTGTGATCATGCAAACGTAATTTAACAGATAACTTTACATTAAGTAAATTGGTAGAAGTCCATCTTTTAATGTTCAAAACTGTAGTTTTAGATGTTCCTCATTAAATGTAATGTAGCTTAAAAATATGAAAGACTTTCAGGCAATTTGAATTGGAAATGTGTCAGACTTGCCTCAGTCTGCCTGCAGTATGACTTTTCTCTGTCATCAGTTTTAGTTTTCTTCACCATAACTTATACACATATATACATATTAATATTTTTTCTTTATACAGTATACAAAATCTGGCCATATTGATCATCCTATTTTGCTGTAACATATGTATGATATAGCTACTCAACTTGCATTCATAAAAAATATAACAGTTTTTGAGATTTTTGCTAAATAATTTAAAGGGGAATCTGAACATTTTACACTTTTGTTAAATTGTCCTTTCATTCTCATTGTAGTATGAATGCAATGGTATATACATTTGTAACAAATGTTTACAGGTGTACAAATTATTCAAGCTAAAATAAAGGATTTTTTTAAATAAAACGTCCTGAAACTACAATCTCCTACAATATTTGTCTCGTACACTTTAAGGCATGGTTATGGTTTGTGTGGATGGCATAGGCCTCTCACTGATTTTAAAGATCACTCCCTAATTCAGCGTAGTGAACTAGCTATGCGGTCATTTATTACTGTCAGAAGTTATGCAAAGAAAAACAATATTTGTACAAATAAAAATAACATTTGAACACATGTAAATTGTTCTTTGCAAACAAATATATTATGTGCGCAACTATGTTCATAGGTCAAGCAAAAGATTTTGTCTCTCATGTTAGTCTCCCTCGCCTCTTTGCTTGCAAAACTCCTTTCCTCAGTTGACCCAAGACTGTCAGTGCTACTGTAACCCGCCGAGGCCGTTGAGCCTGGCAGTTAACCAATGAAGTTAGTGACTACGCCACTCTCATCTAACAGGTGAGAGATCCTGACCTGGTAAGTACTTCCCCACACAAGGAGGTTCAATTAAATTAACTTAAACAGAGGCTGTAATACAAAAATACAAAATATCTTTATTTGTCTCTTGGCTTGGTTGTGATATTTTTAGAGACTCACTGGAGACAGAGCGTTGGAATACAAGAATACCATAGCTACCGTCAATCTATAGGGAGTGTGATTATCTCTATGCACAGCAACGTGGGTTACACCCCGTTATGGGCACTCTTTAGAGGTCGTGATTATCTTGGTACACAGCAAAATAGAAAGTACACCCCTATAATGGGCAACCGAAACCAGGAGTGGAGGGAAAAGCCAGGGGCTGGGACCCTAGTGTCATACAGGGGCGCAAAGAATGGGGGCCAAGGCTCCTATAGGGGACAAGGGGTAAGCAAAGGGCGGGAAGCTGGTTTAGGCAAAACAACTAACAAAACGGTCAACCAAAATAATCCACATAATTGTGCTCTGCCTTACATTGGTGTTAACACTATTTTAGGAGTGGGAAAACAGTGGTCAAAGTCGAAAGTGGTAACATGTACAGGCAAGTCCTGAATTTGCTTTTCCAGCGAGGGATAACCAGTGCAACTCTTCCAGTGAGGACAAAGAAACGCAATGAGAGGACACCAAACAATGAATTCACGGACTCCTTGATTCAAAACGGAAGTGTGTATTTAAAGGGTCAACCTATCTCCGGGTAGGGGTGTGGGCGATGACCAGGTAGGGGTGTGGCCGAGCACCGTCATAGGTCATACCTGTTACACTACATTACTGTGAAACCTATAGCCAATAATAAATAGAAAATGTATTCAAATGCCACTGGCTAGCTCACACCTCCAATTAAATCTCCTTACTCAATGTCATTGGTTCAAATCATTACTAATTCCCTATATTGTCTTTGAAAGGATGTAGGAAGCACAGCAGCAAGCTTGATCCTTCCCTAACTCCCCTCACTTACCTGACAGGACAATTATCTAGATAGCTAACGATCAACAATTGCAATGAAAGTATATTCTCCACCTAATACAGGTATCAAGCTAATGAGGTTGAAAACAGATTAAAACTGCTAGGTATCTACTTGATGAGCTACCAAGCCATAAAATGTATTATTGCAAGCTATACATTGATTTAGCTTGCTGGTTAACTTGCTAAAAATTGATTTGGCTTGCTGTTTAGCTTGCTAGGCATACTGCCATGTATTGATTGAACAAGCTAGGTAACTAGCTACCAGGCTAACCAGTTAATTATGTAACAGAAGTTGTGATGAAGTTGTGTAAAATTCAGTTTTTTATCAAACCTGGTAACACTTTATTTGATCCTCCCTCTACTTATAATGCCTTCATGACTATGTCATAAAGCACTTATAGTGTCTCATGACTAGGGCCCAAACAAAATCTTGGGTTGTTATCATGCGTGTATTTCAGTCCTCCCCCGCCAAGGGGTCAATGGAGCTTTTATTTCAAGCCAGTCGATGGACAACTTTCTGATGCTACTTGTTAAGCAATCAACATATTACGATCTCAAATATTCATTAAATTATCACAAAAGTAATTTGCCTATTTCAGACTGTTGCACAACTGCCACTCTGTGTGGTATATGCTATTTTTCCCGACAACGTAAGCTACATGGCAAAGACATTGAATGACATTCTGTGAGTTTTATTTCCTGATTCTGTTCATTTGACAGGAAATGACCACATCTCAGCTCTCGCTAGCAGTATATGAGCAGAACATTTTCCAAAGATTGACAAGCTTGTTTCGAGAAGTTGTTCAAATATTGTCAGAGTAGGAAACTTTGATATTTGGAACATCTTGAACAAGTAAATACCCAGACAGACAGACAGGTGTCTACCAATAAAACTGCCACCTGAGCCATGTAAAATGTGCTGTCCGGAAGCAAAACTATTTTTTCCACTAGCTTTTTTTAACGTTATTATTGTTGTTTGCTACATTGGTCTATACCCTCATCCAAAGAGCACCTTAATCAACTGAAATCTCAATACTTAATGTTTTCACACATGTATTATTTTTCAGCTTTCAACTTCATGAGCGTTCCTGTGTTCAGTTCTTTTGATACATTATGGACCGTTGGTTGTTCCAGACCAAAGTCCTCTATGGATTGTTGATTGGTCTGGACTATCTTGAGCATATAGGAAGCCAATCAAACATGCCCTCAGACTTTGTAATTGCAGTTTCCTAGTGATTCTAAAAGCTTGGCGGAAAGCTGGCCTTCTGCACTCCATAAACCATGTTGCAGTAAGAGAATCAAGGTAGAATGAGAAGAAAGACCCATATTGATATGAATAATAAGTCTCAACAGTGTGTAACAGTCTGTAGCTTCAGCTAATGAACTATTGCAGCATATGGTGATTTGGCTGGTGACAGACAAGCAAGGCCCCACAGCCATGAAAATAATCCAGCCCTATCCCACACCATCAAAAGTGTGACAAGAAGGGCAATACAGATGGCCAAAATTCTATCCACTCACTCATTTGTCATGCTATGCGTCATGCTCTCACTTCATTTCTCACTTAACGTAACGGAGTTGGTTCTGCCCGCAGCGAGTTTTGAACTGAGGGATCTCGACACGACAAGAGAGTGATTTAGCTCGCTGAGCTAAAGACTCAAGTCTCTAACTCCAGGAACTAATCACACTCCTATCCACATCACTTTCTGTAGCGGACGCTCACGTACCAGAGCTCATCCGCTACATTAACACTACATTACATTACAGGCATTTAGCAGACGCTCTTATCCAGAGCGACTTACACAGTTTCACATTTCTTTACATACAGTCCATTTATACAGCTGGATATTTACTGAAGCAATCCAGGTTAAGTACCTTGCTCAAGGGTACAACGGCAGTGCGCCACCTGGGATCAAACCTGCAACCTTAGCGTTACAAGCCCAGGGCCCGTATTCACAAAGCATTTTATCTTACCACTAGGAGTACTTCTAAATAGCACTAAAACCTTTTAGTTAGGAGTCCCACCTTAAAACCTATTCACAAAGCTCCAAAGACAAACTCATACTAAGGAATTCCTAGCTAAGAGTGAGGGCGGGGTTGACGTCGTTGCTAGGGATGACGTTGTTTCTCATGAACGAGCTTACTCAGAATTCCCACAGTGATTGGCTGATATAGGGGATGGGTCATCATAGAGAAATAGTTTTTCTGCCACTGTTTTTATAGTAACAATTCCCTAAATCTCGATGCAGAGTTACAGTGAAGAGATAGACAACCATGTATGTTTTGGTTTGCTTTGTTTTTCATACTAAATGCCTTTCTGGGAGGCAGGTTTTTAGAAACGCGACCGAATTAAATACAATTGAAACATTAGCGATCTTTAAATTTTTTATTACATTAATTCAGGCATAAAACCACCCTAGTTAAATCGCCTAAGGCGTACTGAATCTAAAAATGTATTTTGTGAATTTTTCGAATAAAGATTTAGTGAAATAACTTACATTGAAAACTGAAATTATCATTCATTCGAAACGCGCCTTTGGCCCCGTTATTCTTTTTTTTGCTGATCCGAAAAATTATCCGATGCACCCCTATTATATTCTAATAAAGATTCTAAAATACAAATGTAGGCTACATGTCACTGATTTAACATGAAACCAAGAATACTGACTAGTCAATCGGTTACATGTCTGCATCTCATAAACATCGGCGGGTATCTATATATAATATATATAATATAATATATATAATACCCTCGCGATTGAGGCGGTACCTTTTATGAGCTCTGTATCATTCATTCCAGTGTTGACTCCAGTGTTGACGATTGCCGGCCGCAGCAGATTTTCGGATCGCCGTGAGTAGGTCTTTAGCGACTTAGAAGTCCTCTTGGCTGCTTTTAACTTCTCCTGGACTTAGAAGCTGTTTTTAGCTCTCAAACCCTCTGTGAAATACTCTTATCCCAAAAATGTAGGACTCCTAAATTTATGAGTGACACGCCCATTATTTTTCGGACTTGCTCCTAAATTTCGCAGTTAGGACTAAATTTTACCCTAAAAATTATTTGTGAATACGGGCCCAGTTCCTTAACCATTATGCTAACATTGCCACCCACACTATCACACCTTTTTAAACAAGTGGAGGTACTGTAGCATACTGTACCTTGTCGTCCATCCCAATGATGGGGTGACTTATGAGATTGTTTCCTGACGGATGTCCATATATTCATTGAAACAATAATTATATTATTACAATTTTATTATTTCATATTTTAAACACTATTTTTTTAAACATCATTTTTTGTAAAATATATGCTTTTCCCCCTCTATTTCTAGGTCTACTTGCATGGGATTTTGTGTCCTGTTTTTACCAGCTGATCTCTTGAACACACACCGGTTCAGTGGAGTTCATCAAGAGTTCAATGATTTTAACCCCATTTTTATCTTATTGCCTCACATATAATTGTTTTGATTGTAATTTGAAAAGTCATCTCTTCCACAATGCTTCAGTGGTCTTTATACAGTATCCATGAAACGTTTGACTGCAGCTATGCTCCAACAACCTGTGTCTCTGTAAAAGCCCCAAGGCCCTGTTTTTGAGCGCCCGTCAGCAGTCAAGTCCTTTTACCCATATATTAATGATGGTTCGTCAGCCACCTGGATCTTGGTGACAATAAGCATGCGAATGCCTAACCACCTCTCACAATTTGTTTTGGTGCTCTGGTCACTTTTCAGTTACTTCCCGTTGTACAGTGTTGTCCATAATCTTAAAATAATTCCACAAACATAGCCTAATTTACACACTAATAAGCAGAGCTAATCTTACCATAGTCATAGTCATAATGATGGCCAATCATTAGAAACTGCTATAGGCAGCCTGTTAGATTGTAGTGGTTTTGGCTTCCATAACCCACATGATGCTGCATAGTGAAGATGTATTTGAGACCATAGTTAAACAGTTTATTTATTTTGAACTTTTTTTTGTTGCACTATATAATCATCCTCAGGGTACAACATAATTGTTGTCTTCAGGGTAAATATTCAAATTTTCCTACTTGTAGAAATTCAACCTAAAAACCAGGATAGAAGGTGCAGTTAAATTCATGAACATGGGTATGTTTCTGTTTGCAAGTGTTTTTTTCACTGTCATTTAAAACACAAGAGTGTTAAAACAAATTTCCTTGGGCAAACTACGTCTGCAGTGAAGTAAAATCTAGACATTTGCCTCAGGGAAAATATGCAAGCCAGGTCACAGACCCCTTATCTGTCTGACAATCCCCAAACTGCCTCATAATAAAATACAACAAGGTACACAGGCCCCTCAGAGACAAAGTAACATGCACCTAAGATGTGTGTATCCATGAGTGTGTGCGTGTGTGTGTGTGTCTGGGTTTGCATGTGTGCATCAGCAGATCAGAGGAAGGAATATTGACGTGATAATTGCACCAACTTCAGCTAACTCTGGAAGAGAGCCCGGCCTATGTGATTTAAAATGATTTTGCACTGACTGGCGGATTGCTTGGGACACAGCTCACATGGCGAGGTGTATGGTGATTTCTGTTCAGTGGGAGGTAGGCATCATTTTAAAATCCTTCAGGGGAATTCAGATGGTGGAAAAAAAACTGACCTGAATTGTTCCTTTTTTTGTCTTCCTCCCAAATTTTCATAAAAAATGCTGAGTGGATGAGAATGAAAGGTATGTTGGAAATAATTACAGTCCACGAGGGAATGTGAGCTGAATTCCAGTTTTGATGTCCTCTTAATTACAATATCTGAAGATCAGTGTAATGGCATACCGGTGGTGATTGACACAGTTCTGCTTCTCGCACTAGGGGGAGCATGCAGAGTGCTCAAAAGGGAACTTGTGCTCTGACTTCATTTTATTTACTTTCTGTCATTTGAGTTCCCAAACGCCCCCCACACACACACACATTTTGAACTGGATCAGGAACTTTTAGTGCACATTCTTTTTTCATGCATGCTCAGTGGTATGCTCTGGCTGTGCTGGATGGTATGGTGGAGGAGTTAATGATTACATTTTTGGGGGATTTTTGTATACAGATTGCAACACATCTAAATACATTAATTTAATAATTGGGCTTTCCTTTCCAGTCTCTTACATGTAATTTAAACTTTAAATTATATTGTGTACTACATGTGGGAAGCCATCACTGGAGGGTGAATCAAGGAATACATTCTGCACTGGGTACAGATTATAATCTGGTCTGTAGTTCCCATACCCTCTTGTGCTGTAATTGCCTGTGATACCTGGTTTTGAACCCTCTGCAATACACATGTCAGGAAAAAAATATTCAGGTACCAATAAGCACTGCAAAAACAAGGTTTCGAGGGCCAACAACAGACTGAACAGTACTCAGGCCTTGTTGGTACTAGAGAGATTCCATCCCCACCTCATTGTATCCTGCTTTAGAGTATGTTTCTGCTTCCCTTGCATGACCGTAAGCATGACAGTACAATCAGCTATAGATCTTTCCAGTTTGGTTTATCATACTGACAATGGTAACTAAAATTAAAAATAACATTTTTCAATATTTAATGTGCACATGCAGTTTTCTGTCCTCTATATAGCCAATATTTACCAGATAATAAATGACAGAGAGGTGCTGAATAGGTCATTGAAATAACATTATGTGATAGTTGGAGTTGTAAATTGTTGTGGTGAAGGTAAATGTAGCTAATGAATAATGAGGAAAGATTAAGGAACTATCCTAAATATATTTACTGGCAGCACATTCAGAAATTATACAGAAATAACTACTATAGAATTTTGAGGTTCATATTCCTCGTTTTGGCATAAACAATGAATTTCTAAATGAACAAAGTAGCTGTCTGTAGGTGGTTTCCATGGTTTTTCATATCAGTTTTTGCAAATTTCACAAGGGAGGAATGATTCAAACTGAATTTAAGCTTATTCTACAGCAGCTACACTAAGATAAAATGTGATTGGTCTACAGTATATGGTCTTTTCAGTGATTTCAGTGAGTTCCAATCTATAATATCACTGATTAGTTGACAGGTCATGTGGGAGAATCCATAATTTTGGCTTCAATTCTCAGTAAGCACCAAGTGCTCTTTCATTCATTACATTATACAACTACAAAAAGTAAAAGAGCTCAGGTCATTTCCAATGTCCATTTCTCTGTCTGAATCACCCCTGAAAGTCTAACAATGTTGATATGACACCATATACCGTTTTAACCAATTTTATCCCATATAATACCAATCAATTCAGTGATAATATCATTAGTAATTAGACATTCTTTGCAAATGATGACATTTTTTCTGTTTGGTGGTTACAGTGATCTTCTTTGGCCTGATGAGTTAATTTGGTGTCACTTGCCATATGCTCAAATTTTGTTTTGAAGCAGGTCTGTCAGTTTTACATGGTCTTATGACTTCTACTTGACATCAATCATTGGGCCATTGAGAATTCTCATGATGAGCTACAAACAATCGCTTAGGGCTTATTATTATTACTGTGTGTGTGTGTGTGTGTGCATGCATGCGTGTGTGTGCATGCATGCGTGTGTGTGCATGTGTGTGTGCGCATGTGAGTTTGATGTTTTATGCTCCTACTAGGTAAAAGCAAGCAATAAAATACTTAATGGTTTTGGAGGGGTAGTGTGTTCTGCACATGAAAATGTACACATTTTTTAGTACCTTGTTGTTTTATCAATGTCTGTCCATTGTTTTGTTTCTCTTGTGGAGGGAAAATCTGAACAAAATGCAGAAAATCAGATGTGGTATAGATGAAGTATATTGTTTCATTTTAATGCTTATTGGAGCTCTGAGGTACAACAGCACAGCAAGCATTGAGAGGCGGGGGGGTGCTGGTCTGGTAAGTTATTTAAGCATCCGAATAACTTTAGATGCCAAATGTCACATGGTGCATTAAAGTGAATTATGAATTAAACTTTGTTCCACAAAGGGAACACAAGCAAGATACAGTATTCTCTTTTGGAATGGAAATACAATTATATCACTTATCTAGGCATCAATCATCAGGAGATTCCTTGAAAATCATGTCCTTTCTTTTTATGCTGCTTTGAAAAATGTTCAGGGAAATAAAACAAATAAACAAATGCAGCACCCACCCCCCACTCCCAACCTACCTGAAAACATGACATGTATTTGCTTCTTACTGACATTGTTTTGTATCCCCATAGCATTGCCATCCTCTCCCAGTGGATATGAATTGAGTTGTGAAAGGTGGGAACAAACTTGTATCTCACCGCATGCAGTTCCATTGGAGGCTCCCAGATCCCAACCTACCCTAGCAGTTGTCTCCCAGAACAGCGGGGAAAGGGGTGGAGGGTTCTATACTAAAGTACAGAAGTACGGCTTTTGTGAGTTTATACTTTTTTTTAAACTTCAAATTTAGTAAGAAATTAAGCATGTTCAGAAAGTGCTTTTTATTTTCTTTCACCGTATATAGCCTACCAGTCAAACATTAAGTTCACTCATGCGCACTTAAGGTGATGCAAAAACACACACACACACACATGTACGCATGTACAAATATACACACACATGCACACACATAGATATTTAAGTAATACAAATATGATACAAATATTTAATTATTTACTGGTCCATGCCAAGAAAACAAACTTTCAAGGAAAGCATTGATGGATGCATGTCAATGGTTTCCTGTAAACACATTCATCTGGATAATGGAATCACAGGGATACACAACAAATGCTTTTGACTAATACATACTGCATATATATGCAACTGCCAAAATAACGGAAACACCAACATACAGTGGCATAATAAGGTGTTGGGCTACCACAACAGCTACAATGTACCTTGGCATAGATTCTACAAATGCCTGGAACTCTATTGGAGGGATACAACAATTTTCTTCCACAAAACATTCCATGATGAAAATGTTGTCTCAGGTGCTGCTCCAGAATCTCCCATAAGTGTTCAACTGGGTTGAGATCTGGTGACTGAGATGGCTATGGCATACGGTTTACATTGTTTTCATGCTCATAAAACCATTCAGTGACCACTCATGCCCTGCGGTTGGGCACATTGCCATCCTGGAAGAGACCACTCCCATAAGGATATAAATGCTTCACCATAGGACCATAGGATGTATTTATTGGCATTTAACTTGCCATCTAAGGGGTTTACTGGACCTAAACCATTCCAGAAGCATGTGTGTGTGTATGTGTGTGTGTGTACCGTGTGCCATATATCATTATATCACTAGGTAACAGGGTGTTTGCATGTGTGTGTGGGTGTATTTTGATTGTGTGTGTTAGTAGCGATGCCTGGTACATATAATAAACCTTGGTTATGCTACTTTATTTAATGAAACACTTTATATGCTTTTCATAATTTGTGTGTGTGTGTGTGTGTGTGTGTGTGTGTGTGTGTGTGTGTGTGTGTGTGTGTGTGTGTGTGTGTGTGGTGATTTGTATAGATCCCTGATAACTGTAGCCAGAGTGTTATCTAAAGGAATGCAAACGGTGATGAATCCCCATTAACATGATATGCCGCTCCACTGAATCTACTGCATATCATGCTTCTGTTCCGTTTCCCCAGTAACTTTTGACAAGAAATCTTTTTCTTTTTTTTTAACTTTTTTCACATTTTTTGTAGCATAATTAGCTTTCATTTTTGAACTGTATAGGGAATTTCTAATGCTAATCTGTCTGTCCTAGACCTTTTAACTTTAAACCATTTTTTTATACCAATTGAACTCTTCTGGGGTTAAAATTGTTCTTCCCTACCTCATTATCAACACTTGATTTTTTTCCCCCACTTGCTCTATAAATCTCTATTAAAGCCCCTTTTGCATTGTGAGTGGAGAGAAGTGCAAATCCGCTATCTGGAAGATTCAAGTGTTTCCCCTACACGGCAATTCATTATTTCGCAGAGCACAATATCGTTTTTTAAAACATCAGTTGGCAGCTGTGAAGTATATCAGTTCACAGATCACAGAATACCAGAGACAGAAGACGTCTCTGGTATTCTGTGTTTATAAGGCAGCCGACAACAGCATATATCTTCCAAGCAGAAACACATGAAACACTATGAACACATTTAATAAAAATGTGATTAAATAGAAATTGCACAAAGCATATTTTTACATCTGGTGCGCTGGATTTGATATACTGCTTTTCTCATGACAGGCAATGATGAAACATTTAGTGTACTGGATCACTTTTCCCATGGAACAGAGGGAATGGAAGCTGAGAGAATGGACTGTTTGACCTGCTGTTTGTCTTTTAGTTTTTTTGGGGTGAAGTTATTTAATTATGGATTTATATTCCATAATGTACTGTCTAACAAATGAGAATCATTGGAGGTTGGGGGCAAGGATACAATGGAAAGAACCCCATAAAAGACAACAAAATAACGGCTGCAAAACAACACATTACAAAGACTGAAGAAAAAGTGCATAGCTTATATAGACTGTTCAAGGTGGCACAGCTGGCCCTGTGCGACTTCGCTTTTGAACTGTAAATAACGTATTATTTTCATATCGTGTTCCACCCAGCCTACTCATCCTGGTTTTAAACATTAAGATCAGTAGAGTCCTCGTAGGTAAATGTTGGCAAATGGTATCTCTCTCTACTAGTATATCACAGCTTATATATAATGGCAATTTCACTTAAAAGGGACCTTTTATTAATAGTATAACACTGTCGGGAAGCATTTTATATTAAATGTACATTACATTGACATTTTAGGCATTTAGCAGAAGTGAAGCGTCAGAAGCTCTGTTTTGTGCAACTCTCCTCCGATTGCTTCCCTCCGATGGACATGCTTGTGGTATGGGGCAAGGGAGTGACAGCATCAGGAAATAAACCAAACTTGTTCAGAGAAAGAGAGAGTCATGACTTTGGGGGATAAAAGTCAAGAACATAAGACTTGTGCACATTTCCAGTGGCGCTGCCTTGAAGCACTTGAAGCAGGCTCTGCCTTTGTGACACAGAAAATGACAAGTCCCACAGGGAGATTGCCTAAGGCCTCAAAATCACTTTAAGAAACCTTGTGGTTTCTCTCTACTGTGCACCAAACCTGGGCAAAAGACGCTTAAAAGCTGCGAACCTAAGCCTGATAACTTCCAGATAAATAGTTAATGATGGAAATGGAGGAAAGAAAGTACACATGTGATGATGTGGCTTCTAATTAGTTTCTGATGGGACTGGCATTATTAATTGATAAAGCCGATGTCTGGGAGGGTGTGTCTTTGTGGGTCTCGCAACATAACTGGGGACAGCATCAAAGGAGTCTTGATCAGTTAATGGGCTCATAGCAAACCTATTCTCATTAGAGCTCCCATTAAAGTTAAAATATGGCCAATCTACCTGCATGGGCTGAGACCACTGAGAGTGCACAGGTGACCTTGCCAATCAGGAATGCAAGGAACTGATGCAGAGGAACACATAAACAAGGTGCTACGCTAACGTCTTAGTGGGGCTTTTTTTCCTTTTTTCTTTCTTTTCTTTTTTTTCCTGTTGTTTATTTGGCCCTTGTGACTCTCTCCTCTAGGACACCGAGGAGTGAGAGAAGAAGAAAGGGGGAGGAACAGCGGCGTGTTGTGATGAAACCGGAGGAGGGAGAGGCAGGATTAGACACACGCTGCTCTGCCCTGCTAAGTGACCTGGGGAGAAGGCCTGCGCAGGTGGCCCAGTGGAGGCAGGAGGAATCTGGCATCCACTCCAAAGTCAAGGTAAAGCAGGAGCGAGTCGCAGGGGGCAAGAGAGAAGGGAGAAGGAGCGAAAATGAAGGGACTGCCTAGGCAGATGTGAACAAGGGTTCCCCTCTCATTTTCCTTTCTTCTTCACACCTTGGACTTCTCTGCACCGATAATAATGTAAAGTAATTCACGCCCATATTAAAAATGTATATCCTGTTCAGTTGTTAGGATAAATAATGGCTTTTCTGACACCCAGTGCCCAAGTCTTGAGGATATTACATTGCAATGCAATCTGGAATTTTTGCAAAACAAATGCCTCGCCTAACGTGTTCTTATTTGCATGCTTGTTTTTTTTATTTACAGATCTAAGTAGCAGAATCTGTGATATACATCTTTTGATTCACACTATTGTGATTTTAGCTTTGATCTGTATCTCTCCAGTGGACTCCACCTCTCCAAAGCATTAATAACCTTTCCTTTGGCCTGATAATTCACAACCGTAAGAAAAAAATCTTTAGTTTCTGCTGCCAACCAGGCATGCCTCTAATCAGAGCCGACTGGTGTGGTGGGGAACATCCTCTTCCTCCTCACAGATTCCTTCATTCATAGTTAGGCTAAATATTCAAGACTCAAAGCTCAGTAGAATACTCCCCGTTACAGCAGAGCCCAGTGCACAGCATCACAGAATACCCACCAAATCTCTTTTATGAAAAAACTAGAGACTCCTGAAAAAGCGTGGCTAAATTTAATCGCAATAACCATGTCCAACCTCTACAGTATGTACATCAATCACAAGTTTAAAGAAAGACTCACTTATTTTTCATATACTGTTGAAAGCACTGTGAAAGCAAGAAGTGGACAGCAGGCGTTGTAATGTGTTAGAAGTTAGTGCTCTTTCCCTACGTATTATATGTAGCATAACTAAGGCTGTGCAACATTCCAACAGAGACTGGCCAAAGGAAAAACGGCCAAATGTTATATAGTGTTCTGTAAGGTATTCTATCTTATTGTGGAATGTCTTGTTTACGTATAATGTACTGCCAAATGCGCATCATTCAGTGTCAAGTCGTTATGTACAATAGGCTCTGAAAATTTAACCTAAAGGCACTGAAGTATTGTTTGTAAGGTGCAGTACCCACAGAAATATCCAGGCTTATTTTTGACAATTCATGAACACCCAGAGATGTCACAATTAACCTTGGGGGTATCATTTGGCTGTGCTAATGTAGACATTTTTAATTTTATTTAGACTACATATTTTATCAACTACTTTGCATCAAAAATGTTTGGAGAACCTGACATTGATATTACTGCCCTCAGCATCGCAGTGGCCATTTTCCAAATATTTGTATAATAATTGTGGCATGTTTTTCAGGAATTTGACATTACTTTACATTTATTTTACTTTACATGGGATCTGCGTGCCCATGGTCAGAGGTACAGAAATACACCAAAATGTCCACGACTGGATCCACATTTGCATATTGTCAAATCTTTGTACTATATGTGTTATGATATAAATAAGCATGTTACAGAGATGTGTTGAAATGCACTGTTGGAAATGCACTGTTGTAAAACTAAAATATAAAATATACCATGATATAAGAATGTATACGGGGGGAATATTGGAGCCAAATGCTCAGCATACATCACGGAATATAGTTTTTGTTGACACAGAAGTGTAGACACAGTTCTGTGGTCATTTCTGAAGCTGTTGTTTTGTGTCTGTCCATCCCTGTCGGTGAACTTTGACTTGCGACCACCGTTCCTCTTCAATGATGCTGTTGTGTATGCCGTCATGTTCGTCGACACTGTTCCCCTCGACACATTTAATCATTTTGCCATTTCTGTGACTGAAACACTGCAATTCGGGAACCAACTATTTTAACTCTTTCACGATGTCTCATATTGCTGTCGAAACATATTAAAGTGTTGATTTTGAAATGATTTCATTGACATTAATATGGAACACGTGTAGACTTATTTTAATTGTGATTTTGTTACTTAACAATAGGAGGCCATTTTCAGTTGGTGTTTCCATTTGTTTTGTCTACCCCGTGTATACACACATATATACTGTATATGTGTGTGTGTGTGTGTGTGTGTTTGTGTGTGTGCATGTGCATGTGTCTAGTCTAGCATTAATACTCCTCTGTGTTTGGGTTTATACAGATATAAGTCACATTTTATATTATTAGATTATAGATTTTTTAAACTTGGAGGATGCTTTAGGAAGAATGAATGTAATTATTTATCATGTGGTCTATATTTTGAATTTGGGTTGGACAGGAGTAAGAAAGTAAAGAAGCTCATATTTGAGCATCTCTGGTGACATGCAAATCTCTCTAAACTAAGCCCTTGGATCAGCCATATGCATACTGTTCCTGATGCTTTGGAGAGTAGAAAAGGAACAGAATTAGTCAGAACAGAAGTGGAGCAGGGTTTAGTCTATATGATAAAAATGTGTAGCGATTGAGGCCCTTAGGTATAATCTAACACTTGCTTACACGTGTACACTGCATAGCCCCGTGAGTGAGATGTCATACACAATGAGAAAGACAGGACTTACACTAAAGTACAGTATATCCAGATGCTGAAGTACCACCAAGACCCTTTCTTCTAGCATCAGGCTTTTACAGAATCTCTGACTAACCAAGCTTGAGGCAGCAACACCTTGGTTTACAACTAATTGAAAGCAGAGATTTATTTTTATTAATTTGAAAAAAAAAGTTTGATTCCCATGAGTAATACATATATTCTGATATGTTGTTAGAAAATTCCCATTCTTATTTCCTGGTGCTTTCATAAGAAAATTCATAAAATCATGAATTAAATGGAATATACAGTATTGACTGCATGTTCATTCCAATTGCTTCTGAAAAATAAATCGGCGTGGCATGTTGGTGTATTGACATTTAAATCAAACAAGCTGATACAATTTAAACCATTAGTAGGTAGTGCTGAAAACTATAAGTAAATCTAAATCCAAGCCATATTATCAGCTACATAACCTGGATTAAATCAACATTTGGCTCAAGCTTTGACTCTCAATTAAATGCAATAATTAGTAATTTTTTCCTTCACAAACACAGTCAGTACAGTTTGCATTTGCATTGAAAACTGTTTGCATTTAAGACAGCAACACCTTGCGCTGAATTGAGGGTCAAAGTTAAGGATGAATGCTGATTGAATGGCCATGTCTTTACATCCAGGCATGTGATGCAGGAGTTCCTCCTGTCTCTGATCTGGCAGAGCGGGCTCACATGCAGAAAACCACCCCGCTGACACCATCCCCTTCCTGAAGGTAATCTCCATCACCCACACACAGTCAATCAAATTGATCAACTGACTGAAATCTTAATCACCCACACACAGTTGCTCAAAAGACAAATGGACTTCTCTGAAGATTGTGGTTTATCACGTATTCTGTTTCATTCTCAATGGGTCAGTAATGGAAATAAAATGATCTCAAGTTGATTGTCATGTGTGTTACAATGAAACTGGCTTTTAAGTTTCCCAGCTTTCTGATCCTGGCAGCTTGCAGCTAAAAGGCCCATACCCTATAGACCCAATAACGAGAAGAGTTATGAGAAAGTATACCAAGCATTGGCAGACGAACCGCAAATGACTTCTTATTATGTGCATATTAAATTTCCCCTCAGTGGAATACACAAAATCACAGAACAATCATCACTTACTGTACAAACAAATAGTAAGAGTGGGAGACACAGCCTTTTTACAAGTGGTTTCTATCTTATATATTTTCCTGTTTGATGTATGCATTGGAAATGTTTTCTTCAGTCAATATTGTTCTTTTCCATTATTCTCTGTATCCGTACTTTGAGCAGAAGTTCAAACGATGGTGCAACTGACATTCTGAATATGTATTCTAACACAAATGCTACTGTTCCAAGCGCTGCTCAATTTCGTTCAACAAATGTGAGAATATCAATGACCCCTTTATTGAATAGCCCAATAACAGGGCCCGGTGATTCATTCAGACCCCGCTATTTTGGTTTCTGCAGTCCAGACACAGGCAACATTGTGCTACCAGTCTGTCTCAGATCAGGCATGGACAAGCCACTCAGCATGGGAAGGCAAATCATATATTTTGGTGCATGTCTAATGCAACGCACCCATGCGCAGCATTAATATTAAATGCTGTTTATAGAGCATATGTTGCTGGCTCCTGACTGCTTTGTTTCTTAACTTTCTTACCCACTGACATCAAAGTGAACAGATCATGTATCCCAAGGTGCTGCCTAATGCTGTCATGAGGGCCTTCCGCTCCTCATTTAGAAGTGCACTGACAGTGGTGTGCATTCCAGCATAATCTCAAATTCTCTAACAACTTTTTCTTCCCGAACACCTGTTAAATTCTAATGCACAGGTTGTTAGAGAGATATATTTTAATTTTAAATGTTTGGACGTTACTGCTAGAAATGATCAAAGTACTCAGCACTGGGGGGAAGCGGGGAACTCAGTTCTTATTTAAATGAAGGAGACAGTAGCTTTGAACATCATACCGCGGAGAGAGAAAAATACACATTATCTGTTGTTTCCATGCTGGTCATCAACATTCGCTCTGTTTCCAAATGAGATATTATATTTTTTTGTTACATTGGTTAAAAAACTAAAACAAAAGAAAACAATATAGAGTAGGCACTACGACATGTTTGTGTACTATTTGCCTTTAAGTGTAAGGTGAACTAATAGATTTGTTTTAATCACCTATTTGTGGATCCACAATTGTGGATCTTTTTTTAACCTTTGGTAAAACACATGATGAAGTTGAAACCAACTATGACACCAATTGAGCAGACTCCTTTCTCCTTCATGAAGAAAGATGTTCCCTGCACTGTGACACCAGGGTCGTTCAAACAATCATAAGATGCAAGTATTGGATGTGCGATACACATAATGGTGTTCTGGTTTGAGGGAATTTCTGAAGAGTGGTGGACATCGGCTTCAGGTGGACAGAGGGATAGATTTGTCTTGCCTGGTTAGACACAGGGTTTGTCTCGGGTAGGTAGCATTTACCTGAGCAGCCAGGAGGAGCAGTGGCCCAGTTTGAGCATGGTCTTCCAGCTGCAACACTTGCAGGGTGTGATCTCCAGCTGGTCTGCTTTTCCATTTGCCACAATTCCTGTCTCAGAGCATGTCTCTAACCAAGGCCAAAATCTAGTTGCATAACTGTGATGACTGGTCAGAGTTCCAATCAGCACATATTCATAGCATTGGCATTCATGACTTGACAGTGCATGCACAGTAGAAACTGTAGATGACTAAGCTGGGATGCATGCCAGCCTTTGCTTGCTATCGATAGCATTACCTTATAAGACGTTATCTGTGCCTTTTGTAGTTACAAAGGTCAGAAACAACATCATGCACAAATCTCCACTCAATATGTAGCTGGCCAAGTGCATGTGGTGTGATAGACTCAAAATGGCTTCTTTATGATCGCTTTGTCAGTTTGCGGTATCTTCCTTCTTTGTATTATATAGTATATGTTTGGAGTAGAGTCAGTTCTTGGCGTAAAGTATATTGATTCATTCTTCTCAAACAGTATCATGTATCAGAACATGCTGCCCATAAAGCTGTAGCAATCAGGCTAATTCAATAAAATTGTTTTGACATTCCCAAGAAAAAGAATGGCTTGTCATTTTGTTGAACGATTTTTGCAACAAATGTCTTGCTTTTCTATTAATCTTTCCTCTCTTTTCTTTCTTGAGCACCAGATTTGTGACTTTACATTTGGATGGAAATCAGACTTTTCCCCTAGCTATCTTGCTGTTGCTTAGCTGCAGTAGATTGGAAAAATATTTTTGAGTGCAATCTAGAGACCAGCACTTAGTGTATGTTAGTTTAAGGGGATGTTAGTAGGATAGTTAGGGATGTTAGATGTTATGTCTCTAATTGAAAGATGCTTACGGTATTTTAGAAAAAAGAGAATCTGAATCTAGAATCTGGAATGGCTTATTTTCCACTTTGCTGAGACTGTGGATATTAGAAACTTTCTAAAACATAAATTCAATGACTTCAGTGTTTCTGGTATGGGATCGCTTACAAAATATGATATTTGCTCAGCAAAATGGTAGGCTACGAATATTTAACTTGCAACATGCCCTTTGATTTTTCTCAGATGGCTGAAAACTATGCAGGTGACTAATTTGAATTTGGCTAAATGATGTATGTTGGAATATATTCATTTTTTATATTAAATGTTTTTGTTGAAATATTTTGTTGAATACCAAAAAATATATAATTTGCCAATTGAATCAACTTTCTCACACCAGGATTTACAGAATTTTGTTTTGTTTTGAGAACAAAAGTAGCATATAATTGCCATAATTTATGGCAAAATATTTCTAACTTTATCACTAGCATTGTCAAGTAGGATCTCAACAGTCTTATCCCATTTATCCCAAATGAATAGCCTATAACATCTAGGAATAAAATTCAGTTAATAATACCAGTAATGGATAGGCGTGAAGGTAGGAGGTAGAATAGAACATTCTGAGATGCCAATACATAATCCAACATTTCACTGAACTACCTCCACACTACAGTGTTTGAATAACTGTTCCAGTTTAGCTGTGATTGAAGTGCATTTTTGTGCTGATGAGATTCTCTTGCTATCGAGCTTCCGCATGCCACCAGTGTTATGCCAACATCAACGTCTTATGAATGAGACACAGAAGCATATGAGACACGGAAACAATAATGCAAAAGTCTAAAGAAAATGAGTGATGCATTACACTTCTATCACAGTATGAAGCTATATTCCTGTACTTCTGGTAGCAAATGCATGCATTTATTATAGTGCAATTAGACATGTAATTTTGTGCAATTATTTGTTATTATTTTATGTTATTTTCCAGGTTCCAATTTAAGTGACCTTCTTTGAAAACATTTATGGAGGGTGACTGTCAAAATGAAAACATAAATGGTGATCACTTTCTGGTGCTTAAAAAAAACTGCTGATATCAGCCAAAAAAATAATTTTTATTTTCAAAATAGTTTATTTCAAAAATGATGAGAGTAATAGTATGAAGATAGTGAAGATAGTAGCTCAAGTGGTTTCATTAAATTTGTGCCTTGTGCATTGTGGCTCATTAATGAACTAACGGCCATATGCTGGAGACACTTGGGTCAGGGAGACAAGAAGGCCCAATGCTGCTGAACTGCACGTCTTGTCCTTGTGCTGGGCTTCCTTCTTGGGGATAATCACAAATTCATAAGCAAAAATCCAGACAGTGCGGCCGGTTATTGGCGACCCAAAGCCAGCCGCGCGCTTTTTTGGAATACAGCCTACTAAGCTTCACATTACATGGTTATGAAGGGCTGATTATGGCTGCTTCATAATTAACAGTGATCGGATTTGTTTTGTGGCATAAATGGTGCATGTGTAGAACATTAGCCATGGCGCTCTCATTCAAATTCAGCTCAGCGGCAGACGGGTCACGAGCTTCAGGGAGCACAATCACAAGCTCCTCCATATGTTCCTGCAGCATCTCACCCCGGCTACGAAAGAGAGATAAGTTCCCAGAAGAACCTAATCGTGTTCGGTAATTACAGTGCGGCTTTTCAGCTGGCTAGAAATAAGGGAAAAGCGAAAACACTCCCTCATCAGATCGTTTGTAAATTGCTTTACGTGGCGTATGCCGAACTCGGTTGGTTTTTCGACTGCTGAAATTATAAATAATTGTAACAGATGTGGCAATATGGCTGGCCTCCAATAAACGAGGCCCCAGATAATTTGGCCGACCCTTTGACAGGCCAATTTAATAAAATGTGAACAAAATCTTCCTGCTAATAATTTATCATCCCTTCTCCCAATTGGTTAAACTTAATTACCCTAGCAGTTAACAAGGTCACACCCAGATGCCAAACTCGGCTGCAGTTTTGATAATGCAATCAGGAATCGTGAGGTGATGACAGTGTTGTTGTTTTTTCATTACCTGACTCCCTGAAAACACAGGTGCCAATGCCTCCTTGTCAGGCTGTAATAATTATATGCTATCACAGAATGCATAGTTAGCGCTTTGAAGATTGTACATAAGCACTTCTTTGGTTACTTTCACTTTTTTTTTCTTTCAACTGGATTCCAACTGAAAAGAGATGACAATGCAATGGGCCATATTGAAACCTTCTCAGTACCTTCGGTAGGAACAAAAAGATCAATAAAACAGAAGTGTATGTGTGTGTGTGTTCCTGTGTGGCTTGCTCTTTGGCTTGAATCCAGATTTTCTCACTAATAAGTTGGTGACAAATTGACCACTAAATCTATCTACTGTGGATACGATACTGCACAACAAAACCATTATGGCTGACAACTGTACACTGCCCTGTACAAATATATGATTCTGAGACAAACAGATCCCTTTCCTTTTCTTATGGGGCCACTTCTAATTGTTGATCTGTTGCAACCTACGTTTCCCTCTACTGTAGTGCATCTATGAACTAAATACAGTTATTTAAATAATGAAATGAATAGTTGCACATTGCTTCAGTATGCATTTCCTTTGGAAAATGAACTGCAGTGTCCATATATCAGACACAAATCATGTTATTTCAAATAGTTGAAACAGTGAAATGAAACAATTGAAGCCTTGTGAAATGTAAATATAGCAACCATTGAATAAGTTACAGTTGTGTACAATATAACTTGGCAGGATACTGCAACTGTGCACTGTTGGGCCATTTTTGTCTATGCTACATTTAATACAGTTTTACCACTGATTATCACCTTTCTCAGATGAATCAGTGTGGCTGCATAACTATCTTTTGGTAGTGATTAGAAACACACTTTGAGATTGCAGAATATAATGGACATTGAATCTCTATCAGGAATTTGTTGCTTGCTCATTGATCAACAATTCATAAGGGGATGAAGCAAGTAAACACTAATCCACTCAACAAATAGGGAGTAAATGGTGTTTATTTGCATTTACACAGGAATAAAGCCTTGTTTTCCATTCAGTTAGCGGAGCCTCAATGTGGTATGATATGAAACAGCTGATGGGGTGGGATGAACGGATGTCCCTGCCCACTGCACATTTGTGTAACACAACTGGATCATATAGTCTGGGTGTTGTTATTTTGGTCTATCACAAGTGTTTCATCATCTACCTTTTGTTCATCATTGGTTATTTTTAAAACCTTAACCTAAGCCCTAAAAAGGCACCTTAAAAAATGGGATTTGTGAAATGTGAGGGAAAACCCAGATTCAAACACCTAGAAAGAAATGCCAGGAAAGAGTGGAACTATGTTGTTGCTGGAACAAGATGAAAGACTGCAGATTAAATACAGCGCCTGGTTTCCTCAAATACTAGAAATGATCATGCACACATCCAATCTATTTGGTAGGTTCAGATCAGAAATATGAGGTCATATGAGTGAAAGTATCTGAAGACTACTCTAATTCTTCTGAAAAGTAAACATTTATTTGTACCTAAAACTGAAAATCCAGATGATGATCACGAGGGACATAAAAGTTTTCCATATTCAAGTAAATATTAACTTTTGCAAACATTATAGTATTGTAGTTGTGTACACTCTTCTAATTCCAACTAGTCACTCATAATATATATTCATGTATTTAACTATATATTGCTAATGCTTGTTCCGCAATTACATTTTGCACTAGCAATTATTTTACAGTAGCAATTGTTTATTGTTGGACATTTTGTATTCCGATGTATATTATTTTCCTACATTTGAGTTAGTGGAGGTTGTATGTGTTGCTACTCACTCTGGATTAATAAATCTGTTGAATTACTTATCATGCCACTAGTATTATGCTAATACCACTACCATTAATAAATAACAATTGACTGTGAACATCTTTGTATTTTTTTAACTTTATTACCTATAGTGTTTTTTTCAGATGTCCCTTATTTCTAGGAGTTATGTAAGAACTGGGGCTGGTTGTCTTCCACTTGTACAAGTTGGATGACTAGTCTGTAATACAACAATTGTCCAACCAACAGATTGATAATACATCCAAGCTGCATCCACTTAAATCTAGTGGCATAGCCTTTGAATAAAGCAATAAAAGTGGCTAAATACAAAGATTATGCATAAGGGAATTTCATTCCTTAGAACCAAGTTCCCTGACATTACAGCTGGGAGTCTACAAAGGAGACAATTACTATGAACACAGGATTAAGTCCTTGCCCACGACAGCTCTCCGACAACAGTCAATATTCTGAGATAATTTATCGCATAAGTATTTTGGGAGGGATGGAGGCTAATTACCATTGATCATATAAAATTGGGACAATCATAACATGCTTCACCTAGTCCAGGGGTAAGTCACAATCAGTTTGAATCAAGGCCCAAAATGCATTTTTATCAAAGATGAAAAGCAGTGCATTAGATGTGGATGTTTTGCCAAGTCCTTTTCCCTCATGTCTGTGAAATGGGCTTTTCTAGACGAGTTTCTAAATAAACGAAACACACTTTCTGTGACTAAAAAAAAAATCTCGTTTTTGCCCCAGAAAAAATGTGCTGCCTTTAAAGTGGCTATATCTTAGAATATACAGCACAAGTTCACCCGGGGCACGAAGGAGTGATCTCGGAGACCCCACGGCCCACGGCACACTGTGAAGACTGTAAAGAGTCCCATTGATGACGGTCTGTTCCTGCCTCTGCTCTCCAGGCTTTTTTGAAGCCTTCCTTGGGAGCTGGAGCTGGTGTCACAGGCCCTCTATAAATAACGTCTGTTTTCTCCAAAACACATTTCTTAAGCAATGCTCCAAATGTTTGTAAAGTCATTACAGCATATGTTGAGCTGAGAGAGGACATTGCCGCTAGCCAGCTGCCAGGCACTTCAATGCTGCGCGTGCTTTGTCCTGAGGCTCCCCTGCAAGTCAAAGCTGGCAGAACATGAAAGAGCACCAGACAGCCCATTCCAATGACATTACATTAAATTTGCTGCTCCTCTATACTTGTTGCAGAGCAGCAGAGGCTTGTGTGTTGAGACCAGATACGGCACAAATGGGCCACACAGCATCTGTACCAGTCTGGTATAATTGAACCCACTTTGAACTTATCTTTTTTTTTTTCTTATGAAATGTTTTTGTCTTGTTTATTTCCAGGACACACTGGTAGTGTGTAGTATATCACATAATTAGTAGTGTGTCTATCTGCAAAAATAATCACATTGTATAGCCAGATACGTTTCTTAAATGTGTGTGTGTGCGTGTGTGTGTGTTTTGAACAGGGCGTGATAGATGTTGCTTCCCTGATTGGTCATTTTAAAAAGCAAAAAATAACACATAATTCAATCAAAAATATCACATTAGCTTGGGTGAGATGTGCAAGGAATTTTAAAAGATTGTTTTCTCAAAAGAGGGTGTGGTATTACATCAATTAAAATACACTTACAGTACAGTCATAAGCTAGGGTTTTGGGTTGACTGTTATTTGTACTCTTTTTACAATATATATACTATACAATTATATTTTTATGAGCAAGCTTTACAAGTTAAATGCTAATTAATTTTTTAAACAAATTTAGAAGTGGGTTCAGGTGTTCTACAAATCCTCTTAAAAAGATAATTCTTCATAAAAAAAGTTTTATTCTGGGAGGGACTGAAGCTTGATTCTGAGATGTATTAGTAGCAAGCTGGAAATGATTTATATATAATGATATATATGTCTCAATAATTTCTGTTCACCATCTCGTGCTCAAACAGATCTCCTCTTCACTGTCCAAGTCAGCATCTGACATTTAGAAAAAAAATGGTTTCTGATATAGGCGCTCACAAACATTTTTGACCAAGCCTCATTCTATTACAGACTTCATAAACCATCTGGTCAATTTACACACAAAGGTTCTCCCACTGTATTTGTATTCTTGAAGCATATTGTTCCAACTGCTTTACCATGTGTTTAAGTATTTCAAAGAAAGAGAAATCATTTCCCAATTGTTTCCCCTTGTCCTATCAAGTGTAACCTGGGGGCCCTCATAGAGCAATTAGACTAGCCTCCATCCCCTCCTTTGTAATGAGGCCTCCTGCATTTCTGAATCTATAACCCTTTAGTCTTCCCTAATGGGACATCATTATTGTGAAAGAAACAATGTAAATGTAAATGAATATACTCATTAGCAAGTCACACAAAAACCTTTAGAGGTTGCTCTGTGGTACCTCTGTATGTTCTTCCTTGCTATTCAGTTTACAAAATGAAGAAAAAACCCACAAATATATTTAATTATTAGCCTTCTCAATTACAATTACTTTGACTTTGCATGCTTCTCATAAAACAATTTTAAGGCTTGCTCAAGCGTGTCCTGGCCCTTCCCTCCCATGATGCACCTGTTAAGCTCAAGGCCTCTGTCCTCTTCAAGCCATGTGGGACCCAGAGGGGAGACATGGCGGGTGGGAGTAGGGCAGGATTTGTGATCTGGAGAAACTTGTTAATTAAAAGGTGAAAGCATGATTTGGGTTCTTAAGCCCCCCCCTTCATTACGCACCAGCATAATTAATGTCAGGACATATAAACCCCCATTCAGGTAACAGACGGACAAAGCAGCACAAGGAATGTTCAGGGCTGTCCAGGCCAGGATGGGCGAGCGAGCGGCAAATTGAATAAAAAAGAATCTATAGCACATGTTGTATAAAGCATGAGGATGATGACAGTTTGTGCATTCAAATGTAGTGTTCAAATAACAGTGACATAAACTTATGGAGGCATTAGAAAATGTTGAGTCAAATGGTACCTCTTTGGTGAGTGTGTTTTAATAATATTTTACTGGGTATTTACTGGGTTAAAAAGATAATACCTTTTTAGGACTAGGAATGCCACACCCCAATTTATTATTTTTGAGCCAGTGGAAAACTTCAGGAGAAGTGAGCTGGAGTTCTACAATGGAAGCCAAATAAGAGATGGTGCTTTAGGCCAGCCCAATACTTTGAATTGCTCCAGAGATTAAAAAGTCCTTTTTGAGATGCTTCAAGGCCTGTCTGTACCTGTTGGTGATACCTTCAGTGCTCAACACTGCAGGAAAAAAGTCCTGCGTTATTATTCAATAACTGAATTTAGATTGCTGCCTTCCAACATTATACAGATGAAACCTAGCATTTTCTATGATTTAAGGAAAACACACGATCAGGCCGCAGAATCATTTCAGCCAAATTCTTATGCTAAATAATTTAGCAAATTTTCAATATGCTGTGCTTCCATGAATAAATATTATTAATTGAACCGGTTTGAAGATGATGAAGAACACACTGGGTGAAGCATTACATTGCTTTTCAGCTATATGTATTTCTATGTGTAGTGGACTACAGTAGGAAGGATTGCTTCTTACTACGGTTTAAAAGAACAATGGTCACTTTAAAATTGAATGTTTCTTTGAATTAACGTTATACGGAATACAAAAACAACACATAGCAACGTGGATAGAATTGTCAGTTACATTTTCCATAAGTAAGGATCACCTTCTGTAACATTATCACAATTGTTAATTTAATGTTAAATGTTCAGACTAACATTAGCAGCAGACAATAAATGCTGTGTTCTCACTCGATCGCCACACAGTGGACACACATTTTATGATTACATTACTGGATGTACAATATTAAGAAAGTTAATTTGCCAGCAATGTCAGCGTGGTCAAAGATCTTAGTTTCCATTCAGTATCTTCATTCTCCTCCATTGTTTGCACCTATTTGCAGTGGGTATCCAGTTCCATTAGATGTCTTGACAAAAGGCGAAATAATGAATAAACATTGTTAAAAAGAGAAACATACCTAATTTGGAAGTGTAATTCTCCACCTTGTGAAACATGTATTTCACCACGATGTGAAACTTTGGTTTTATTAAATGTTTTAATGGTTTTAGCAGGACCTCTTGTGGCAAACATACTAACATTAAAGGGAATTGCTCCCAGATTTCTAGAATTTTATGTTTTTTCCTTACCTCAAAAAATATGGTTTGATTTGTGCAGTGATCTCACAGCTGCTCCAGAACTGTTTTCTGGACAAAACAGTGCAGATTGCAAGCATTGCTTAAGTGGTTCAGTGAATGTATGGGCTATTCTAACTAGGATTTTTCCTAAATGATCTAAGAAAAACTAGCTTTATTGCCTATATTTTGTGACATTCATATCAGTTGTGAATCAAGAAATGTAGAAATTGGCTGTGGAAATACTATACATGTTTCATAAATTGTGTTTGAGGCAGAGAAAGTCTCCACATCGTGATGTGCGTACTCTTGAGGGAAATACCAGAAGAGCAGGACTTGTATTTCATGAGTCACAAAAAGGTTTGTTGTAACTAACAAAATTAAGCATAATGGTGGTATCACTCTGTTCATACCCTTATTGTACCCTGGAAATATATCCCATCCTTAAATTTCAATAAAGTGATGTGCATAACACAAGCCCTGCATATTTCTCAGGGAAGTGAGAATTGCCCATATATTCACTGGGAGCAGGCAGGACTCCCAGTGCAACTGGTTATATATGCAATCAACATAGTATACACAAGTAGCATAGGTATGTAAGTATGATTAGAGTATCTAATGGTGAAAAAACTCTGGCAATTAAACACATACAACTATGTTTTAAGTGAGGGATAATGGTCGGCAAGTCGAAAAAGGCGGGAAAAATCACATGAGCACCCCAATCATTATGTTGACCTATGTACTGACAATATCTGGAGCAATTACAATAATTAGGACTGCAGCAGCATTGTTCATATGATCTCCATTGTAGAACTCCAGCTGGCTGTTCCTGAAGTATTCTACTGGCTGAAACATTGACATGAAGACATAGTGGCACATCACAATGAATACAGAAAGCAGGAATAAAAAGGTTTAACACTATAAATAGAAGGAATTAATTGTTAAAGTTATTAAAAATAAAGACAAATCAGTTTATGTGCTAGGAGACACACATACAATATAGAGAACAGTTGCCATACCTGATACGTTTTCATGTTTACTGTATGTTTTTGAACCATGTGCAAATGCAAAATATGTTTTTCTTTTGTTTCATTAAATAAAAGAATTATTTAATAATTATTTTTTCTTTTTGTAAGGCACAAATAAAACACAACTAGAATCTTTTTTATTTTGTCTAACACTGTTCAGTGCATATACATAGTCTTGCAAAAACATGCATATTCTTACTTACTTACTTATTTAAAAGTTAATAATATAAAAGTTAATTCTTCGTTGAGACCATTCTTGTCTTTCAGTGTAAAGCAGCCTCCATGCATGCTTTATAGCTTCTTATGTTAAGTGATTCAATTCCTGACTGCTTAATTTGACCTCATATAGGCCTTACAGGTGGTGCATTGAAGGGCATTTGACATTAAGTGCAACATACATCTCTATGTAGCCTTCATGCATGCTTTTTGTTTTCTTCATTCAAATAATTTGTTTTTTGACTGCTTAATATTGCTTTGTATAGATTGTATGGGTAACCCATTGAAAGACACTTTTCATTAAGTGCAACAAACCCCCTATAGAGCCTTCATGCATGCTTTATAGTTTATTAAGTCATATAACTTATAAGTCACTTATAACTGCTTAAGATATCCTAGTTTATGGGTGATATTGTGAATTACACTGGTTGTAGTGATTTCAGCAAAACTACAAGAATACAATAGATTATTGATATGGAACATGGATAGCCACAGAAGCTTCATGCATACATTAGAACACATGACTTTCTTATAAATTTGAGGGTGTTAAATGCAACCTAAAATAGGCATTTTTGCATATACTAGTACCTTAGTTAAACATCTTAAGTTTAAGACAATTATTCAATCATCTACAAATGTGTAAATAATGGTTGTAGAGATTTTCACCAAAACTGATGGGATGTAATTTATTATTGTTTATTATTGTTAATGGAACAAATGTACATGGCTATCCACAGAAAATCAGATGAAACATGGATGACCATCATACATATCACATATCATACATTATCACATAAAGCAGTGGTCACCAACATGTTCGAGCCCAAGATCAGTCCAAGTAAATATGTAAGCCAAGATCAACCTCTCGCAAAAGTTCAGAGAAAAATAAACAAGCCCACATTGTTGCTCAGCTTTGAAATAATATTGCTAGGCTATTTCACTTTCCCCTTTTAAAGCAATGTGCAATATTGAACAAGAGATCATATCATGCATTTTATTTCACTTTCATTGCAGTTCAAACTGTTGCAAAATTCATTCAAATCAATGTGTCAAATCAAAAAGTTACCAACAAATACTTGCTGATGAATCACACAGTGATAATTCTCAAGTCTTTGAATAACGTGTCGACGGTAACGCTCATTGCCTCCTTGTACAATTCTCCATCGGGTCGTCAACGTGTACATACACGGACAAATGTGTCCGTGGCAAGACTTGTCTGTGTCCGTGGCAAAATTACTTTTGAAATTACTTTTGATTGAGGAAAAAATAGTATAGGCTACATTAAAATGCCTTTTTGTCTAAATATTCACAATCTAATGTTTTCGGAAATTGTATTAAATCAATTTGGCCACTGTGCAACTGGTTATATCCTCGACCTCATCACGTCAACGAGTCGGGATGACATATGCATTATGTTGCACGTAATTGCGTGCGTTCTCGTAGGCTAATGTTACTGTGACAGGTCAAACAAGACAGCTAGCTAGTAGTCTACGTTACACTCCCTGTAAATGGCACAACGCGCTTTTAATTCTTTGTGGAAGAAAGACTATTTCGTTTTTTTGAGAGACGATGGGTTAATGGAGTGTATGAGGTGTGGTCAAACAATGAAACAACTAAAGTCAACGGCAGCCAAGAAAAAAGCAAAAACGGATGGTTTGTCTTTTCTTGAGAAGGAGCTGTTTGCTAAGCAAAAGAGGGCAGAACAGGGCAAGTTAAGCTAATGAATAGCTTCGTCAGTCGAGAGAAAGTTGAACATGAAAATGACCTCACGTTAGCATTCGGACTTTCCAAAGCAAAACTACCGTTTACAGCAAGTGACACTTTCAAAGAAATCGAAAAAAATGGACCTGAAATCGTCTGCGTTCAACAGGCTTCACAGCAGTGAATTTGAATTTGATTGAATTGGGACAATGCACATTAATCAACATACCAGCTTTACACATCAATGTAAATGTGCCGGAATTAGCACAATTGCTACATTTAATCTGTAGTCAGTGCTAGTACTGTAGGTAGAAACACAGAAAACATAGGCTGACAGCTGCTAACTTCTCCCCTAACTAGCGTAGGGGAGGCCTTTCGTGGATGCAATGTGCGATGAAAGCACTGACTACTGATAAGACCCACTCATTGATTCTCCAAAGATTTCTGGACATCAAGGCCAAGCAAATTAAGAATTAATAGTACTGAAGACATTTCCAAGGCCATCACTGACCATTTTGATCGTGACTTCTCACATTAAGCCTAGACACCTGCAGCTGTGAGCGAAGTTTCAGTCATATGGACGCTATTAAATCCCAAACACGAAATACACTTGGAGCATGCCGCATTGATGCCTGTCTCAAGATTGCCACCTGCCCATATAGCCTACAACGGCGGACTTTCCAGTCTCCATATTTTCATCAGAATAACAAGGTAGAACACTGATATTAGAAATGCTATCATTTTAAATTGTGCAGCACATTGAAATAGATGCTATGGTTACTAGTATGCAATTATATGTAGGCCTATCTGGTAATATTATTGACCACTTCAAGTTTTGTATGTCCGTGGGAAAAATCGCATTTTGACTAAAAAGTCTGTCACAAGCCGACATGGTGATGACCCCTGCCTTGAAACAATATCCGTTTGTGCAGATGATGGGGGAAATATGTATAGCATAGTTCTTGATGGATTTATTTATGTGGTTTGCATACTGGAGCTTGGCTTAAATAAGTGCTCATGAGTCGCATGACACGAGGGATTAAGTACATTTACATTACATTTTAATTTTTTAGCAGACGCTCTTATCCAGAGCGACTTACAAGATGTGCATTAATAAAATAGGAACAATCATAGTTTGCGCACGAGATCAGTGCAGTAATACAACGATAGACATCGTTGTTGGCAGCTGCATACCATACCTGTAACACTGGGAAGGAAAAGGTTCGTGGTTTTATTTCTATTTATTTATTTATTTTATTAAATGAGAAGGCAGGGATACATATACAAGAAGTATTGAGCAAGACGGCAGTGGTGATGACAATTGGCTAGATGTACAGAATTCAGTGGTAGTGGAGTCTGAAAAAGTGGGTTTTGAGTCTCTTGTGGAAGATCGCAAGTGATTCTGCGGTCCTGACCGATTGCGGAAGGTTGTTCCGCAACCGGGGGGTCAGGACAGAGAAGAGGCGGGATCGCGAGGAGCGGCTGCCGGGCGCCCGGAGGGATGGGACAGTCAGTTTGCCAGAGGAGGCTGAGCGGAGAGGTCTGGCTGGGGTGTAGGGTGTGATGAGTGTTTGGAGGTAAGGGGGAGCAGTTCCTCTAGCTGCCTGAAAGGCAAGCACCAGTGATTTTAATCTGATCCGTGCTGTGATGGGGAGCCAGTGCAGAGAGGAGAGTAGAGGGGTGACGTGGGTGGACTTGGGTAGATTGAACACCAGACGTGCGGCAGCATTCTGGACTAGTTGCAATGGCTTGATGGCACAGGCCGGTAGTCCAGACACGAGATCACCAGGGCCTGGACCAGGAGTTGTGTGGCCTCTTGGGTGAGGAATGGTCGGATCCTCCAGATGTTGTGGAGGGAGAATCGGCAGGTCCGAGTGATCGCTGCTATGTGGAGAAGCACAGCTGGTTGTCCAGGGTCACTCCAAGACTTCTAGCAGACTGGGACGGAGACACTATGGAGCCTTCCACGGTGATTGAAGCATCAATCATCGGGGAGCCCTTCGCTGGGAGGAAGAGCAGCTCAGTCTTCCCCAGGTTCAGCTTGAGGTGAAAAATAAAATATAATATAAAAATATAAAAAATATAAATAAATTACTAACCTTTTCCTTCCCAGTGTTACAGCTAGGGTATGCAGCTGCCTGCAATGATGTCTATCGCTGTATTACTGCACTGATCTCTTGCGCGAACTATGATTGTTCCTACCATGTATTTATGCACATCTTGTAAGTCGCTCTGGATAAGAGCGTCTGCTAAATGCTTAAAATGTAAATGTAAAATGTATTTAACTATAGGATAGTAAAAATTTATATTTTATGAGATTGTCTGAATGAGTTTACACACACTATACATGGATTATACAGCTTTCTTCAGCACCAGGTGTGTTTGTGTGTGTGCGTGCATTTTATGTATACTTTTCATTTCATTAAAAAATATATATATGTTATAAAGGGCAATCACCTAGCGGCAGTTTTTTGTACAATACCTTTTTAATGTACAAGTAATTGCGTTAGTACATTTTCCGCTCCAACCTTCTAATCAGTTTATTCAAATGACAAAAGAGGTATTGACAAAATTCAGGAGAGCCGCCAGAAAGTCAGAAATCAGAAAGTCAAACACGAGGAGCCGAAACATCCAATGCGTGGAGGCTTGATGACCGCGGAGGAACCAAATTACCGAATGATGGCATTCAAAGCCACCCCTCTCTTCCTGCCTGACCTTTTTAACAGTGAGATTCCCTCCCACACTGAACGTCTGTGAAAGCAATGAAGCAGCAGGAGTGGTCCGCTAAAGTGGCGCGGCAGGACTCTTACTCTCCCCTAACCCAATCAGCTGTTTAATTTTTTTGACCTTCAGCGTTCAACCCCCGCTCGCCATACACATACTCTCTGTGAGCTTTAGTAACAACACCCTTCCTTATTGTCAGATTTTAAGATTTTTCTTTGATTGACAGGTCTGCCTCGTATCTGCAGTTTAGTACTGGATTACATTGACTTGGTTGGTGTGAGTTCACTGTCATCTCCCTTCGTCTACTACCACATATCTCAAAGTGAGCACATTATTGTTTACCATGGCAAAAATAAAGAATTAGACGTTCTACTTTTTCCTTGCTGGTGATGTCATGGACACGGTCTCCTTTAGCCATTACCATTTCAAGCTAACCAAGGGGAATTTAATTTGTTGCTGATCATTTCAGTAAGTGCGGAAGACCTCAAGGTGAGCCCAAGTATAAATGAATAAATACAATCGTATTGAATGACAGAATGCCAGCATTTATAGTGTAATTCAAAAGAGGAGCATTGGATTAACTAGCTTTTGTTTATTCAACATGCAAAGTAAGCAAAGCAAAATCTTTTTATAGTACATTCTGTGTTACGGAATTAGTTTCAAATATCAGAATTTCAAATATCAATTCCAGCATACTTTTAGCCATTATCAGTTTTATTTATTTTTAACATTCACCTTATGTGATCTTTGTAATTAAATATTGACATGTCTTTGTAGTGAAATGAATGAAATGAAATGAATATTTCCAAAAAAGTGTAAAACTGCCTTTTAGGAACCAACTAATATATGTAGTTGTGAATTTAGAGGAGACAATTTCCAATACACACTATCCCCAATTCAGCACATATGTGACAGACATAATTTGTATAACTAATCTTACCACCTTTTTCACAGCAATGTATAGCTTGGGAAGTCATGGTAAAAATGTCCACATAAGAGTCATAGTAAATTATTAGCACTCAATGAGTGGAGAATTCTAAAGGAACTGAAAAACCAAAGATTTGTTCCCAACAACTTTGACGTGGAACGAAATGTACACCAATCAGTCAGACTGTATATTTTCCATCTTTCATTAAAAGAAAGTTTGTTTTTGCTTTATTTTTAAGGGCCTCGGTGCATCTGATGTCTTCGGTGAATATCTAGCAGTAAATCCATACTTGTCACTTTGCTCGTTGTGCTTGTTCTTTTTGTCCTTGTTAATAATAACAGGGTTCAGGGCCTGCATTTCCCTCTCGGCAGGGCAGCCGTGTCATATCAGCAGTAAACAAGCGCTTCCCTTCAAACCACTCCACAAGTCTCACAATTCTGGCCACTCAAGCAGAAACCTGGCCCATTTTTAGCCCTGCCTGTTTAAAGTGTTCTCTGTTAAGGTCAGAATAATGGGGCTTTTGTCAGGAAAATCTATATATTCACCCAAGAAGTCCCATGTAATTTGGGGTTTTTAATAACTGACAGCCCCAACCCAATACTTGCCGACCATTGTGAGTGACCCCACTCAATGAGTGGATCCCGCTGTGGGGAAGAACGCGTGAAGTAGTCTCCCCCAGGTCACTTCATGTAAATGCTTGGGGGGTAATTGCATCTCAGGTGCCAAGATGGGTTTGAGAAACACTTGTTAGTACCTCATGGTGGAAAAAAGACGAACAAAAAAGTGGGGAAAAGGGATCTCTTGGGCAGATTTATCAAGTATTTGCAGTGTTTATTGCTCGCAAACATAAGCAATCGTCCTGGTGTGCATTCTGAGAGAAGTACGAACATTGGAGGCTAGCCTTCATGTTTTTTTTCCATTTTATTCCCTTATTTGGAAAAGCTAACTGTACCAGCCTCTTGCGTCAGGGCTTGCCACCTGCACTCACAATACACACCTGCTCAGGGAGAACTGTATCTGAACACAAGACATTCTCCGACACTTTACACTCCCCCATGAAATTTCACACAATATGCCACAAAGAGAGCTACAGGAGAGTTGCATCTCTCACGTTGTGCCTGGAAGTTGTAAGGCGCCTGGTCAGAAGCTATGAGCTGGTAACCAGGGGAACCCTATCTGATTTAAAGGGACCCTGAAAAAAAGGAAGAAATTGACTGGTGTCCACCACCAGTCTGCTGTACTACGTCAGCCAGGAGTGTCTTTCTGCTGGGGGCTCCTCGTCATAGTCAACCATTTAAAGTCCAGAGTCAAACTACAGTGATATCTACTGTGTATGTATATTGCTTTTTATTATATTTTGCACATATTGTGGTGTCCCCAGGGGTTGGGCGACACGCACGGACCTTGCAGAGGCCGTAGGCAAGTTTAACAACAAGGAGGAGGCAGTGTTTGAAAACAAAATGATAATTTATTAAACTATTACTTACAAACACAAAACACAGGGTGGGGTCTTCAGGGGAATACAAACACAAAGTCCGCAATCCTTATCTCTTTGTCAATGTCCGTTCCAATCCAAAATCCAGGTCCAAGTCCACAATCCAGTCCGTAATCCAAATCCAAAGGGGTCCTCAAAACAATCCAAATTCGTACACAAAAATCACACTCCAACAAACACTCTCTCCAAAACACTGGCTGATCAGTCGACTTCACAGTTCTCTCTCCAACAACACACAGCAACTCTTCTCCAAAACACGTTCCTACTCCTCTCGAAGTGTAGTGACAATCAGCCCTTTAAATAGGCCTTAAAATGGCTTTCAGCTGGCTGTTAGTCCCATTGCCTTCACTTGTCTCAGGTGTGACTGTGGTCTGCTGGGAAATGTAGTGTTTCGGGCTGCCATGTGTTGGAGGCCAGGCAGCCATTTCCTAGTGCAGCCCATTGGGCTGCCACAATATAAATTTGGACATTCAAATATGGGGGACGTTTTACTGCCAAAACCACAAATAAGCCAAACAATGCACTTTGGTCTTAAGTTTTAATAATGGACTGTGTTACTTTTTTTAGATTTTGCATAATGGCAATCTTACAAGTCCAATAATGCTGTAGTTCGATGTAATACTGTCCCCTGACACAATATTGGACACAAATAGTTTTCTGGTTCTCTGTTTGGAGCTGCTATAAACTTTCTTGAAAAATGCTCAGATTCAAGGATCGTACAAATGAACAAAAGACTATTGAAAACGGTGGTGGCTCATACGCATGTGAAACACACAGGGTCCTCGCAAATACATTCGACATGTACTGTACCTCATATAGCCATTGCTCACATACTCAGAAATACCGCCAGTCTCAGAAATGCCGCCAGTCTCTGGCTGCCATCCAAAGTCCAAAGCCCTCAAGCCCTCAGTATGGGATCTTGGTTTTTGATGTACTATAATACAGTATCACCAAGCAATCATTCCAGCGCCTGAGGGAATGAGGAGTGAAGAAGTCAGAAAAAGCAACATTTTCAAACATACTAAAAATTGTCCTTAATCTGGTGCTGCCATCCTCACCTTTAGTGAAAGGCGCGACCCAGTGCATGCGCCAAAGGATGTTTGGTATCCCAGTTCAAGATTTCACAATATAGCCATGTATGAAATGGAGCGTTAACCTCATTGTCAGGAATAGGTAGCCCAATAAAGATACTGCACGTGTATTGTCAGCAAATAATTAACACTGTATAAGTAATGGCAGTTGTAATTGTTGTACATTACAGTTATGTCACAGATTTCAGGCCCCTTTCTCCTTTATTTTGGATGCAGCCAAGTTTAATTCCTAGAGGGCATTGCACACACACATTTTAATTTTCTGTATTACAAGAGAGAATGTACAATTGGATATTATACACTGCTGCTGTTTAAATGGCTGGGACATTTAACTTTAACTAATAATTGAATGTTGGTCATACCTAATATGCATACTAATTTATATGTGCAAAATTCAAAGTTAATTACTATGATACTAATGTATGACTTTGTTTACTTGCATCTAGTAAATAATCTGATACAGGAGTTCAGTGTTATGTAATTGTGCAGGTTATCTGAATAATGTTAAATGTACTGTGCATATTGGATACCACCTAATTTCAGTGTCATTTCCAGGGGAAATGTTTTATATCTACAAATTATTGGGGAGACAAATATGACTGTTTTGAATATTGGGGGGGGCATTGCCCCCACTCGTTACGCCTATGGTTTGAGGTGTACATTTCAATATGCATAATATGCATATACCCTGGTCTCCTGAGAAGGAAACCATTCTATTTCTATGCCTCACAACACAGCAAGAGGGAGGCAGTGTTTTGCATCAATATTCTAGGGCTTTCTTAAGATAAAAAAACACATTCTGACGAGCTTTAAATGTAACTAATGGAAACATACTGAGTGTCCACATGGGACCGACATGTTAGCCCTGTCAACTGTGCTCTCTTAGGGTTAATTACAGAAAACAGCTTTGCAGTTGGAACCCATGTGAGAGCAGCATGAACTAATTTTAGTGAACACACACACACAAAAAAGAAGATATGGCATCATTTGAAATCACTTCAGTCGTGCTGTTTTTATTATTAAATGCTGACAAGTACAGAGAATTGCTGCAATTTTACCCAAGATAGAAAACTATTTCTCACTCCTTGTGGATTTATTTTCATATTTTATTTTGTAATTAACTTAAGTATTATTAATCATTATTTGGGTACTCTCAACCATAGTCTCAAGAAGAGAGTATTTGTGTCACTGTAATTCCAACACCTGTATGAATTTTCCCAACTTGGGAAGACTTAATCAGCAAATATGTATGCAGCTGTATACCTTGTACAGCTCTAGCTTATTAACAATGAAATTAAAAATATTTGTACTCTTTTTACAATGATCTACTGTCTAAGTTCAGAATACTGATTGTTTTAATGTCATATCAGTAAGTGTGAATATGGAAATTAATGTATATTTTACCACAGTTAATCTTTCAAAAAATAACACATTCGATTAAGTGCTTCTTTTCACAGCATGTTAAGTCTGCTTAACATTTTTCCATAATCACTTTTAAATGGTAAACTCTCTCCCAGCTTTGCTCCTGATAATATTATTTGGAGTCAAGTGTTGTTAATGCCTTGTTTCTAGGCTAACAGCATCCTTAAATCGTGTAAACCCAAAGGGGTAAAGCCAGCCTGATTTGGAGACAATAGGCAATAACTTAAACACCCTCTGTTAATGTAGAGAAATCGGGCCTAACAAGTCAGAAGGGAGAATGCAGGCTCTCGTTGTGTGTCCAGCCTATTAAGGATTCTCGGCAGTCACCATGGTCTGTTGACACAAGCCTTGCATTTCTGCTGGTGTGTTTCCTCACACACGGCTCTCTGCGGGTGTAAATCAAAATAGGAGGCTGTGAGAACATCAGAACTCTTTCTTGCAATGTTTATTCCTGAAGGACCACACAATCTAATGAGTAAGCAAAAAGTTTGGTATTCCCTATTATAAGCAATGGTTTAGGGGCTGTTTAATTCTCCCACTTTGTGGATTTCCCTTAATTTGTTCTAACAAATTTAAACAAATGTTCCTTTTTTATTACATATGGTGTTTTTTGTTTGCTTTGTTTATAATTGCACCTGCTGAGCTGATAATGTCTGAGCGATGAGAACAAAAGATAATAAAAACATGCGCTGTAATGCATTAGTCAGTTAAACGACAATGTGGTCAAATTGAACCAGGCCTCAGTGTTCTTTGTAAAGTCTTCATTTTGTATAGGGTGTCCAATATGTCCCCTTTTCCCTGCATGTTATAAGCTGAAATTTATAAGGGATGTTTCAAGGCACAGCGTAACCACATATTAAAAATCGGGGGGTACATAATGCAAGGGAATGCTTAATATCTACAAACTATTACGCCTGTGTTGCAATGTTACAGTCACTGTGCCATTGTTTTGTCAAACAATCTCTGCAAAGTCACTAATCCCATAGTACGATATACTTGCAATATACTGTTATTTTATTTCAGCATTACAATACATACAGTAGACTGTTTTTATTCAAACCCTTGATAAAGATGAACAAAAGAGATTGTATAAAATAAAGTATACAAATAATGAGCTTTATTTTATGCTCACAAAATGCAAAAAATTATATCCTTTAATAATAATGCATTGGCAAGAACCACAATCGATTTTCCCAGAAAAATCAAGAATCACAAATATTCACACCCCTGTTATCAATACTTTGTGGTTCCTCCCTTGGCCATTATAACAGCAAGTAGTCTCCTTCTGTAGTGTCAGGTTACAAGGTTATGGAACTTCTTGGGGGGGATCCTCAACCATTCATCCATGCAGAATTGTTCTAGTTCTTTGGGATTCTTGGGTTGACGTTGGTGGACTGCTCTTTTGAGTTCAAACCACAAATGTTCAATTAAATTCAGGTCTGGAGACTGAGATGGCCATGTCAGGACATTGATCTTGTGCTCTGTCAACTATTTTCTTAGTTTCTTTGGACATATGTTTGGGATCTATGTCCTGTTGGAAGGTCCATCTGCGGCCCAAGGTGTAGCTTCCTGGCAGAGGGAACAAGGTTTTTTTTACAAAATGTCTTGGTACATGCTGGGTTCAGGGTTCCATCTTTTTTAATAAGGGCCCCAGGTCCTGTGGATGCCAAACAACTCCAAAGCATTAAAGATCCACCACCATGTTTCACTGTAGGCATGAGGTGCTTTTCAACATTACTAGCATTCTTTGGACGGCAAACATGACGTGCATGTCCAAAAATCTCGATTTTTGTTTCATCTGACCACAAGACACAGTTCCAATCGTAGTTTAGATGTAGTTTGATGAATTCCAGACGCCTTTTTTGGTGATTGTCTTCAAAAGAGGCTTTCTTCAACTCTGCCGTAAATGTCATTGCCATGTAGGCGTTGTCGGATTGTAGCTTTAGACACCTTGTAACCCAAGATGTTAGACTGTTTTGGAGATCTTGAGCTGTGCCCCCTGGACCCCCTCTTGAACCATCCATCTCACTACACATGGGAGCAGGATAGACTTGCATCTTCTACCTGGCAGGTTAGCCACTGTTCCAGTGGCCTTAAATTTCCTAATAATTGACACAACAGTGCAAAGCGGTATCTTTAACTTTTTAGTGATTTTCTTGTAGCCATCTACTGACCTGTAGAGGTCAATAACATTTTGTCTGATGCTTTCAGGGAGTTCTTTGCTTTTCACCATGATAATGGCTGACCACAGTACTTCAAACGTGTGTTCCCTCCTTTTTATACCTTAGGGAAACAGGAAACCATTACAAGTTACTATATAGTTCCATAACCTTCCAATGAACCTCAAATAATATATAATATAAATAAATATGTTTATGAAGATTTGTTTTTGTCAGATTAAATTTAAAAGAATAGTTAGGGGTGTGAATAATTGCACTCCAGATGCTTTCTGGAAAAAAATATTTTCAAAACAAAATTTTCCTGAACAATTGTATTAGTATTGTAGGTTTGGAATTTTCTGCATATTTTAAGCATAAAATATACCTCATTACTTATATCGTTTATTTTATACAATCTCTTTTGTTCATCTTTATCAAGGGTGTGAATAAAAACAGTGTACTGTATATTACTTATTGTACTGCTGAAATAAAATAAATATAATGTATATGTTTATGCTTATTATTCAGTGTTTACAGATCATATACTTGTATAGGGATTATGGGCCACCCACTGCATATTTTCAACTGCACAGTAAAATTTTGGTATTAAATCAACTCTGGAGTACATAGAGTACATTTTACTCTCTTAGAGTATATCCCTTTTGGACTCGTATAAACTCTGTAAGATTTGAATTAACACTGAACACTTTACTGTGCTGCAAAAAAAAGCTTAAATCACAGCACCCTCTCAATGTAGTTGAAAAAACAGGTTGTGAAGGCACTACTGAGGATTCCACTCTGATGAATTACCTGCTACTGTGCTAATTAGCATTCATCTGGCCAGTGCTGAAACAGGCTTATGTACCTCAGGTGTCATTCATGATTATTGATCCAGTCTCTTATCATCATAAAGCAACCAAAAAGTAATTCCTTAAAATTAGTGTTTTAACCAGATGGGGATTTTTTGGGGATAAGTAAATGCAATTCAATAACATTATAACATCTTGCCTCTAATCAAAACTAATGAACTAATAAACAGGTTTAAAGTCAAAGCAATTCGCCAGGTGCCGATGAGAAACAGTTATCCCTTCTTTCGTAGTTTTACAAATGAGCACATAGTTAGAAGCAATGCATTGGGCCCCTCTGTGAAGGGGTGATCTATCCCATCTCTGTGGTGTTTAAGGCACATCCTGAAACACATCACAGCTCCATGAGCTCAGACCAGCTTTATATTGAGAAGAAGATGATGCGACGCTGTCTAGATTTCCTGATTCTATCTGCTCTGAATGTTCCTTGTGGGGTTTTTTGGCTCAGGGCAGATACTAAAATCATTGGCTTTACTGGCAACAGGTTTGCGTTTTTACTTGTTACCGCACCTACACTGACCATCAACAAAAAGAAACAGTTTCTCGTGTTCCTCTTTTATGCTGTTTTTAATCAACTCAAATACAAGGACAAAGTAACTGGCTTGTTCCATTCAAAATAGCAATATTGGCAATATTGGATTCACAGTATTGGATTCAATCGACATGTGTCTTAAAAAAACGTATTTGCAAATCAGAGTTAATGTTGACTGAATCCAAGCCATCAAATCTACAGACTTGTCATTCTCATCCAAAGATATTCAATGAATATTGAATATAGCATTTGCTTTCCTAATATATTGTATCGCTCAACTCTGCTTTCTGACCTCTGAGCTCTGCACTGCAATGCACTGTTGCCATGATTCTTCTCTTTAAATTAATTATAGAAATTAAAGTTATAGATGAATCGGGTGGATGAGAGCAATGGCTAAAAGCAATTATTAGAGATGATATATTAAAGTGCTTGTAACAACTATTAGGGAACTACAACAGATAGTAGAGAACAGCCATCCAGTAAGAAGTCTTGAAATATTTATAACTGATTTATCTAACTGAGGATGACCTTGTTGGTGTTTGCCATTCTATAAATTGTGAGGTATAACAGGGATTCATCTGCATTAGCTAAATTCATGCACTGCTGTGGGCTTTACTGACAGCCATGGCTGATTCTGTGCCTGCTGCACTCTCACTGAAATGTCAAAGTCAAGGCCAGTCATTTGAATAGTGTTGGATTACTGGCAAAAAATATGCAGAAAAGGGAATTGTAAAAAATCACCAGAATGACAAAGGCAGAGCTCTTATTTTCCAACGTTGATGTGGCTACGTGGATGCCCTGCCAAGAGCAGCCAGGTGTGATGGTAGCTGTGCCGGTGTGTGTGCGTGTGCGCGCGCATATGTGTGTGTGTGTGTCTGTCTGTCAGCTCCAACAGGAGAACAGCAAAGCTACAAAGCTTTGTGGAATGGGTTGGTAGCCTTCACATCGGAAGAAGCTTTTAAAAGAGAGAATGCTGTTGCCGTTGAGGTCCATTCTTCTCTGCAGCAGAACAATGTCATTTGGAATTACCACACTCCCCTCTTTGTGTCCTGCCAGTGGTAAACTTTGTGGGTTACCTTCAAGTACCCCCCTCCCTCACCAATTCTGCCCCCCACTGATTTAGATCAGCCAGCGGGTACTAATGGAAGATGGAAGATCATTATCCCTCTCTAATTTATTAAATGAGCAGCTTGATATGGAGTAGGTCCATTTAAAGATTTCACTATCTGGTTCTTCTATCTGTTAAAGTGCCCTGACATTTTTATTTTTAATTTTTTTTGCTACATGATAATGAACTGGAGATTTTGTGGCATCAACACTTTTTCTCCTTTTGTCAATGAGTCGGTAGAGTAAGTGAACAAATTTGTTCATTAAAATAATTTTCCCATCGACTTTCTGAACACACTAAGTGTTTCTGAATTAATTGTAGCTCTTGGGTAGGAGCACTATAATTAGATCATATACACACATAGACTTTTATTTGAAGAAAAAAAATGTGTGTGTGTATGCGTGTGCGTGTGTGTGTGTGAGTGTGTGTGAGTGTGTGTTCGTGTGTGTGTGTGTGTGCGTGTGTGAATCTCACCAAGACGTACCAAGTCCATTCACCAGGGGGCGAGGCGGTCTGCCCCCATCAGCCCCGGTGACAAGTTTAGCAGTGGTGACAGTTAGTGCAAAAGGCGACGGAGGGATTGTGTTAATTAACGTGGCTCTTGTATGTTGGAGGTGTCGCTCTTCATTAGCCTGTATTTTGCACACTGCCATGCCTCATTTTCCGAGGGCGGCGATGAGGGGATAACCCAGCCAGCCATCCCTGTTTGATCTCCTCACTCCGTACGTGATGCAGGAGGCCGCGGCTCTCTCCTGGTTCCCTGCCCTGTCCTGCTAATCCCAGCTGAGCTCATTAAGATGTAGCCTGGCTGCCTCTCTCGGAGCCGGAGCTGTCCAGGCTAATTACTGGTAGCAGCCGACCAGCCCGTTAAGGGCCTGCCTCAGACCTGCTAACATGGTCCTTGGAACTGACCTGCGAGAAGCACGAGGGAGTCGCTCCCCTTTCTTGCTGCGCAGCGCCTGTCCTCTGGGGTTAGCGCTGATCCCCTTCACGTGGCTTTTTTAGCTGCGGCAAGTGCAAAGTAAACTTGGCGGGGTCCATCTCGTGCTTAAAAAAAAAAAACGAAACTCAAGTGTATCCCTTTGATCTGGCGTGCCCGCTGACCGTTACCCCGCTCAGTGTGATAAAGTAAGCGGAGGGGGTTTTCAAACCGCACTTACTTCTGCTCGCGAAAAAAAGGGACTTCAGCATATGAGGCATAATTAGGCTCTGGTTCTTTATCAAGCTGTTGTGCTGCCAGCGAAGTAAATTATTCTTGATAGCCAACAATTAAGACCAGGCCGTGCTGGTGCTGTAACAAGCAGACAAGCAAGCATTAGGAGCCCGATAAGTGGCATTGAGCCACTCCGCTGACCATATTACAGTAATATGGTTATTTCTGAAGGTTGTGCATACAAATGTTGTGATGATTCATTAATGCTCGATTTCCTCCTCACGGCATACAGCGTTTAACTCAATGATTGCTCATGAAGGCTAATGCTGGACACTCTTGAGTAGAGGCGGGCAGCAAGGGTCTCTCTGAAACGTTTATTATGTCTTCCTCTGATCAGGCAGAATGCGATTTCAGGATTTTTCAATATTCAATGGCCTTGCAGTCATGGTGCCTATACCTCTGACATCCGAGGGCTTTGGGACTAATTCCCCGTGAGAGGAAATTGTACTCGTGACTCTGTGTTCTGCATAACAGAGGTGGTGCTGGTGAAACAAGTATGCACAGCTTCCTGTCCCAGGGGTACATTTGTACGTGAAGTTAATTCATGCTGCACAACACACAATAAGCTGTAGCCCTGTGAGCCATGCAGGCTTGGAGAAGGCTTTCACACAAGATTGCCTTTTCATATGCAGATGCTCATCCTCATCGTACATAAGCGCTTTTTATCACCAATATTTCTGCTCTACATTTCTTACTAAGCTGAATTTAATCCGAGCATGTATCATGTGTGCAGTTTAAATATTTAAAAATGAATGAATAATATATTCTCTTCCTTTAAAAAATATAGGATGGGTTATGTACTTCATGCATGATACAATTTTGAAGAGAATAACTTCATCCTACTCCTCAAATATTTTAAGAATGTGATGAGAAATGATATGCTCTATTTGTTTTCCGACCATATTTTAACCATAATTTACCCTGTACAATATTACTCCAGTAGCTCCAGCTACAGACCAGACATTACTCAGCTGAACATAAATGCATCACTCTACTTAGGCCCTTTATATACGCTGTAAAAAATGTTCATAAAAATTAGAACACAGATTTTAGATTGATAATGTTTTCACAATCGGTTTGACTAATTGATCACTCGTGATCGACCATGATACACTCAGGTGATGAGGTGGACCCAAGTGGAGAGGTGATTTAACCTGTTGAATGCCAGGCCTGGTGAAAGTCACAGACAGAAAAGCACAGAAAGGAACCAACATGGTGCCACTCAACAAGAGAACAATGCATTCATGCAGCGCCATCTTTACGTGGCAGTCTGGAATAAGCACACTTGAGTGTTCATAGTCAACTGGCTCTAAACAAGGGAAAAGGTGAATTATGCATGAGTCACACCACCTCGTCAAAATCAAGACACCATAGTGTCACAAACACCTACCAAATCAGCACTTTCATACATCTTTTTAACATCTTTTATGTATGTGTAGATGTTCATCAGTGTTTGTTGACTCAACACATTTTTTTGCCATGGGTTGCTACCATAGCATTCATTCCATAGCTGACCATTACCTATTGTAGAAGTGTGATAAACGCAACATCAAATCCTAGGAAATATGTTGAATGTGGATGAAGCTTTTTTGAATTAATTCAAATATGAAGACAAAACCAAATCTGAACGTTTCATCTTTATTGCGCTGCGCGGCCAGAATCATTCATTTACTTTGGGATCGTTTTGTCAGCTCCCTCGTTATGCGTTGCGTCTTTTGCGCCACGTGTCCGCGCTCATTAATTGTTGTTAAAGGCCTGTTAGTGAAAGAGGTGCAAATTATTTCAACTTCATAAGCAGAATAAACAGAGCCCTTAGAGTAGATGTACCCTCAAAAGACATCAAAGAATAAATTAAGCAGCCATTAAGCATTTGAGATGATTTGCATTCCCTCTGCTGTGAGTGACCATTACAGCCGCGATCCCTGACTTTGACTTAAATGAAGTTTAATAAAGTTTACAATTTTTCTTCGCTATTTTCATCGCATCTTGATCGCTAAAAGGTATTAGAGGTAATGGGAGACTTTTACCCACGGTCCAGTATGGAGATAGGAGCACACAAATTCAGAATGTTTAATGTTTGATGCATGTTTTTTAAAGATAAAGTGTGTGCCCCTGCATTAATTATTTGGTAAATTATTTATTCCCAAAACTTTACATTTAATTTAGCATTTAATGATTTGGGCACTTTTCCTAGCATTGTGGTTATAGACGTTTCTGACGTACCAGTTTTTCATGGCATAGTTATGCAAAATAACTTTAGCTCTTACTTTGCACCAAAGAGGATTATCATATATTATTATATTTGTTGTGGGTAAATGTCCATAACTGGACAAATTTGGTATAACTTATCCTTAGTTCAATTTTGGTATAGCATTCTTACACATCACATGATGTAACTTATTTACAGCTCCTGTCATATTGAATTTAAACATTTGAATATATTTTGAAAAGAAACTTCATTTCTATTGCACAATTAGTATTGAGTGAACATACTGTACACCCGAAGAACAAACACAGCTCATGAGATTGTGTTTTGTGCAGTGAGGTTTGACTAAGAATTCAACGATTCCCTCACTTTAAATGGATGAAAAATCTTGATTTTGAGAAATTTTGCTTTCAGTTATGACTTGGAAAAAACTGTAAATGATAATTTGCTGCTTAATCAATATTAGAGTGCAGTTGCATAAAAAGAAAAAAAAATAATAATAGAAAAAGAAAAAAACCTTCCAGCTCTTTTTTAAATTATTTATTCATGATTCATTTGATTTTTTTTCTTTTAAAAACATACTCCAGGATAATGCCATTCAACAATTTAAAGGCAGAAATATAATTTTTTGGCCTTGACTGACATTTATTGCTTGCCATTTATCCAACTGGTTCCATTGACCACCTAAAGACATTCTGTAAGAATGTTGGAAGAACAGTGAGAAACAGAAATAGAAGAATCCCCTATACAATTCAACAATAAGCATGTTGAAATGAATGATTTTGCTATATATATATATATATATGATCCTTTCTGTGGAAGAAATTGTCGAATGAAGGCGGAGACCTAAAAGCGAATCATCTGACTGGGACAGAGATTTACTAAATTGATATCGAGTAATTTTCCTGAGAAAGAAAATTAAGCTCATGATGCTCAAGAATAAATCTCCTAAAAAAACACCATGCATTTGTCACTTCATGCATTCGATGGTGTCACACCATCACAAGCTGTCCTTAGTTCCTCGTGAAACACCCTTGCGTACGTACAGACGCATGAATGCAGCCTTCATCTGTCGTTTTTCTCAGTGGGGCTGACGGGACTGCGTGTACCCCCTTTGCATGGCTGTGCAATGCAAAGCCTTGTTGCTTTTTTTCCCCTCCACTGGGTGTGCCCCTTTGAAGGCCCATTTACTGCACAGTTAAATAACTTAATCTGGTATTCTTTCAAGACAGGGATGCAGCATCGCGGCTTAGCGGCCCCGTCAGTGTGCATTGCCCTCAGCCACAGAACAGAAAGCGCAGCGAACATCAGCAGTTTGTCTTTGACTGCAGAGCTTAATGCACTGGAGTGATTCCCTGACTACTAAACCCTCTCTGAAGCTAAGCATAAGGGAATTCCCCACTGAATGAAATGTCTCTTCTCTGTCTTCACTCGTTTTTCTCCCCCTTCCAGAGAAGTGCCAGAAGGACAAGTGTTCCCCCCTCCCCTCTCTCTCTTGCTCTCCCTTTTTTTGAAGAGTATGAGAAAATTTTGAAAAACTGGCATGAAAGTGCAATTGGCAAAGAAAATGTACTTTGACATCCCGGAGGCTTGAAGTCACTCATTTGCCAGGCTTTTGGTACCCAAGATTAGTTTCCCATAAAGGAGGGAATGTATCCTACACGTCTTATGATGAATGGAATTGTGTGGCTCATGGCAGTCTTTCCTGCTCCTATCTAGAGAAAATACCAATGAAGAGGAAAGAGTCAACACTGTCGAATATTTGTTGTCTTAACCATCAACAAGTCTCCATACATCTCCGTGCTTCTGTTATTTCAGAGATTCATAATTGCGCTAATTTACTAGTTTTGTCCAGACGTGTCTCTTAGGCTTTGTTCACACACACCTCTTGTGGCTCCTCCAGTAGGAAGCTGCATGCAGTGCTGTTGATTCACACTCACACGTATGACTGGAGTAAGTTTGCTAATTATGTATACAGCTAACAGAACTCCCTAGTCATTCAGATGATCATCAGTTGTACCACCACAAGATTTGAGAGTGAACAACACTGACTATATGGACATTGTGTCTATAAGTTCATTTTTCCCTTCTACTTATGTTTTTTTGGGATCTTCCAGAAGTGTTGTAATCGATCAAGCATTTGATCTTGCACTTAAGCATTGTTGTCCTGCACTGTATCATGTTCCTGCTAATATACCTAAGCAGTATCTGCTTAGCTAGAATTTAAATCTATCTAGAATCTAATCTATGCTGACTTCCCTCTTTGGCCCATATTTAGATTAGGGCTAATAGTGATTTTGCAGTTGTGGCTCCCGCCTATGACTGGATGGTGCGTGAACTTGACCATATTAAGAAGAGAAAGGAGAACTCACAATATTCAGGCGCAGTATGAATGAGGCCTTACAGTGGAGATTTATTTATTTTGAGTCTTTTAGCCTAAGAAACATTCTTATATAAATGTGCAACATTTATTTTTAATTCAGCAGCAGCCATTATGAAAGCCTAGTCAGCCAACTTGTTCACTAGTTAAGCAGTTACGAGTAGTGTATACAATCTAGCTAGCTTGTCAGCTAGCTTATTTGCAAGGCTGTGGAATGAGCATGCTTGTTTGGCTGGCCAGTAGTTAGAAAGATTGCACAAACAGTATTCACTGTCCCCTCCCGTAAATAAATACCAAAGATGTAAGCTTTTTTTCACTTCATTTGGCGAGACAATTAGAGGATATGGTGGCTGTTTCATTGATATTTAATTCCATCTTCATATAACATGCTTTCAAACCTACTGGAGGGAAAATAAACAATTCAAGCAAAATACTGCCTTTAAATAGCAAAAATACTATCAAACCATTACTTTGCATAATGTGTCATGACTTGAGTGTCTCCATTTCCCCTATGATGTAGACCTTTGATGACCTGGAAATGTATTCTTAAAGATACATCTACAGGAACAAATTCTGTTGAAATCCATACACTAGCTATGGTACTGTTTTATTCAGCACTATAATAATGATTTCAGCATTTGAATACCTGTGTACGAGAGATTTTGTGTGTTTACTTCCTGGTGCAGTGTACAGTAGGGGTCTCTTGGGGAAAAGGCTTGCTTGAGACAAGAGTGGAGACGTTAAGAGAAATCCCCTGCCATGTGTCTGTCTGTTCTGACAGATTCCTTCCCTTCGTGGCTGACCTGGCTTTCTGCGGCACGGATGCTACCGCATCAATAATCCTTTGCCAAAACCTTCTGCTTTGTTGACGTCTAGACGTTTAAACAAGGGAGCGACTGCTTTTACACAGAGGGTCTGACAACATCTCAGAGCACGTTACAAAGCAAGTGAATGGGAAACTTTGGTACCTTTTGGAGTGGGGGGGTAGTCACGGGCCATGTTAAGAGGGACTGTTGGAATTGTATCTCATTTAATTTGGAATGCTTCTACAAGTTGACGTTTCCCCCGTGATGTAGCTGTAGACTATGGCACATATCCTGTTTGTTTATCCTATTGTATCAGCCATGCCCTGCCTATATATGAATGTCATATCTATTACACAGTGGTCTTAATTTTAATGAACACATTAATGAACATAAATATCTGCATTACTAATTTTGTCACCTCTGTTATGTAAATGTATGATTCCATGTATTTTTCACATGCATATATTTGTTTTACATGTGACACAGTTTAGAGAATATTTTTACCAGGGACCAAACAAAATATCTGTATGGGTGTTGTCTAAGCTCAATTTTGTATCTCTGTTTAATAAATAGGATTTTTCTTTAATTTGCCTCTGTGATCGGAGAGACGTTATACTGTACAACAAATTTCACTTCAAGCTTAGATCCTTTTGGTAATTGGGTGTATTAAAACATACTTTTCAGGTTATTTTATAGAACTACACAAGGGGATTTTCTGTACAGCAAAAACCTCAACCACGTCCAAAAACAAACATCAACAACTGAATTTGTAAAACAGACTGTAAAACTGACATTTTTATGCATTATTTATTTATTTATTCATTCATTCATTTTTAACCAGTGCAAGAACCCATCTACACAGTCGACAGTTTGAGTATGAGATATGAAAGAATATGTTATTATCAAAATTCACCTGATTAAGAGTTTTGGAACATTTTGCACAACTGTTTATGGAAATAATTTGAGCTAATAGCAGAAGTCAAGCACACAGTATGAGAGAAAGGCATTGAAATGGAAGACAGAATTGATCCTATTCCTATCATCATATTTAGCCCAGATACTCCTGGGGGGATTGTTGAATTACAAACTATTTTCTCAGTTATTTAATCAATGGAACATAACACATTGACTGTGTAATTATGCAGCGGAAATTCTATAGCAAAGGGACATGTTTTCATCTTCAATTCCACTCCCTGCAGAGCTTTTCCTAAGACAAGACAGTATTAATTAGGACAACCTTCTCACCATGGAGGCGATCCTTTTGTAAATAAAGAAGGAAATGTGTGCAACACCAAAATTCCTCTCATCTCATTCCCTCTAGAAGTGTAATTTATATCAAATCATCAGAAAAAAAATATGCTCAATCTAAAATGTGTCATCTACAAAGGTTTATTTATTTTAATGATTTTAATACGGACGTCTCTGAGATACAGCACATTGTCATATTTTGTTGAAACTTGTTAGCACAAACCTGCTAAGGTGGAGCTAATGGGGTGGGAAAGCAGCCCTGTGTTTCAGGTGAAAAACTCTCAGAGGACTTTGACTATCCTCAGCAGATTTCTTCGGGGTCCTAATAATAACTTGAAAGTGCATGCTTGAGTGTGGCTTCCTTTCCTCTTAATTAGCCAATAACATGAATAAAACCTAATTGCAGTTTGGTAATTGGGTTTATTTTCAATACTTGTCAGTTATTCTTTCTTTTCCTCCCTACTTCAGTGCGTAAAGTATTATCCTGAATTCAGGATGCAGTCTTGTCAACGCTTTGATTCCCAGCAGAAACAAGAGCTGTGTTTAATTAGGGGAATGTGAGCCTTGGAGTGCACTTCACCAGCAGATGTCTTCTATGTCTATATATGATGGTTTACAGAGTAAATCGGTCCACGTGAACGGCTCCAGTTTAAGTTAATCAGGAACTTTATAGGGCTGAATTATTTGCAGTGGCAAAGATTTATGCTGGCAAACAGCTTTTAAAACAGTTTTACCCAAAGCTGCTTTTAAAACTGCTTTGGGTAAATATTTCTGGTAGACATCTTAATCTTTGGCCTTGGTATTTTGTAGATACTTTTTTGTACAGTTCTGTCAATAAGCATGACTTTTAACCAATATGTTACAGCAGGTAATATGATAATATGACATGCATTGACACACTCTGTTCCCATTAAACAAGGGAGTGAGAGTTGGGAAGCCATGCCAGAGGGTGGCTGGGCGCTCACCTTAAAAAAAAATTAATAATAATTTACAAATATTTGTTTCTGAATTTTTTCCAGTGTTCTCCCAATTTAGTGGCCAATTATATCCTAGATTTATTTTGATTTGCCCTCCCCACATGAGTTCACCGCTTGTCTCTACAAGGCAGGCTAATTCTCAGAGAACAGCGAACTCCGCTTCCTTCGAGGCGGAATTCACCCACCCATATTCTGGAGACACCCTTACATGCTTCACGGCGAACTCGAGCCGGCTCACCCTCCCCCTTCCCCCTAGGGTGGACAGCCAGACGCTGCCACCGATTGGGGCTAACAGCCGGGGCCGGTCTGGCAGAGATAGGTTTCGAACCACGTCCCTGATAGGCAGCTCACACTTGTATCGGACCAGCCAATATACTGGTGCATTAGACCACTACACTATCTACACTGACCTTTGATGTCCTTGCTTCTTGCAGGTGCATATTACAAGCTAACGTAATTAATTCCAATACATAGTACCTTTGCTGCTCACCGACTGAAGTGTGTTCACACGTTCGTTCTGGGATAAAGTGCGATACTGAAAGGTCCCTGTCTCACAAAAAGTCTCTCAATATACCTGTGAGCCTGAGTACAAACAAAATAAAACCCATGTAATGCCTTTCTTTGCTAGACCTTCATTGACTCCTGTCTGCATATTTGATCCAAACAAATAGAAAAGTTTGAAGCACATCAGATAAAGAAAAAAAAAATCTAAATTAATAATGGTTGAAGCTCAAAGGAATTTCCATAGCCAGGCTCTGTGAGGACATACATTAATGTGTGTGACACTGTATATGGGTACTCATCCACTGCAAATGACTGGGGAGTCACCAGATTAATATCAGGGCAATTTGGATGTATCAAATCCCCAGCCACAGGAGGATGTATAATTGCTTCTTTCTGCTTAAGTATTCATAATGTAGGCTGTGTTCATATGATGTGCATATAATACATAATTGGATGTGACAGGTTCAGAAGACAAAAGAAGGGATGGGTTTAATGTATCAAACTTCTTACCCGCTGCAAATGCAAAAAAGAGGAATGTTAACTTACAAAGTCTGTCTTCTCTGCCCTCTCTCCTGTATGCTTGCAAAAGGTCAACTGACCTGGGAAGGAAATACATAAATATTTCACTTTTTAAGCTCATTCAACAAATTAGATATCTGGATACAACATTAGAGTTTTATACAATCGAGGGTCCAAAAGTTTGCTCTGTCTTCAGTGTTTTCGTCTGACTTTGTGGGGGGAAAAAGGAAGCAGGAAAATATTCGCTGATACTTGTCCTTTGGCTATTCAATTCAGACACACATTTTTAAAAATATGTTTTTAACCCTTTGAGATTTATTACTCAAGTGGGCATGTGTGGTGTGCCGCAAAGTAATCCAGCCAGAGGCCTTGTTTTCAACTGGGACTTCAGTGTTTCCTTCGTTTCAAGACTCTGGAGAATTATAACTGCTGATTTAGCAAGTGTACCAGTGTGTGTCTCTTTTACATGTTTGATATTCCACTTTGCTCTTTTCCCCTGCCTCATTTGAAATTATTTTTCGCGAAAAAAATAAGGGACCTAAAAATAAGGCATTCAATGCAAACTCAGCAGGCTGACAGGTTGAGTCTTATAAATAAAAAGTATAAACTTAATTGATTTACACTGCCTCGGTGCTCAGCGGTAAGAATAGCTAATTTTATTGATTTGTTTGTTGATTTTACTCTGTGAAGCATATATTCTAAACACAAATGCCAGGTCTGTGTAAGTGGGATCTGGATATAAATTTTTTAAGTAATTCTTTTCCATTGGGTTTCCAACACTGGCAGATTGTGTCGGGGGGGAAAACCCTGGAGTGTAGGATTGTCATTTGAAATATTATGTAAAGTCTCATGTCATTTTAATTGTACACATACACTTATTTCCCAAATGTAGATCAATGGTAGGGAGGTAGCTAGGCATAAGGAGTCTAACATGCTTAATGTATGCCATTTATTATTTGTTGCCATGGTTTGTATGAGTAGCAGATTGTGAGCTTGAAAGAGCAAATGTACACATCTTTCAAATTCATCGTTGGTCTTCACCTGTTTGAAGTTATTTTGCTTTAGTAACAAGTACGCCAATAAGCAAAATAATCCATTGGATCCATATTAATCCCTAAGCTTTCTCTTATGCCTCACAACTCTTTCTTCATGTCATGTTAGAGAAAATAAATTATAAGAGAAATTAAAATGTAGTTAAACCAAACTGATTTGACCAGATCTACATTTTAGTTACAAAGAACAGCCTTTTTAATTGAAAGAGATAAATCTCTCTGTTAACTAGCGTATATATCGCATCAGCGTTGAGCGCAATCACGGCTAGCAAACAAACCTCAGAACATTGTTGATTGTGTATTTTCATTATCATTTAAACTGCAGAATATTCACACATCAACATCCCCTCAATGTGGGCACAGAAAGCAAAGAGTCAATTTATCCACAAGTTCAAATAATATATAACATATGGAAAATTCATTCACAGCTCACAAAATAATGCGATGAAAAATAATCCAGCCGCAAAATAAAATTAAGAAGAATTAGCTATGCCTATTTGTATTTATTACTCTGCCGAATAATTGCCTCCTGTATTTACAACTCACCAGCCATTCACCACTAGGGGTGTGCCAGGCACTCACAGATATGCCTACTGCTCTGATCAAGAGTAATAAATGAGTCATTTCAGATTTGCTCTTTAATTTGTTTGTCTGGGACCTGATACAATGAGACAATGTTGCAGAAGGTTCACAAGCTATTTCCACTATTGAAGAAGAATTTGGAGAGGTATTGACTTGCTGATGATCCATATACATATACATATAAATATATTTATATAGTTATACAATTGTAATTCTAAATGTATAAAAATGATCATAATTACACCAATAAAGCATAGAATTCATTGGCAGTGAAAGACAAGTATGCAATGCTTATCACTACAGTATTGCAACAGCATCCATCAGGTTCCATACTTTACCTACTGATAATTGTCTTGCAGACTCCTGTAGTTGGAGGACGAAGGGCCCCAAGCCCTCTCTATGTGCTGTCTCTGTGTATCAATATCTCAACCTAACCAGGAACATGCTGTTGCCTTCTACAGAGACATTTCTTTGAGGAAGCATTTGTAGCATGTAAAGTCCATTACCAAAGTATGGCATGTTCTATTTGATATTGAAAGATATTCATCATAGGAGGAATATCTCCTCAAGGTTTGGCCTCCATAATTGTTTATTTGAAGGTTAGTCAGCTGCCTGCCATTGGCTAGTTAGCTACACACATGCTATTAACCCATAACAGGTGTCAGGTAATACAGTATGAGTGAACAGAGCAATTCAACATATCTTTTTTTTTCACCCCCTAATTTTACAAATATACCCCCAGATTATAAAAATCCTGAGGTTACTCTGAAAAGCCGTTTATGTGCTATCATATGAGGGAAACTTTATATTTCATAAGTGCTGGTTGTCTATGGATGTGTGTATTGTGCACTAGCAACCAGTGCAAATATCTGCTGCTTTTTTAATATCTAGTAGCAATTGGATTGACTGAATGTTGTTGACACTGTTATTCTATTACCACACCTGTATGCTGACATAAAACGAATAAACTTTAATCTGCACACATGGTAGTAATGCAATAGCTAGTTAGCATTTATAAACTAATAACTAGCTAACTAGTTGGGAAATTATTCATTTAAATATGGTTGTTCATTAGGTTAATGCAATTCTCAAGCAAACCAATCTCAGCATTAGCAAGATCATAGCCTACACTCAGATCACTTATTTTTAATAGTAACAGCATGTCATAAACATGTCCTATGTCCATATGAGTTTTGAAATAAAGAAGCTGCAGATGCACCTGTGACACAACGTCAAGCCTTTTTGATATACAGTACCAGTCAAAAGTTTCAGTATATCTGCTGGAAACTAGGTTTATCTCATAATTGACAATGTTTTACACAAGTTTCCGTAAATACATGAAAATGACAATAGCGGGAATCATTTTCAGCAGGAAATCACTCGACATGTCTTTCCAGCTCTCTTGCAGAAATTCCCAGAGACACCCCACCAGTTCATCCCATACAAGTTTTATGGGATTGAGGTCTGGACACTGGGCAGGCCAGGCCATTAGTTTGAGTTGTCCTTCACATTTCTCCTTCACCAAATAATTCTTGCACAACTTCAGGGTGTGTTTCGGTTTGTTATCTTGCTGAAGAATGAAGGAGTGCCTCATTAGCTGTAATCCAGATGGAAGGTGTACTCAAACTTTTGACTGGTACTGTATTTTCTAACCCCCCATGTTTAGTGACCACAAGGCATAGAAATGATTTGACATATTCATAAGGGTCTATAGATTTACATAAATGTGGTAGGTCTACAACAGCCTATTGTTTCATGTATTTTGTTTAGAACAATCCATAGGTTAGGTCTAATGAAAATATTAAGAGATTGATGGCACACATGAAAGAATTCAAATCACTCTTATTTTGAATGTTCCTGTCCGTGTGATTAGGTATGCTAGGCGTTTTTCATTAAATAGAAACTTAACTTGACTAGAATAGATGTCTGTGCCCAGAGGGAAGGGACACGGGTTGAGTTCATTTTTAATAACATATTGGCTAACGTTATTTGTAACGAGCACTTACTACATTGGTTTAGAATACAAACTGTCTTTGGTAACATTGTTGCTTGGCTCATGTAGCTAGTTAGTTAAGTTAGTAAGTTGATGTTATCTCAGAGTTACAGAAACATGCAGCAATATCAAATCAAGTTTAGAGCCTTCTGGTATTATGCTATGAATCTGTCACCAAGTGACATAAAATATGCCAGAAGCTTGTTCAATTATTTTCTCCTGTTCCTTTTGCAAAGTTTGCAACCCCTGTTGACCCTGCCTTGAAATCTATTCCTGTACCCAGACGGTCCTTATTTTACTCTTCTTCTTCACAGTACAAAGAAGTGCACAAACTACGGAAAGAGCTCTCTATTTGGCAATTAAACTTTTTTGTTAATGTTATTAGTCTGATGAAAAAAACTGAACATTTGTTTTCCACAGTAAAATCATGTGAGGTGAATGCTTTCTTTTACAGAGCATTGATCACTAGAAAGTAACTAGACACATACTTAGACAATTTTAAGTACATACGTATAGCAACCAAATACATATCTCTTTTATGTGTTGCTATTTGGTTGTTGATTCAAAGAGAAGGTTTGATTGAATCCTCGGCAGCATGCCTAGTAGTGAGTATTGTTTGAAGTAGACCAACATAGTTACAGTATCATAGCAGGTATCAAATCATTGTGTGTTGGAAGACTTGTCAGTACATAGGTCAAGACAAGGTTTGAAGTGGTTGTGTGAATTTTCAGTTTTTTTCTGCTATTGCAAGCATTATCTCTCACTGAAAACATAGTTTTAGATTTAGTATTGGGATGCCAGGTATGCCATTTGCCAAGTTATGGGTTATGGGCATAATCCATACCTATACAGCACAGAGAGTTTGGCACTTTCAGGGTCTCCCACAGAAATAACTAAAATGGTCACGACTCTTAGGTCTTACAAACATTCATTTCCGACTTCATCGAAACACACAGAATTCAGATACTTCACACAGCGACATAATAAAGCCCTGAACTTGGGCTATTTTGCATTTCTTCCTTATCTTATTCTTCTACTTCGTCATCTTCTTCTTCTCCTTCTTATTTTTAATGCCGATTACATCATCAAAAATGCTCCATGCTCCAAATTATTATTTCTCCCCATTGGTCAATATCTACTTCAGGACACACATGCAAAACATGTATTTCTTTATGTAAATGTAGGGGTTTTGAAAAATCAATGGGGGAAGTTTCAAATAAAAAATGTATGGGAGTCAATGGGGATTTTAAATTCCACGCATCTGGCAACACTGAAAAGGGTGTGCACATGTGATGCTATTTCGGCCAATAGAATATGCTCAACAAAACCTGAAAGACACCATGTTGCTTTTCTGTGGAAAGTAGCTTGCTTACTATCTAATACTGTCCAAGAGATTGACAGTATTACTTTTAGAGATGTATCATTTCTATGGCCAACAAAAATACATTTCTGTAATGGATTTCTTATGATTTCACATCATGAAACCTGATATTGTTTAGTGTCTCAGATAACTATGGTATTTACAAGGTAGTCCCTAAATCCCTGGACTGAATTTATACTCTTAATCCAAATACGACAAATGTACAGAGTTTATGCTTTGAATATGTGAGTAACATTTTTTACGTAAAAAATGTTTTTGTTGAGATAAAAGGTACAATTATATAAATGCATTTTAATCCAGGAATAATAGTAACCTTAGATAGCAAGTTATGGTGTATTTACAAAGCTAAATTGCCTAGAAAGAGTATTTATTGATTGCCACAATTTATGTAAGAGGCATCGTACATTGTTTGATTTTCTAAAGTTGATCAATTCTGAGAAAACTCAGGTTTTTAAACTAAACATTAAATAATTTAAAGACCAATATCAGCTTGCATATCGTGTGTGAGTATTTATTTTAGTGTTCTATAGAAATGCATACACAAGTGGAATTCAACTGAAGTTAAGTGTTCCTAAGAGATATACTGTATATTCACAGTAAAAAGGGTGTATATCCTCAATGGCTGAAAACAAACTGAAGATTCTGAAGATTAATTTAAAAAAAAAATGTTTTCAGAATCATGTATTTATTCTGTTTTTCATTCCATTGATTCTGATTTTATTTTCCAGTTAGGATTTATCAGTTCCAAGATTTGATTGCCCTTGGGGAACTAGGACTCACTAAATCACCCTACACTGCATGATACATGAACACAAGACTCAAAGAATTTGGGTACACGTGACCTTAATGTCAGAAGTTTGTCCAAAACCTTCAAGTCAAATCTAGCTTTTACTCTTACGGTATGACATGTGAGAGGGACCAGGGTGTATTTTTGAACTGTGAATGAAATAGTTTAGGAGTGATTTATAGCAGATGATGCCGTCGCATGTTCTACTAACGAATACCATATGGCCGTGCATTGGAGGCTGTCATCATCTTTATTGCTGAATGACACGCGGCGTGATAAATACAATGCTGTGTAGAGGAGACACGGCTGGTGCTAATTTATTCTTAGAACGAGTGAGTAATTGAAAAAAAAAATGCTGGGCCTCACAGTGCGTGGATGTCACACACTTTACTGCAGTCTATCATCAGGCAGCCAGAGGAAGAATAATTTTGTTTGAAAGGTAACATGCACACCAGAGGGCAGAGAGGGCTAAATTAAAGGGAGAGATTGCCTGGGGGTATACACCCAGCAGGCATCTACTGTTCTCTTTAACTGTCTTGACAAAGATCTAACAAAGAGGGAAAATAGTGCTCTTTTGTGTTTGATAATGGGGTGACGGGAGTGTGTGTACAAGTCAAATGGCCACCGCCTCACATGATAGGCTTCATAAAAATGATTTTGCCAGACCAATTTAGCTGAGCTTAGGGAAAAACGAATAATGCTTCATATTATTCCCTTCAATCTCTGTATAATTGCGCAGCACCGACAGTCAGGGTGGTAGTGAAACAATGTGTTGCACTCACGGGGCACGATTCGTATTGAGAAGGATAGGATTGGGCATGTCGAAAGGAGATTTACCCAGGGAAGTGAATGGGAGCTCTGAAGATGACAAGTAAAAATGGGCTTTTAAACAGCCAGCTACTTATTGCAAGCTGGAACTGAAAAATAAACTGCATGAGAAACCAATGTTTATTGTACCACCTATCCATGACGTAGATCAAATCAATAAGATTGTTGTAAGGGTGCTCCAGTAGCATCCTATTAATCACTCACGCAACCCTCTCATGTTATTTTATGGGTGGTTATTTTCCATTGGCATAAATGGATGGTCTAATATAGCTTGATGATTTTGGTCCATGAAGACACCTCCCTACGGGACTGCTACTCCATGTTATTGGCACACTGCAGATTGGCCAGCTGGAGGGGAAGATGTGTAAGCCACTTGGTGAAGATGGGACTGTGCCAGGCCTACCAGGATCTTGCTGGAACTGGAGATAAGCCTCACCATGTAAGCCGTGACCGGGGCTGAGTCTGGGAGTAACAGGAGAGGCTGGAGTGCAAGGTGGCCTCTTCTAGGTGGCCAACACGCCGAAGAAAGGGCCCAACTGGACTCCCCTTATGGGCCAGGAGCGCAATCGGTGCTGTGGGGCACTGCAGTGGAACTGAGGCGGCAGGGCGAAAATTTGAGTGGTGAGGGGCGGGGCTCCGGCACCACTGAGCCGCCCTCAATCAAGCCATCACAGAGATGAGCGGAGCGCAAGAGCCCTGATCAGGACAGCTGGGGAACGGCAGCAGAGACAGCTAGCTCTTCTCATTATATTTTTGGGGGCTCCACGGCAAGGGGATGGCGTGCATATGCAATGTGTAAGCAAATGGGCGACTGCATTTTAACTCCCATCTATTTGGTATTCAAGAGCAAGAAAGGGGGGGGGGGGGGGAAACAACTGTCAAATCCATAGAAATATCCTGGGATGTCTTGCTCGGAGCTTATTGACTGAAATTTGCATGCAAAATTAGCCACCTCTGCATGAGCAGCTGAATTGATGCCAGGAAACTCAGAATAAGGCAATGCTTGATTTCTTCTAGTGATGCCATTTTCATGCAGCCATGAGGCTTGAAATTGACAGTTTGGCAGGTGGATTTAATTTCTGCATATTCACCACTGATGGCTAAGGATTCCCAGACAAGCCCACTAAGTCACTCCCCTTAATTAAGTTAGATAAATTCTGAATGACCCTTTTCGGCTTTCTACCAGATGTCTACAAGCTGTTTAACATCCATTAAATTAAGACCCATCCACTGTAATTAGTTCATGTATGTTTTATACAGAGCCACTGAACTAACGTAAATTGAGCGATGGTTAAAATGATTTGGTTCAGAATACTTTGAGGAGTTCTGAGTTGCGCATTTTACCCAACATAATTTTTTGTAAATATTAACTTTAAAACAGGATTCAACCGTTATTAAATATCTCATCCCCTTAATGCATGTGGTAGGGTTCATTTTGAGGCAGTAGATGCTGTATATGCTGTATAACAAAAATGAGAAAACAAATTTGATACCTGCTGGTTAACATTTTCTTTTGAGAGCCAGCCAAAGGGCCAGTGTCTCTTGTGAGTGACAGTCGAAGAATATAAGGTGGCTGTCCTGAATGCAAGTGGTTGAAAACTACAGGTAATGGCCAAAATAAAGGAAACGTGAGTAAATGAGGGATACAACGTATATTGAAAGCAGGTGCTTCCACACAGGTGTGATTCCTGAGTTAATTAAACATTTAACATCCCATCATGCATAGGGTTAAGTATAAAAATGCTGGGCAAGCCCAGTTGCCCATTATTTTGGCTATCATGGCTACAAAAAGAGATCTCAGTGACTTTAAAAGAGGGGTGATTGTTGGAGCACGGTTCGCAGAACCTTCAGTGGCAAAGACTGCTCAACTTGCTGATGTTTCATGAGGTGCTGTTGGTATGGAAGTCTGAAGGAAAAGACATCAGCAACTAGGGACAACTGTGGTCGAAAGCACATACTCCTCGACCGTGATTAGTTTGAGATGCAAGGCAAAGCTATGAATTAGTTGACTGCAAATATCAATCTAGGGTGTGAGCAGGCAGTTTAATCAAGAACAGTCTGTCAAGAACCTCGCTGAGAGGATACTATGGTTGGGGGCCAGGCATAAACCCCTTATTACACCTACAAATGCACATTAGCGAGTAGAGTGATGCAAAAAAACACAGGCAGTGGTCTACTGAGCAGTTGAAAAAAGTAATGTGCTCAGATAAGTCATCCTTTACCCTGTTCGCAACAAGCGGATGAGTGCTTGAAAAGAAACCTACAGGCCCGAGTGCTTGTTTCCCACAATGAAGAGTTCTGGTGGCTCTGCCATTCTGAGTGATCACCTTCATCCAATGGTGAAGCATTTCTATAATTATGGGAGTGGTCTCTTCCAGAATCATAATGCCCCCATCCACAGGGCATGAGTGGTCACTGAATGGTTTGACGAACATGAAAATAATGTAAACCATAAGCCATGGCCATTTCAGTCACCAGATTTCAAGTCAATTGAACCCTTATGAGAGATTAGAGAGTGTCGCCTGAGGAAGTGGTTTCCACCACCATCAATAATCTCGTGGCATCACTCCAATAGAGTTCCAGAAACTTGTAGTATCTATGCCAATGACCCAATGCCCTATTAAGACGCTTTATGTTGCTTTTTCTTTTATTTTGGCAGTTACTGTATTTTAAACATTGCCTAGAATCTCATTGTGCATGTTATTGTGTGAGAAAAAAATATAGTATACATGCAGAATGCAGACATGCAAGCTGTTTCTCGCAGTATTTAGGGTCAGCTGAACTTCAGTCACTCCTACTCTCTCATATCATAAGTCTGTGATGTGATATGTCCTGTGGTGCTCAAATCTTTCAAGCATGTAGATACATGACACTGTGGTGACTTCTGACCCTGAATGTATCACATAGGTTGGGGATATTGGCAAGCCAGATGGTTTAGACACCCACACACACTGAACTCTAGGCCCTGTTAGCGTGGTCAGGTACAACTGTTATGGGCAGCCTGTGGCCAGGGCACCCAAGAAGCCTATCCATGTCTTCAATAAGACATGGACTGACCCCGAAGTGAAGAGGTCTCAGATAGGTCAGAATTGAGTATGTCCGAATGATTTACTCATGAATAATAGAGTACAATACCTAATTTGGCTCTGGCAACTTGACAATACAGCACATTTCCCATCTGGAATGTGCAGAGCACACTTGGTTGGTGTTCCTAGTTACAGGGGTGCTTTAAGTGGACATGTCCTGCCCTGAATCAAGAAATCAATACACTCTCCAGGTCACAGGACTCCTTGTACAACAAACCAAGTGGCTGATTTTCACTTGAGAACATGACGCAACCCATTAGGAAACCTTTCACCAACACATATTTGAAAATAAAATCAAAGATACTGGTATTTGGTGTAGCTGAGTCCGTGTCCGGTGAAGTTTTTTTTCTTCAAAATATGTTAAAGATCAAAGCAGATAATAGTATTATTTAATATGGTCATATTAAACACAACAGTTAGGAAACAAAGTGTGGGGCTTTCTTTAAGTTTGTTCCCCAGTTGTTTGCAGCTCATTCATTTCAGTCCACATCCTCTTTTTCTGAGATTAAAGCAAAAAATTTAAAAAAGAGTCAATGTTAATTGAAAAAAATGTGAACAAATTGTTTGTCCCTAACATTAAATCTATAGTTAGATCCAAATCGATTTAATGTAAACAGACAACTAACATTTTGTGTAAAATATAAGATCATACTGTACAAAAATAAATAAATAATAACAATAATAATAGAGAATCAGTGGCGAAGGAGATGAGTTAACCCCTTGTTTACTCAGTGGAGGGGGTGATCATGTCCCTCTTGTCAGGAGGCAAACAGTGGCGGCCCCAGCGGCTCCGAGGACGGCCCCCTCGCTGGCTCTCCAGGAGCGGATCATATCTCTACAGCAGCAGATAGCTGTTCTACAAACCGGGGAGGAAGAAGTGCAGAGAAACGCCTGGGAGCTGCGAGATTCAAGACGCCAGAAACCAACAAGAAGATAACATCGCAGTTCAACTTGCTCACCCAGAGATTTTGCATCAGCAAGCAGGTTCCACAGGTAAGGAGGAAAGGGAGGGGAGGATTTTTTTTTACAAAATATATATATATATATATTTTTTTTTTATACTTCCAGCTCCTGCTGCACAACAGATACTTTGCCCTTATCATGTTTAATAAGTATAGGGCTGACAGCCGTGCCCTCAGTGGAGGTCAGGTGCAACAGAACAGGGCTGCCATGAGCCTACCTCTCCAGTGCCATTGCTGAACCATTCCAATTACACACAACACACACACAAACACACACAAATACACCCACACACACATGTAGAAATACACATATACACACACAAAAATATGTACACACACACATATAAATTCAACCACACACACAAACATAAATAGACACACACATGTAGTATATGCACACACAAACGCACACACTTTCGGCTACACACCTGCACACACACGCATACAAACACACTTATATCCATGGGAACATTTGCGTACATATACATACATAAGCACACACACACACACACACACACACGCATAAACATAGATATACATACATATACTATGTAAAAACACACATACTACACACAAACACACACATGCACATAAATACACACGCACACACACTTCCGGATACCCACATCCAGATGACATCATCCCAGCTGGTTAGAACAGGGAGACCCTGAGCCTGTCAGGCCTGGTTATGAGCATATTTACATGGAGTCAAAGTGCAACCGTACTGCTGGTCTTCAACCAATCACGTATCAGGCCCCTCTATGAAAGCAGGCAGGTCCAGTGTGCATGGTGAGGAACAATAACAGGTCTATCAGCCGGCTCGCCGAAGAGGAACACTCTTGCCATTGACCGCAGCTTTTCTGAGTGTTAGTGTTAATGTTCTATTTATTAAAGTTCTGTTTGGTTAAGAAAATATTTCTAGTAAAGGTTCCATTATTGTGTTAAATGATCTGTCAGACCTCAATGCAATTACATAGTAATGATCTATTATTTATATATGAGATATTCTTTGTTGGCCGATACTTTTAACCAGAGTGACTTAAAAGTTAATTATAACAAGATGCATCAAATGCATATCCCAGAAGCAGGCAGGATAGAATAGGTGCAGAACAGGCAGTAATCATAGAAATCACTGTGATCGAGCATCACACTGAATTACAGTGCTGAAATATTAGCATACAGCAGTAATAGTTTAGCATACACATTATTGTGCATAGCAATTATCCTAAAGAGCAACATGTGTACTAATACTAATATTCATATCCAGCCTATTAAAGCTCTGTAAAAGCAGCATTGCCTTACATCAAAGAGTTCATGTGGTGCTAAACAATGATCTGCAAGACTAATATTAGCTTGCATCATACTCAAATACCCACAGTGATTAACATTGACTTGTAAGTGCAACATTACAAAATATCAGATTTCAGTCAGGGTTTGTATTGGATGGATAAATCCCGCTTAATGGATGAATGCATTTTGTGATACACAGTATACTCAAACAGCTTTTGAAATTACATTAGGCAACAAGTCGCACACTAAAAAGTTTAGGCTAACATAACTAACCGATTGGGGGGAGACGACTCAAAACTCGAACCTGTTCATGTGGCATTTATGTAAGCACAACATTAGTTAACCTAACGGCCCAAGAATTTTTATTGTGAAGCGTGACCATTAGCGCTGAACCGAAGGCCGATCCAGCCCTACCCTCAGTACTGACAGCCTGAAATTGTCAACCCCAGAGAAGCGGTCAGAGAAGGGCTAAGTGTGGCCGGTGGAGATGGTCAGAGGAGTGAACAGTCCATGCATGCTCTCCCTCCCGTGTATGTCAGACCCTCCTGGGCTGCAGCGCCCGCTGTCTGCAGATGCTCCTCCCGCTCAGCCTGGCTGATGAAACCCCTCTCTCCTCGTATTGATCTGTTCATGACACAGCCCGTCTTCACACTGCTAGAGCAGAGCAGCATTTATCCAGGAATTTGTGAAATGTCATCCGGATCATGTTTCAAGGGTAAACTACGCGGGGGGAGAAAAAAACCAGCAGCGGGGCTGGACAGGCGTGGAGAGGAAAATGGGACTGCGGGACCTGTGGCACAGCACTCCCCCGAGGTGGCGAACCGAAGCAGCTGGGACAGATTCCCTTTACTCCCTTCGCTCAATCAATCAGTCCAGTCGGTACAGCTACCTTTTCCTTGGCTTGGCCTTGGAGGATGTGCAAAGTGCTTTGTACAGTACAGCACAAAAAACAAGTAATGATCACAATGATTGCTGAGATTATAAATATTAATAAGCTAACTAGATAACCAGCCTGTAAAAAAATTACAAAATATTTGACAGAATGGTGCCAGCAGGGTGCTTAAAAATGCTTTGACATTTACAAGATATATATATATATACACACCATAATATAACCCGGTGACAATAATATAAAGAAAATAATATCATCGTACAGTATAGCAGGATTGTTGAACAATAACAGCATCTAGTGAATGCAGAAAACATGTGTTACAGGGGTGTTGGCAGAATTTTTAGGTATGCGGGGAAGAGTTCATTTAGCAGTTAGTAAGTTAAGAGTAGAACTTTGAAAACATAAATCAAGTATATTCCCAGGTGTATATTTGATTTATGTATTGTTTAAATGTACATTCTGTGCAATCATTTTAGAATGGTGCTGGGAAAAGGATTACACTGAGTGCATGTGTAAACAATTCTTGGTGCTTAAAATCAGCATACAGTTTTGCAGACAGCCTGTGAGGTAATACTGCAAGAGTTTCTATGTGAGCTGAGCTGAATACTTTTTACTGTTGTAACAATCTTACCGTATCTTAACAATCTTATCACACTGTTGTATGACAATCTTACTTTACGTATAATCACAGAGAAAGCACAGTAGGTCTATTCATTTACCTCCATAAAATATCCTGTTTTTAGTGCTAGATGTATATTTTCCACAATAATACTTGATAACATTCAAACTAGCTGATAACATTCAAACAGTGATCATTGATCATTCATCATTATTAATTGCACAAACCAATGGCCAACAAGTCTGACCATTGATAAGCGCTGTCACTAATATGTTCTGCTTTCTAGTTTCTATGTGCAGTGCTAATTGTACAAAAATGCTGATGTGTGTCCAGAAAAATGTATATATTGAAAGTGTTTGGAATGAGAAGTTAGTGATCTCATTTTTAAACGTGTCATGATCCCTGCTGCTTCTCTGATGACTGTAATGATGACTTAGCTTTTAATTTTTAAGCTTTTAAAAGCCTATTCCGTTGGACTTTTCTGGTCAATCGTGTTATGAAATTTTAATTCCATGATATCTTATGTAGTTTCATGATTTATCAATAATGTAAAATGACCAAAAAAATCAAACTGCGTAGTGCTTTACACTCAGAGCGCAGAGCACAATCCCTGATGACTTTCCTACTCCTTAACATGTGCAGGGTGAGAGAGAGCCCAGTGAAACTGTTATTAAAGCAACGTGACTGCGGCATACACTCCATGGCTTTGTCCTACGACCTCCAGGCCAGCTGATTTACATTTTCAGAAAGTCAGAGACGTTTGGAACGCCATAGGGTCAGTCCTACGAAATCATCTATAGTGCTTCCATTATTACTTCAGCCAACTCCTGCACCCTCCTATGACCTCCTGGTATATTTATAACATGTCAGAAAATGTCTGTCCCCAAAAAAGAATAATTGTGCAGTTGGTAGGGACCTGTGACCCCCGCAAGTTCCTGAAAAGTATTGCAAACAACCAATGAGCTGTGAAATCCTTCACACAGTCACTTTCACGCAGTCAATTCTGTCTCTTGGAATCCTGAATATTTGCCAGAAGATCACCCCGTACTGAAGCTGTGCAGCTTCAGCAAAGCCATGTCATGTGTACAGTTGGCGCCTGTGTAATTCTTCTGTAAAGTAACACAACCTGTTTGCATAATTTCTAGTAATTTATCAGTTTGTACAATGTTCCAGCTGTTGTTTAATATGTATGAGGCATTTCACTTTCAATAATCAGTCCATTATTGCCTTAGCAAGGGCTGTACTGATCGTACTGTTGCAAGCAGTGAAATAGAATGGTGATATACATTTAAATGGACACAGATTTTGAGTGTGGTGCATTTCTTAAAGTGTGTGTGTGTGTGTGTGTGTGTGTGTGTGTGTGTGTGTGTGTGTGTGTGTGTGTGTGTGTGTGTGTGTGTGTGTGTGTGTGTGTGTGTGTGTGTGTGTGTGTGTGTGCATATGCATTCATGCGCATTTGTGTCTGTGGCATGACTGCACATCTTTAAATTAACACTTGCTGGCTATTTTTATCACCGCCATTTAATATAAATATAATATTGTTCCCTGTATGTTACATCTATGCTAACAGTGAAAGGGGATTTTTTTCATCTTTGTAAAACCGTATTGGGACTAGTGGGACTTCAGCTATAATTAACAGACTATGTCCTACTCAATTGTCATCATTTGTGCAAGTGTGGGGATGTAGGAAGCTAAAAAGAACTTCAGTTTGTCCCTGATGTCTGACGGTGAAAAGTGACATTTCTTGCCAAGAGGCTACAGTCATGGATATTAACAGAACATGATCCTCCCAGCATTATTAAGGAAGAGGATTATCAGCTCTTCGTGCCTGATTTAATGCCAGTCCCAGTTTGGAGCACTGGGACAAGCGTTGCAACATTTCTCAGGTGAGAATCTCTTACCTGTCCCGTGTGTACAGGTTTTCGGAAAGGTTGGAATTAACCGAGCTTATAGAAGATTAAGAAGTAGGCACGCTTGTCACAACAAAATGTTACTGCGTATTCTGTAAAAGTCACATTACCATGTAAGCAGTGTGTTAGCCTGGTCGAGATTATCCAGATTTCTGTGGCGCATGGCAGCTTTGTGCATAATTACACTATTCACAGCACAGAGTCATTAACACAATCCATCTCCTTTTTGCTCGGTGCCTAGCAGAAATGCTATGGGTGACATATTCAAAGATCAAACCAAGTGAAAAATGTCTGTTTCCGTATTTAACTTTTGTCACAAATCTTCCTTAAATCTCATTATTGATGTAAAGCACTATTTTAAAGGGAATCAAGTTCAGCGACATCACTTCAGATCCTGTGGATGAAAATGTTTGATGTAAATGTAAGGTGTGCTCACTTTACTGTGCATATTGCACCTACTTGAAGAATGTTCCATCTGCTAAGAGATTTAAACTGACTCTCATCTTTTATGTAAATGTAGACACAGACCTACTGATGCCATTTTTGTATGAAATTTTTGTAAAAGTGTATAAAATTGCATTAGCATAACCTAGCCAAATACAAGTCACAAACATAAAGTGTCTTAATGGGGCGTGGGGACACCACCAGCTTCAATACACCTTGGCATAGATTCAATAAGTGTCTGGAAGTGTCTGCAACCTTTTGGAGGGATGCAACGGCATTCTTCCTAAATAAATATTTGGTGTTTTGTGGGTGGTGGTGGAAAAAGCATCTCAGGCATTGCTTCAGAATCTCCCATTAGTGTTCAGTTGGGTTGAGATCTGGTGACTAAGACGGCCATGCAATATGACTTACATCAATTTCATGCTCATCAAACCATTCAGTGACCACTCATGCCCTGTGGATGAGGGCATTGTCATCCTGGAAGAGACCAGTGCCATCAGAATAGAAATGCTTCAGCATAGGATGAAGGTGATCACTCAGAATGGCTTTGTATTTATTGCCATTTACCTTGCCCACAAATGCTGTACTAAACCATGCTAGGAAAATGCACCCTACACCATAACAGAGCTGCCAGAATTTACTTGAGTGTTTTCCTTTATTTTGACAGTTACCTTTATTTTCAGTGTTTAAATGCTGGGGCACTCCAGTGGCTCAGTCAGTAAAAACGCTCACCACCGGAACCTGCAGCCTATGTATACTTTGTTAATTTGAGTCTGCGCTGTCATTGGCTAAGTCTATGAACGGGAGTCTGAAACAACAGGACACAGCTGTCCCATAGGGGTAGTCGGGGATTATGTTAGCCAGTGTTCCACAGGGCATGGCTGCATAAGTCCCTGCTACTCACCAGGCACTTATAAGTTCAAAGTTTCAAAATGTTTCTCTGCCCTGTCACCCCGGTGGTGAAACCAACTTCCATACTCAATCAGGACTGCAGAATAACTAACCTTCCATCTTCTGAGGTTAGAGAAGGCTGAAAACCTCAGTATGAAGACTTTAGATTACACTTAAAGTGTATTGGAGGGGTGTATGGACTTAAGCTGCAGTGCTCCCTGCATGGGTGTTTTTCCTCTATGCTTTCCTTTGTATTAAAGCTCATGCTAAAATAATGTCATGATTTGTAGTTTTAAACCAACATAAAATACTATATAATGTCAAATAAAAAAAACATTTTAAAGCTTTTTTACAAATAAAAAACAAACAATAATTTATTATATAAGTATTCACCCCCTTGGTAGAAGCACCTTTAGCTGAAATTACAGCTGTGGGTCTATTTAGGTAAGTCTCTACCAGCTTTGCACATCTGGACACCCATTTCACCCATTCTTCTTTACAAAATTGCTCAAGCTTCTTCTGGTTGGATAGGGACTGTTGGTGAACAAATCTTTCCACAGATTCTCAATGGGATTGAGGTCTGAGCTTTGACTGGGTCAGTCCAGGACATAGATTTGTTTGTTTTTAAACAACTATAGTGTGGCTTTTGCTGTATGCCTTGGGTCATAAATCTTCTCCCAAGTCCCAGGTCTCTTGCAGACTGCAGCAAGTTTTCTTCTAAGATTTGTCTATATCTTGCTCCATCAATTTTGCCCTCTAACTTTTTCAGTCGCTGAAGCAGAGAAGCATCCCCATAGCATTAAGCTCCTGCCACCAAGTTTCATGGTAGGGATTGTGTTCTTGGGATGATGCGCAGTGTTAGGCTTGCATCAAATATAGCGCCTAACGTTCAGGCCTCATCAGGCCATAGAATTTTCATCCATTTTGTTTTATGAGCCTCCCACATGCCTTCTGGCAAACTCTAGGTGAGATTTATGTGAGTTTTCTTCAACTATGGTTCTTTTTGCCACCCTCCCATAAAGAACAGATTTGCGAAGCACCCAGGCTATTGTTGTCCCATAGATAGTTTCTCCAATCTCTGCCATGGAAGACTGTAACTCCATTTAGGCCATAGGCCTCTTGGTGGCCTCACTAACAAGTGTCCTTCTTGCACGGATGTTCAGTTTTGGAGGACGGCCCGTTCACAGTTGTGCTGTATTCTCTCCATCTCTTTATGATGGACTTACCAGTACAGTGGACTCCAGTCAGATAATTATGTGTCCTTTGAAGACAATAGATTGCACCAGCTTTTATTTAGGTGTGACTTAGCAAGGGGTGAATACTTATGCAATCAATTATTATCAGTTTTTTGTTTGTAATTAATTTTTAAAAAGCTTTAGAGTGGTGTATTTGATTTATTATAGAGTATTTTGTGTTGATTAGTGGCAAGAAATCTCAATTCAATCCAAAGGGGGTGAATACTTTTTATTCCCACTGCAACATAGGCATAGATCATTTTGGTGTGTCTGTCAATTCAAGTTATGTTCCCTGACATAAAATGTACTGAAAAGAAGCTTGGAAAAAGCTCACTCAGTTCACAGCATCTTTCAAATGCTTTCTTTCCATTCACTGATGACAGTGAGCGACTGAAATGTATCCCAGACATACAGGAAATATTGATAGTAGCTAATTAGCTCAAGTAATTTATGGAATTTCAGCTCTTACCTCATAGTGTCACCTCTTTTTTCTGATAATATGAAACCAGAAACAGAGGATTCTATGAGATGGTGTTTGCAGGCCGCACAGTATCAATGATTTCTATATATACACAGTCTATTAGATCCCCCTAGAGAACCTCAGTTCCAGGATATTAGTGAGTGTGTACAGTGCAAACCATCCACCAGCTCCAACTGCATGAGAAAGATGATATACTGCATATTTAGTTAACTTTGACTCAATGGCAGAACGCATTAGACACTGTATATGTATTAGCCATTTGCATTGTTAACCAAAAGAAGCATCAAACTGTGAGTAACAGAACAATAGATATGTATCAGGAGGCAGCATATCCAAAGTAGATACAGTCTGCAGGGCATAGTTATCATACATTTCTTCAAGTTCATGAAGTCAAACACTGATAAATGCGGTCTGTCCCGTTGCGTATTGTAATGTCAAAAGATGGCAGAATAATGTCAAAAATGATGGCAGAATTTTCACTGACAGCCATTCAGTTCAAGTGTAAATGATCTCTCACAGCAAAAGCATTGTTTCTACTTTTCACCTGGTGATTTTTAAAATGATTGTCACATATTTTTGGGAAGGATTCCAACAAACACTGGGCTTTATATTATTTGTCATTAGAAAGAGGGCGTAGGCAAGTTTAACAACACGAGGAGGCAGTTATTGATGCTTTATTAAACAACAAACACAAAACAAAGGGTGGGGTCTTCAGTACAAACACAAAGTCAATCTCTTTGTCAATGTCCGTTCCAATTAAAGTCCAAATACAGTCCGTTCATTATCCAAAGCAATCCAATCACACAAAACAAACACACTCAACACTCAAAACACTGCAATTGTTTCTCTTCAAACACAAACACTTTTCACCTGTGTGATTTTTTAAAAGCTGGCCGTTATTGTTACTTGTCTCATATTTTTGGGAAATGATTCCAAGGCCAAACACTGTGGCTTTATAATATTATTTCCAATATTTGCACATGATAATAGCAGCATTATTAGCAGTTCAGATTCATTGAGAACATATAAGCATTTGTATGTGGTATGTGGGGAATTCCAGAATTCCCTTGTGGTCAACATTTAAATATAAGGCATAAGCATCCTCAATATCTTATCTGCAATGTCACCATATATGTATATATTCGTGTACAACTTGAGCACTGGCACTCTATGAGAAAAAGATTGGGGGGATTGGAAACATTTAAACAAAATTCTCCTGAATGTGTTTTTACATTTACATTTTACATTTTAGGCATTTAGCAGACACTCTTATCCAGAGCAACTTACACAGTTTACATTTCTTTACATGCAATCCATTTATACAGCTGGATATTTTACTGAAGCAATCCAGGTTAAGTACCTTGCTCAAGGGTACAACGACAGTGTCCCCACCTGGGAATCGAACCTGCAACCTTTGCATTACAAGCCCAGTTCCTTAACCATTATGCTAACACTGCTGCCCCAACACTGCTGTTTTTGATTGCTTTTCATGATAATCAGGCTAACTAATACCACTGCTGATTCCTTTTTACTTAAGTGGCCAACCCCTAATTCAGGTATTATATATTTAAAAAAACATGTTTGGGAAAAAAAATCAATCTCATCTCTATGCCTCTCTATAAATCAAAGCAATGTCCCAAAGTGGAATTTAGTTTTTACTTTACGTAGTTAATTAATTACATTAATTAATTCATCTTGTGTTTTTTCCATCGATTTACGTTGTTCAAAACCGCCTCTGAAGGACGCCATAAGAAAAAGGCCGACACTTGCATAATAAACAATCTGTCAGGAGAGCCGACAGAGACTCATTGAACCAAGCAAACCATCAAATGTGTTTGTGGGGGTCTATAGAAAACAATTATGGCAGGAGAAAATAGCAATACAATTATTTTAAAGTGTGCCCGTGGCCTGTATTCAGTTAACATTTGTCCTTACCGTTGACAAACTATTATGAAATGCATGCAGTAGTTTATGTCCATGGAAATACATGCTTGACATGTTCAGCAATCACTAAAATGAATTTGGAAAATATGTTTGCATTGAAAAAGGAACACTACCATTTATTTATAAGATTATGAGCAAATGTTACCTGAATCTAGGCCTATATCTACATAATTATGTAAAGAAACACTAAGCTCCTTGTTATAAACATAAATGATTTAACACAACCCAGCTCATCTTATAATTAAAATGAACGAATGCAATGCTATTACATTAAATACGATTAAATGGAATCAGTTGATGAAGGGAGATCCTTACTAAAAATTGATCAACTTGTTAATCAAAGAAATGAACAAAATAATTACAGAGAGGTTCAGGACAATTAAAAGTTTTAGCACAAGTTCTCTTCCACTGATAATTCACGAGCCACCATGGAGATTAAATAGTGTATATTGGAATCCGGAAGTAGCCGCATAGACATGTAATTGCTGTCACTCTGGTGGCTGTGGACAGTCAGAGCGCCACACATTTCCAGCCAACTAAGAATGTGGGATGTTAGTGTAAAATGTTTACAATCGCAGGAAAGACAGCAGGACACCTTTACTGTCAGACATGGCAGGGCAACTCCCTAAAACAGTTGTTCCAGAAGTGGTCGTTAAGAAAGAACAAAAATGACCCAACAGGGGACAGTGCTTAGAAAAGGTAACCAATTTTAATAAACAAATAATAAAGTTACGGTCTTTATCTTTTTTTATCACGAGCGCTTTCTTTCTGTAACCTTCTATGAATAGCATTACAGACAGCACTTCAACAATAAAAATCCATCGTTTTGAATTGCTGTCCCTTTTGGTGTTGTTGTTCTACAGTTGGTCTGATTTCTCAGCCTATAGAGGAAGCTATGTTGATGAGTGAGTCTTGTGATCCTGTGCACATCGTGGCAGAGTTGTCTATTCCTCCTTTAATTTTACGATCACCTCCAGCATACTGTAATTATACTGTAGCACTGATCGATTTATGACAGAAAGTGTGCAGCACAAACATTTTTTTTTCTTTTCTTTTTTTCGCATATCATATTTAATGATGCAACAAAGCTTGCATACCATACCCCAGTGAAGCCATGGAAGTCGCAGGATAAAATAGAACAATTTAGATTTCTGCATACCAAGTAAGCCCAGTTATCTGTTGTGTGTGATGCCATCGTGTGGCAGCTCTCTCTCTCTCTCTGTCTGTTTCTCTCTCTCTCTCTCTCTCTCTCTCTCTCTCTCTCTCTCTCTCTCTCTCTCTCTCTCTGTTTGTTGTTTAATTTAGATACTGGATATTCTTGGCGCAGTTCAGTATGTACTGGAATTGTGGTGTGTGGAGTGTACAGGAACTTCAGGTGAAATTATTGATCTGGTCTTTGCTGCAAGAAATTCAGGGAGAAGCTGACAGTAAGGAGTCGCACGGCGGTGTAGACAAACCAAGCATAATGTTTAGATCATGCATTACAGTGTCTGACACACAGCTGTGTATTATTCTCTTTGGATCAGTCACTGAGCACCGTGCTCAGAATGTCAGCCGAGGGCTCCAACCAAAAATACACTTTACATCGCCGGTGTTGTCTATTAGTCTCTGGTTATAAGGTTTTATATTTTTAAATGTGTTGAGTGTGTTGCGATGATACTATGGGTACTTAGCGTGTATATTAATACAAATACTTTATGTCACACAAAATGTATAGATCACAGCAAAGCAGGGAAAAGGAGTGTCCAAGTGTTACACTCGACCTTTGCCTAGTAATAATGTGAGCTCATGTAAAATGTATTTTTACATGAATTTACATGTCTACTTTGCACACACTGCGACAATCATGTGCATGTATACGCACGCCCACACAAACATACAGTGCAAAAAAATGAAATAAAATGAAATAAACCTTTTCAGCACATGTACTGTAGGTAAGGCTGGCCTCTTGTACAGTGAATTTCAAAGAGCCAGGGTGCCCTCAATCAATAACTACAGACATGGCTGTGCTTTATTTAAGAATGAAACCCTTTGATCTTAGGCCTCTTGTCATTCACATGTACCCATGTTTTAATCTTTTATTTTTTTGCTGGTAATTAACAGTAACATCCATATATCTCCTTCAGTATCTGCATCCTAAAGCTGTTGAAGGGTACAATTTAAGGATGCTGAGCAGTGCTGAAAATAATGTGGTGGAGGACACCTACAAACTGAATTGGGAAGGGGGGAGGGGGTTACACCCTGCAATAATCAATTCAAGTCGCAAAATGTCCTCTGCACATTTCCCATGACTTGCAAGGCGCGGAGCCATTTAAAATTATATTTATAGATCTAATTGTTATTAGCATTTCAAAATGAAAAGTGGTGTGATTGTGGATATTACATTACACAAGTCTTGAGTCAACAAGAGAGACAGGTCTGTCCTCATAGCTCTGAAAGGTTCAATACCTTTTTTCTCTCATTAATGGCAAAATCCATTGTGTTACCTGGGGCTCGGTCCCCCGGGCTAGGCCTTTCTCATTTAATTTAATGTCACTCCAGTCAGACAGCTTCACTTTTCCTTTATCATATTTGCTCCAGGCATATCCACCCTGGGAGAAGGGAACATTTACTTACAAAAACTACTTCTATTACATAATTTGTCTATTTTAATACTGATGTTTTGCATGTATTTAAAATTCACTGTGTTGTCTCACAAAACATCATAAATACACAATAAAACGAAACAATATTCCCAATTACTATAACATTCCATTAGCGAGGAATCCCCTTAAAATGAACTGTTTGCCCAAGAGCTTTCAGAAGCAGCCATATTTGCTTTTTAGAAGACATTCAGACATGCTCGGCACTTAATATTCCCCAATAAATGACTCTGAAGAGTACAGGAATATTAATCATGTTGGCTGTTGCAGTTTGATATTTGAAGTGACACTCGGTACATGTTAAACACATGCAGCTCCTTGCAGAGGCATTGGATTTTCTCTTTATGATAATTTATTTCACAGTAATGATGAGAATTACTTAAGCAGGCGTCTGTATATGGGTTGTAGGGCGTCTCCTTCAGAGTTCCGCAACTTCTACATCCCAGCTTTCAGAAGGGACCGTTATTATATTTTATGTTAATATTCAAGTATGAGCTTTATTACTTTCCTTCTTACTTCCCTGGAACAATTTACTTTTTTTTTTACCACATCGATTTATTCAACAAAATCCCCCAAAAATATGTAAACAATATGAGGCTAGTTTGTTTGATAATCTGCTAATCACAGAGATTTGGATTGTAGAGGGGCCTACAGTATCTGAATTAAACTACGTATGCACACGCTGTTGATGGCTTGCCAACCGTACAGACAACAGTTGCTGTGATTATCTGTTGCAAACAGTTGTTTCTTATTTATTAATTTAGCAGATGCACTTATACAGAGCAACTTGTTCGATCATACTTAAAGTGAAAATAACAAGATCTATAACATGGGCATTCACAAACAATAGGAAGTCACACCATGAGCAACAGAGTGGCAAAGCTAAACAGCGTATTCAATCACACAAGCATATATTAATTCCAGTTTTCATAGTTAAGTGACACACTAATTGACCAATTATAAAATTATTATGATTATATCAAATTATTATAAATTATTTTAATATAATAATTTATAATATATAATATAATTATATTTAAAATAATTACATTATAATTATAACAATTGTAAAAGCTATCAAACTTGAAAAACTTTATTGGATGAAAAGCGCAATAATTATATCACACTAGAGTTCCTCTTATAATTTCTATTTTACTGCATCAGGCAGTACTCATGGTGAGGCCAGGATCTAGGCGAACGTTACCTTGTGTGGTTGTACAACTGCAATTGTTATCCACAAACGGTTCGCATTAATAAGCCAAAGTCGATTAGTAACTGCACTCCATGTTCGCTCAGAATAACTTATGGTTGTCGCTGTTGTTTGTGACTAAATTGTGTGCATACAGGAGCCAAGTTAAAACCAAACGTTATGCCTACATCAGTAGGCTGCACATGTACATTGCTTTAATGAACAGTACCAGTTAGTAAAGGTTTTATTTTCACATACAGTCGACCACATGGAGAGAGACATCAGCTTGAAGAGGCAGCTGGTCCGGGCTCTGAAATCAGAATGAGGCCCATTCAGGATAATGACGAGACCCGCAAAGGAGTCATTGAGGACCAGGAGAAAAGAGTTTGTCATAGTAATGTGGAGATGGAAGATAAGCTGCTTGTCAAATTAATTTGAAAAACATGCATTGCTCTCTTGTAGAAAAGTATGATATTAAAAAAATTATGATAAATAGTTTGCAGTGGCTGAACGTGATCTAAGGGATTGTGAGATGGAAGGGGAGAAAGGTTTCTTTGTCCCGATTTGTGCCTGAGCTGACACCATCGTTGAGCACTAGCGCTGATTTGAGAACAGCCGGCTTGGACCGCCCTAAGTTATTGGCACGTGAGAATACAAATTCATAAAGGGGGCAAAATCCCTTAATAATTAGCATTCTGTTAATGGCTTCCTCTTGGTGGTATTCATCCACGACAGGGCTAACAAGCTTCTCACCATAGAAATTCACTACAAAAATGATACAAAGACTTCACACGCTCTCAGTACTCTCCAAATGTAGAATTCTAGTAATATTTCTCTTTGTTGGCTTTCAGCACAAAATGGCATATTTGTCAACAGCAGAAATGCTACTGGCAGGGTTTATTGCGACCGGGAGAAATGAATGGGGTGCAAAACATATTCACTCAAGTTTTAAACATAAGATTGGCTTCTACTGGCAGGTTTTATCCACGTTTTAACACACAATGTGCTACTAACAGGCTGTGTGTCGGGCTGCGGGGCTGGGGAGGGCACGCCCACCTTGTCCAGAGTGTGGGACGGTCAGTGGCTCACAGTGGGGGGCACCATAGTAGGGCACCCAGACCAGGCCGGAGGCTGTCCAGAGGAAGTGGGATTGCAACATCACATGACCACAGCTGCATCAATGTACCACGGCAGCTTTGACCTTCCCAGAAAAAGAGCGTCGCCAGCAGTTCCAGTAGTGGCGCATTTCCTGTCAGTTTTCAGTATAGAATGCAAGCTTTCATCAGTGTGGAATTCTATCCCTGATTTCTAGGGTATATGTTTAATTTCAGAATAATTTGCAGAACAATTTGTTTGCTGGCTCATTACTGTTATGTTATATCTTGTTTTTCAAACGATATTAGACCAGCGACTGTGGGATCCTCTAAGAAGTGAGCATGCCAGCCGAGGAGGACGTAGCGGCTGCATTGGGCCAGCGTTTCCAGTCTAGCAGGTGGGAATAGACTAGTTGGTCCCAGACTAATACTGGGCTCCACTAATCAGGCGTCTGGACATGTCAGATAAAGTGAACCAGGCCGCGCTCTACCCTTCAGGGAGCCCTGTGACACCTGCTCGTCAAGTTTGACTGCTGCTGGGGGAGGAGCCAAAGTGACAATAACGAGGCAGCTGCACCATATCTCTCCATCAGTCTTAGGCAAACCTTCAGTAATGAGTCGCCTCTGGGTAGGCTTCTAAAAAAAAAATGCATAGACCAGAGGAAATCTGTTCAGTTTGATGAGACTTCCCATTGTATTAAGTCAATTATATATTGTGAATGAAACAGTGATCATAGTTTTTATAGTTGCTATTTTGTGTCTTGCTTTATGTGATACACAAAATCCTCTTTAGCTATGGGAAGTGTTGCATTATGGGAGTATTGCATCATGCATCACAGACCGGTCAACCCCATTGTTGACTGAGGACAATAATGAACACGTTAATGTCAGCGACGGTCAATTTCTCAAAAACCACAGCTGTCCCACCATCCGGCGTGTGTCGCATCGGCTGCAACGCAGAATGTGACAGACGAAGCCCTGATTCAAATTCAAAGTCTTCGGTGAAAAAAAGGAACTTTCACATAACCCAGTGCTATACATTGGCGTTCCTTGTGTAGATGTGCTAAACCCTCTCATTCGAGTTATCCACATCAAACTCTTTGATTGCCCCAACCTTCTGCTCTGAGGAGATTTACTCTTGTCATGTATTGATCAGGACTGTGATTTTTTCTTTTCCCCACTGTGTAGTGAACTCATCGTCCCAACAAGGCCCACATGCCTCCGCTTTCCCCAGGCCCTCTTTCCTTTCGTTCAAAGACGTTCACTTTGCACCATAGCCAACAGCAGTACAAGTAAGACTGCGGGCTTCTCAGAGTTCATCTTTGTTGAAGTTTGAGTGGTTGGTTGGGAACCTGCTTTTGTTCCGTGCAACGGTACGCGGTTTAGACGAATGAAGCGTGCATAAACCTTGATTGCAAAATTAAACTTCTACGTCGCATACCAAAGAAATAGGCAGTTTGTCTAATAAAAAAGACCTGCGAATGTCTGTACGCCAGTGGCGGCGCGGTGCGGGGAGGTCACTAACAATGTAGCAGGCTATACCCCATTTAACGAAAGCGCAATAAAGGCAGACGGTGAAGTTCTTCCATTCAAATGGAATCGGTTAAGCCCGTTATTTCAAAGGACACAATTTCTTTGCTCTTCATGACCTGGAGTAATCCCCTCTCTGTGAAAGGAGCAGTTTAAATTGGCCCTCTGGCTTCAATGATTGTGAGAAGGGTTGTCTGGTAAAAGCTCTCCTTTTCCTGTAGTGTCCCTCGTCACTGCCCGGGATTTTTACGAGCTCTCAGTGGGCTGATGGGGCGGGAGAGAGAATCTGTGATAAATTCACTTAATCTCTATTAGGATTACTCCACACAAGAGGTTTAGGTAAATTGAATCCAGGACTCGACTAGTGACAGAGGATATCTGTAAGGGCTGTAAACAATATAAAAGTCATTAATGAACCTCATATTCCTCTGGAAGAAAAAAACACACATCTTGTTTGTTAAGGCGAAAAGTTGTTTATCAAGGACTGGAGGACTGGATGGTGATCAATTGTATGGTAGACCTAAGTGACTTGTTTATGAACTGCGTATAACTTTGAATCCTTTTTTTGGGGGGGGATTCCCTTCAAAGGCACCAGGTTGTTCAAAGGGAGCATACAGGCTGTTTTTATAGCATCCTTCGACTGTTAGCATAGCATCTTATTGAGACCTCTCCTAATATATAAGTATTTTTTTAAAATAAATTCATGTACTTCATGTTCAAATAAGGCCTTTACAAGCCTATACACTTTATACACTGAGAATTTTCCTACTATATTTTCCTACTATTTCCTCCTATAATTTTTTTGGGGGGGAGCTTGTCTTAGGACATAATAAAGAATAAATTGTTTAGGAAGGCTCTTATTTTTCAAAACACAAGGAAACATGTGTACAGTTGTTGCCATTATTATGAGTCACCTAAACTATTATGATTACTAAAACATATCGCTAAATACATCACATATACATGTTTTTGCATTTTCACACTAATGTCCTTTTACCTTCTCTCTATAAACTATTATGTACTAATACTAATTGTCACATGATGATTTAATATGCCAAAATAAAGATCTGTTTAGATGAATCCAGAAAGATCTGTTCTCACAGAGAATGTGATCCTCTGTCAAACAATTTAGTGATGGCATAGAATGACAGATTTCTTGTCAGAGCAAAAAAACAAATAGAGAGCCTCTTTCAATGTAGCATATCCTTTAAGGACATAAAGGCAATATTTGCAAGGAATTGTATTAGAATAATGGCATAGTTACTTCATATTCATATATTTGCAACCTAATTAAGGAAGAATCTTGACTGAAAACTTACATTTTCAGACTACACCTCAGTTAAATATAAAAAATGTAAAAAATCAAACCTTTGTCTCCCTTTGTGTTACAGGTCTTGCGGCACGCTTTTAGACGATGGCAACGATCTGAATGGTCTGCAGCTTTACTGATCCGCCTCAGGCCACGATTCTCTAGCCATTTTAATGCACTTCTATAAGTCCCTTTGGTTGCAAGCCTCCACTAAATGGCTAAATTGCTAATTGTAATAGCTAGTGTTGAATAGAGGTAAGGCTGGTTGAAACATTCATCTTCAGAGCATAATAATATTAACATTTCCAGCCTATGCGACTACTGCAAACACACACATTACCAAACCAAACTCAGAGGGGCTTTGGTTAAGTGCTTCTGATACACCTGTCTCAATGTGTCTGAGAAAAACACCATTATACAACACAGTCTCCTGTGGCCATGTTCTTTTTTTTTTAAACACAAGTCATGAGCACCTTATCCTGGAGGAGGGTAAAATTGCACATCTGTTATCACTGCAGATTGTCCATTTCAAGGATGGGATTGTTATTAGTTCCATAAATTCTGTAAATAAATAAAGTTTAAATGAAGCAACAGGGAGCTTAATTTATTGGCTTCTCTGTGTCCGGTGGCTGCTTTAACGCGTTTAATTGCCTCTCTGCGTTTAGACACAACTCATGTTGTGGTCCGCCGTTGCAATGAAGGAACGTAGCCATGGTGCTTGACGCTCATGCAGATCATAGGGGTGAACTTGTAAACACTCCTTGTGACTTATTAATAACGTCATGAGAAAGGCTTTGATGTAAGCTATCCAAAACAAGTGAATGAATACAAGTGCAATAAAAAAGTTTTCTCAATAGAACTGTTAAAATTTAATTCTCTGTCAACCCAGCAGAGAATTAAACCTTTTCATGTGCTTTGTAGCTTCACAAGAGCAAACTTTGGAACCCAGCACCATTTTTTAATCTTGGGAACCCCAAGGCTACAGGAGGTATTCTTTAAAGTATAGCATCTGTCCAAAACCTTCAGAAACTTTGCAAACATCACAAGCATTGGGCTTCTCGACTATAAACAATGGAAGACCAAATGGCATACGCTTTTTTGAAGAGAAAAAAAAAGGATCCAAGGATCTTTTCTCAGCACTGAACATTTTTGACTCAATATCCCACAAGAGTGCATTTGTCAGTGAGAAAGTCTGAGAATATCAAATTGATATGTTCAAATCAACTGTCCTGTATTATCTATGTGGTCCTTTCACATTCATAACACTTTCTGTGTAGGGAAGAAACATTTTCATAAGGAGCAATGGATGAATTCAAAAGCTTTTGGAATGTACGGCAGACTGTACACCAAAAAGTTTTGGAGAATAAGCGTCACTCTCTATTTAGAAACATCAGCATTTCTACTATTATCCTGCAAGTTCTGGTCTCTGAAGTTTATAAGAAGACACAAGAACTAAATCCCAAATATGAAAAAAAGGCACAGAAAAAGCTTACACTCTGAGGAATCCATGAACCAAGCATTCCTCCTTTCAAAGGCAGATCTGAGCGGCTGGAAACATAAGGAAAGAACACAGGATTTGAGCTCGCCAAACTGCGGCAGAAGTTATCATCAATTTGGTGAAATGGAAAACTCATGAGTATTCACAAAAAAAATTACCATAACAGACTCATTGTGAGTTCCAAGTTTCAACATGATCCACACAAATGAATTTGCCTTTCTTAATGTTTTTTAAAATTTCGGCAGTATGTTAGCCGTCCAATGACAATAGCTTTATTTTCTTTCCTTTTACCCCCTTTTGCATGACTATTGGTTATTGTATATCTCCTCAACCAGGGCAGTTTGGAGGGATAATCTCATAAGTACAAAGTCGTGTCTCTATGCCCCCCCCCCCTGAGTTCATGGCTGGGTCAGCTCATGTCCTCATGAATCACATAAGTTGAACAGGTTGTGCAATAATCAACAAATTGTCAATAGTGAATCTGTCCACTCCAACACGTTGCGACAAATATGAGGTCAAGTACAAATGGAAACTTGAAGTAGAACATGAAGTGCTTTGATCTTTGTGATCATAGCTTCTCGCTTTCAAGATATCCCATCATAGGTTTGAAATTGATGGTTTCACAGGCAGTTAAGTGTGCCAATTCCAGGCACATATAAATAACAGAATAAACAGAGATAGTTGTAATATGTAAAACTTAAGGACTGAATAAGGCAAGCACTCTAAAAACATGTATGAAATCTGAAATGGTCCCTGGCTGCAATTAGCCCTAAGTCAAGGACCCCCCGAAAATTTTAATGTATAAATTATTTTGTTAAAGGAAAAATTTGTATGTTATTATTGTTTCTTGTAGTGCTAATCTAACAAAATATGCCTTGATTTGTTTTCGCAAGTTCTAAATCAAACCTTTTTAAAATTCTGTCATGATCAACAAAAATGGTCTTCCAATTTTGCATTGCAATACAATTACCATCCAGTATTTCACCAACATGTCATAGTCTATGGAAGAAATGTGATGCCTTTATTTAAACACCTTAATACAAAACAAATCATATTAGTTTTGCATCAGGAATTTCCATGCCAAAATAAATACAATGTATCCAGCAAGTGAACTTTTGAGAGATCTCATTCGGAAAATGGCAGTCCTATGTTGTGTTTGGGGGAGTGTAATACCTCTCATTGAAAAACAAATTGTACTTGTAGATTGTATTTTGAGAACTGCCAAATCCCCAGATTGGAAAACGAATCATATTTGTTTTGTATTTCATTGAGTGCGAACTTCACATCAAAAAATATTTACAATATAGGAGTGCCATTTTCCGAATGAGATCTCTCTATCTAACAGAGTTCACTTGTTGTCTGTTCAATAGGCTGGTGTGCTTTCAAATGAAATACACCTGTCTCTATACGGTCCCACAGTTGACAGTGTATGTCAGAGCACAAACTCAACCATAAAAACCAAGGAGCTGTCTGTCGAACACCCTAAGAGAATTGTGAGGAGGCATAGATTAGGGCAAGGGTATAAAATAATTCTAGCATATTGATCATTCTCAGGAGCACATTTAAGCCCATCATTAAGAAATGTAAAGAATATGGAACCACCCAGACACTACCCTCCAAAACTAAACAACCAGGCAAGAAGAACCTTAGTCAGGGAAATGATCAAGAATCCAATTATCACCCTGACAGATCTACAAACCTCCATTGCTGAGATGGGAAAACCTGTCCAGGAGATGACAATCTCTGCAGCACTCCATAGAAGTGGCCTCTACCTACGGGAGAGGGCCAGAAAGAAGCCTCTCCTGCAAAAGTGCCTATTTGAGGCACACCTGGAGTTTGTAAGAAGACATGTGGCAAACTCTTTGAGAACATGTGGCAAAAGATTCTGTGGTTTGATGAAACATAAATGGAACTGTTGGGCCTGAATGCAAAGCACTATGCCTGGTGCAAACTAAACACAGCACTGTAATTGCTTCAAAGCTGAAGACTCAAAGCTGTAATTGCTTCCAAAGGTGCTTCTACAAAGTATTGATTGAGGGAGTGAATACTTTTTTCATTTCTTTTTTTTCTTCTGATTTTATCCCATTTTCTCCCAATTTGGTAGCCAATTACACCTGCTATTTTCAAGTCAATCCCCCCCTTGCAATGCGAGTTTGCTGCCATAGCCCTGCGACCGGTGGTGACGAAGGCGAAGGCTGTCGACCGCAACCCGGTACTACAGATCCACTCCTGTGCGCAGCGAACATCCTGTCGGCTTCCCTCCCCCCTCCCTGGGACGGACAGTCAATTGTCATCCCTGGTGGCACTCCCGGGCCAGAGCCGACTCTGGCGCGAAAGGGAATCGAAGGGAGTGAATACTTTAAATACTAAGAGGATATCAGTTTTTCAATTTTCATAGATTTTCAATTTTCACATATTGTTGCACAATAAAAATATTATTTTCCCCTTTAAATTGTTTGGTATATTGTGTGACTCAAGAGAAAAATAAAAACATTTCAAAGCATTGAAAAGTCTGGTTCTAACACAAAGAAATTGCAATTATTCAAGGGGAGACGATACTTTTACTATCTGGCTTTGGGTTTTTGTATGATCGTCTGCAGATAGTAAACATTGTAATGTTTCGGGTGAATTGTCCCTTTAAATATTAAACCAATACGCCCTTCAAAAGAGTTCAGATATACATCTCAGATACCACTGTTAATTTTGAGATTAGATTTCCAAGTGTTTTTTTTTTAGTTGTCCATGTTTTACTTTTAGCATGGATCTATTTGACATCACATGAGGATTTGTTGTTTCTCTAAACAGGAGCAAGCTGGAAACCAAATTAAGCTTCACGGTCACATCAACTAAGTAAATTATCAACTAGCATTTTCCTAAATTAATGCTAGTTGATGAAAATATATATTAAAATATAAATCTAAGGAAATATAGTGGTCTTATCAAATCAAAAATCTTCAGTTACTGTATACTCTTCAATATTTTAGAAGTTTAAGGGGGGGGCTCTTTAGATTGCGAGTGAATATGGACTGAAATTTAGTTTGCTTATTTCGGATCACATTATATTTCTTATTGATTATAGTTATGTTTAAGCAATTATATTATACCAGTTAATGAAACCTTAAAAACAAATATATATATATAATGTCACATACTCCAAAAACAAATGTTTTCAAATACGGGACCGACTATTAGCGATCACTGTGTGCTTGTGCACTTTTTTAACACGCTGAGGTGGATGTCTCACAGCAATATGGGAATCTCCTTTTAAAGCGGTGAAAATGAAAATGTACACGGAGGCATCTGTGTCGGTGCGAGCGTGAAGCATTGTGGGGGTTGTAGCCACTCAAATTTCTCTTCAAGTTGTTTGGCGTGCCTCTGTTGGGAGAAGATAAGTCTCCTCACGATGAACAGCAGAACAGTACTAACCGTCAAAAATACTGAGGGAAACACTGGGAGACCAGGTTGAGATTCCAGAGGAGCAGGGAACTTTGAGATGAGAAACTGTCAACATCAATGTGTAGACTGATGAGATGTGCACTGCTCTCATGTTAAAAGACTGCCCCTGTCTCCGTCTATGAATAGAGAAGATCCTTATCACTTATTTACTGTGCACTGGGTAGATTTACCCGCGAAATCAATACGCATAAGAACCCCAGGTATATTTTCAGTTTTGTCATTTTTTTCATTTTGTGTTTTCTTATTAGAAGTTATTTGTATATTTTTTTGTTTAAAGTGTAGTTAAATTGTTATTGCTGTTTGTTTTTAAATCTGCTTCCTTGGGCAGTATTTACTGTCTAACTGATCAAAACTAGAAATAGCTATTTTCTCCTTTTTTTAAGGGTGTTCTTCAAAATAGAGACCACAGCATGATGGGTAAATTCTACCCTGAGGGAGCTGAAGGGACCGAACGCCAGAGGCAAGTGGCATCCTCACTGAACCGTCACAGAGGGACGTCTTTGTGTGATCAAAGCCCTTCCTCGGTATCTGGCTCCAACCCTTAGACTCCTGATAAAGACCACGGCCAGAGGGAAGAATGGAGACCTACTCTTGCCGGACGGTCAAAACGCGGATCGCTTAGTGCTCTTTTTCCTCCTTCTTCCTCTGTCTTAGATTATGAAAGCTCCGACTCAAACCGACAGCTTGTTTAAAGTTAATGGCCCATTTGTAATAAGCCCATAATTGCCAGGCTAGTTTGTTTTCCAATGGGCACCTAATGAGAATTTGGGGGTCAGTGCATTGTTATGCGCCCTTTGAGGGACATGCGGAGTATCCCCTCAGGAGCGGTAGAGCCAGAATGGAGGGTGGAGACGAGCACTGTGTGGAAGCCCCTTGGCTGATGGTAATGAGCTCCCTCTACAAGCCGACAACATGGAAATTAGGAGAGGTCTGCTAATGCACTGACCTGCTGAGGATTACAGCCAAGGAGGATGTAACGCACTTGGAACAGAATGCCTTTTATATTCCGTCTGGAGAGGTAGACACGTGACATTGACTCCGAGAAACCAAGAAGCTGAAATCGAAAGGTGAAGAGAGTAAGACTGCCTGAAAGAAGTCATGGCGATCCTACAGCAGCAGGTTTGATTCAATCAATTCCAAAGTAATCACTCCCTACTGAACAACATTATTATTATTAATTCTAACAACAACAATAACACAGTAGTACATAACATTCTCTTTAAATACGTACGTTTAAAAAATATTCACAAAATGTCATACAGCCCCTAAAGAAGGTTTTTTCCCCCTCTTTAGGGCACTTTAAATCAGCGCCATATTCGATGCACAAATTTAAACAAGTGTTGCCGAGATTGGCCAGGAGCTGTTCAGGCAGCATAACTCATTTCCGCGCTGCCGATCTTGACTTAAACAGCCCTCTCTGAAGTCACATCGCATGGCGTGGCCCCGAGTCAAAATGCGCATCGCGTTTTTCACGGCGCCCGGATACCAGTGGTCTTCACAGGCGGCGCTACGAAAAAGGACGGGAGCGGAGCGCCGATGTCTCATTGTGTGTAGGATCTGACACATGGCATCTGTGCAGGACCCATGAGGAGCTCTCCACATTTGGGTGACCTTTACCCACAGACTTGTTTCCATTCAGTTCCTGCTAGCCGGGCCACGCCGTGCTGCTGTCCTGCAGGCTCTGCTTCCTCCTCTGCTGAGACCTCCAGGCAGCTTGTTAGTGGGAACTAAATATTGATTTGGCAGCCTGTCGATGCTGGAAGAATGAAAAAATGTCCGCTGGAGACCGGCTCAAACATATTCCTATCGACGTTTTGTGGGCAGAGCGGAGAGCCGCGAGGCCGATGACAAGGCTGAGACCGGCTCCTTTCCCAGAGGAGTCCATTGAGACTGCCGCTGTGACCTGTGTGATACTTTTTCTTCTCTTTCAAGTCTCCCCCCCCTTTCTTAATAAACTAGACTGTCTGCAGGGACAGTGCTGCTCTTGTAAGTGATCAAGGGCAGTTTATTGGCAGGTGAGATTTTTGTGGGAAAGAGCAGAGAGAGAGAGGGGGAGAGAGAGGGGGGGGCCCAGTTTGTGTTCAGCGAGAGTGTGTATATGTGTCTTTTTTTTCTGTATGTTTGAGTGTGTCTGCGTGTGTGTGTTTTTTTGTGTGCATGTGTGTGTCTGCATTTATGTGTGTGTGGCTGTGTGTGTGTGTGTGTGTGTGTGTGTGTGTGTGTTGGTGTGTGTGTGTTGTTTGCTTTTGGGTGTGTGTGTGTGTGTGTGTTGTGTGTGTGTGTGTGTGTGTGTGTGTGTGTGTGTGTGTGTGTGTGTGTGTGTGTGTGTGCGTGAAGGTGCCTGTCTACTGTATTCAGATAAATGAAAATATTTCCAGTCAAGCCCACCAGTTTTTTTTAAAGATCATAAAATGAAGTGCCTAAAGAAAAAAATCTTTAACAGGAAAATATTCTGAAGAACATGAACCCATAACATTGCCAGATGCTTATCTATTTAATGTTGTTTCACACAAACCACAAATAATCTGGCCTGTATTATCCCCATATAATCGCTACACTGTAATATCAGCCTCATTGTAAAACAGGCCCATTACCCCGCAGCATTATCCATACCATTAGTCAAAATAACAGAATATGATACATTACATGGAATAAGAGGCCGTGACAGAATTCAAGTCTTTTTACATTTGAATTGATGTAAAGAATTGATGAAAGGACTATCTGTGGGAACGAGCCAAGATTACATTAACAGACTGACAGTGACTTCTCCCTATCCAGTCTCCAGAACAGCAGGCAGTAGTGCATTATTAAGTTCTCTAAATCGAGATTTCAACTGCGTATGCGCATGAAGTGGAAAGCTGGGCCAAAGAATCGCAGCGCATGCTCCACTCATCTCTGTCCCTTATTTTGAAGGCTCAGTGCTGAAGAATCTTACAGTGTGCAGCGCCCATTGTTTCCTGCAGACGTCTTTGGCCTGGAGGGGGTTGGGGGGTGGGCAGAAGGATGGGCTGGTGGGGGAGTCCCTCCTTCCTCTTGTCATCGAGAGCCCCCTGTAGCCCTGTCACTGTCGGCTCCTTAATGGCCCCGCCTGTGGGGCCGCACTTTATTACTTCAGTGGCACTGTCAATAGCAGACCTATCAGTCTCCGCGGCGATGGGACCCGGGCTCGTCGTCAGCGCAGCACCTGTCACGTTAACAAGGGGACCGGATCGCTGGTTTACAGATAGCTCCTTCCTCGCCCTCGCGCGCTGTAAGAGTTATTGTTTTTTCCTCGGCTTCGAGGTCCCATCAACGCCCCGCTAGTGTCCTGGACCATCAACTGCGCGCAGCTTTCGTAATCCCAGACCACTTCCTGTCTGCTTGCCCGCAATAAAACCGGTGATGAATTGCATTAATTCATATCTGGTTCATATCCTACTTTTTTCCTCTTTTTTTTTTTTTTTTTAAATAGTGGCCTTTAATGAAATAAGCAGTGTGACTCTCTGATGAGGGTCACTGAAGTGTCTTCCTTTCTTCCAATTATCAGTAAATGAGGGGGTCCAGCAAGCAACTGCGTCGCGCAGTGAGTAATTGCGGCTTAAGATATAGTGTCTTTCTGTGCCACAGATGAGTCGGGACTTGGGAAGGTAATTGCCCAGCAGTATTGATTTAATTGCCTGGTTATATTTGTGGAATCCTAATTATTGACTGGAGGTGAATTTAATGGAGCAGTCTTTATGAACACTGGGAAATGACTGCTTCTGCTGTTCCCCGTAATGAACTGCATCATATCTCTTTAGATCATTTTTCAAACTATTCCACCCTGACAGGACAATAACATTTAAAAAGTCATTGACTCCTTATTTTTTATGACTGCTGCAGCTTGTTTTAGCGGAGCGCGAGGGGTGAGCGAGGCTACAGGTCCGTCTGTAATGTCTGCATATTATTAGGCTCCGGGGAGAGATTTCTCCCGCACAGCTTCAAATGGTTCCACCTAGTGTCTTTAAAAATAAGAACACCTCAATTGCTTACAGAGTTTGGGCCTTATTTTTTTTCCCCCATCTGTGAAATACTTCTTTGTTTGTTGCCGTAGTGATTCAGGTGGCTCATAATCCTCTCTTTTAATACTAGTAAAGGGGGTGCATCCATCCACAGTTTTAGAAACGGAACGTCTGAAGAGACGTTGGGTGCCAAGGTGAAGGTATCAAATTGGCGAACGCTCACTTCTTAACCCAAGCCTCGGCGATGCAGTTGGGTCGCAGATACTGCGCGCATGCACAAGTTCTGCCGAGCCTTCTCGAGAAGAAAAGACCAGGGTGCCTGGAGCTCGGCTTGTGCCGGCGATTGCGTAGGTAGCTTTTCCACATCCTAAGGTTGTTTCGGTGTTCAAAGTTATAACATCCCTGAAGAGGGATCTGATCAGTGAGGCATTGTTGCAGGTTAAGTTATGATCAGGGCGATGCTGCTGAAAGGACATGCGCAGGTATGTTCTGGAGAGGATGTAACGGATGTTCCGGGTCACAGAGCGCTAAACACGTTGTGTTTGTGGACCTCTGTGTACGAGCATGCTGTAATGTAGGCTTTGCTATTTAAACGCTACAGGTATTTTTACATCCCTGTGTTACAGGTATGGTATGCAGCTGCCAACGATTATGTCTATTACTGTATCACTACACTTGTCTCTTGCGTGGACAGTGATTGATCTTGCCATTAATACACATCCTGTAAGTCGCTCTGGATAAGAGCGTCTGCTAAATGCCAAAATGTACATTTAATGTGAATGTAGGTAGTGGCCAAAAAGGTGGAAACCCCAATATGTATGACTACTGTATCTTGCTCTGTACAGTTCTTGACAGACCGTTTTTGATTAAACTTCTTATTCACACCCCAGATTGAGATTTGCAGTTTATTCATGTTCAGTTGCTCACCTGTTTAGCCATGCACCTCAAACTAATGCACAAGATGCAGGAGTATGCGCTTCTGACCACAGTTGCTAAATACATTTGTTGATGATGTCTTTTATGTTTGCCCTTTGTTGATGATGTCTGAGGGCTTCTAGCCATGCTAGCCATAATTATAGGCAACCAGACCTGCCCAGCATCTTTGTACATGCCCCTGAGCATGCTGGGATGTTGCTTAATTAACTTAATTAGCACCCACTTTCAATATACTTTGTGTTGCTCATTAACCTATGCTTCCACCTTTTTGGGTACAACCTGTATATTGGTAGATAGCATATTTATTGAGATTATAAGCTTTAAAATGATCAAATAGCACATGCATTGTTTTCTATGTCATATATGATTTAAAATGAAATATATATCATACAATCAAACAAATGACTCAATTCATTTTTTTTATTGTGCAATTATCAGTACATTGGCCAATATATTCTATATATTCTTCATCAACAACAATTCTGATGTTTTTTGTTGTTGTTGTGGTTTCCACTTTGCCACCCGCAGTGTAACTGAGGTGTGTGCACTCCTCAATGCTCTCCTCCCTGAGCCAGTGAATAGTTCACACGCAGCAGGCCTCCTGGTACTACAGGACAGCTGGCACTGAGCGAAGGAGAGGCACCGGAACCTAATTTACACCTCAGTGATGAAATCACTAGTTCTTAGTTAGCGTGTCTTCTCTTTTGCACATGGCAAATTGTTACATGTGACATCAATATCGTAGAGCATATGTCTGGTTTCAGTCCTAGCTTAAATAATGAACACCAGTCAACCTTCTCGTATTGTTGTGCATGTGGTCATGGTACCGACAGCGAATGGGAAAGGATTTGTGGAGTTGTTGAGTTTTGATACTTGATTTCTCCCTCGGAATAGAGAAGGCGTCATTCATTTGACCTGGAAGACGGAGATGAGAATTCCTTCATGAATTGAATGAGGAAAGGCGTTATCCCTCATTACACATCTGTATTAATTGTACTGTTTATTCTTCCTAAAATATTGTTGCCAGAAACTGTCAGATGAATGTCAAAAAGCTGAATGTACTCATAGTGGCTGAGGCTCTATATAATTAGAGTGAATATTTGTCTTTCATTTGTGTCTTTTTCTGCATTGCTATTATTTTCCATGGTTTCATTGCAAAGAGGTGCCATGAACATGTCTGGCCAAGAAACAAGTTTAATATACACATATGTGTGATCATTATTAATGTTTTAAGACAAATAAGAAGAAGAAAGGAGACAAAGGCTTGTACCATTTTTCGTTTAATCTTAGGTGTATTTAGGGCAGATGTAACGGTGCAGGTTGCCCAGACCTTATGATGGAAACAACATAAAAACACACATTTTAATTACTGAATCTATGGCCCCAAGTGTCCAATTCCCTTTCATATAAGTCTCCTGTGGGCTAAAGGGGAGAATAGAAATCAACTACATCGGCAGTGTATAATTACTGCGGAGAAGAATAGATTGGTGCTTTGGTAATTCTCTCACCTGAATGCATTGCCGTGTGCGACATATTCATTATTTTATAATAAAATGCAGACTAAAGTAGGTCTGCGGTGTGTTTTTGTTGTTATCCTTGTTTGATACCTTTGATTTCAAACAAAAGTTAAAAGATCAAAGATCAATGGAGTTCCTGTGTGTGTGATGTTAAAGTTGCGGCTCTTCCGCGGCTGCAGACGGGTCTAAATTGGAGCTGCGCTGAACGCACAGGAGGAAAATAAATAAATAAATATGAAGAGTGATATAGCCACTGCATTCCCTTCAGTGATATTGACAGCTAACATTTACATTCCAGTGTTGTAAGGTAATTCCTACAAATATGACTCCATTATTGTTTTCATTGTTTTTGTACCCTGGGCAATACTGACAACTTTTTTTTTATGGCTTTAGCAAAATGCAGCCTTGATGCTATAGACTAGATACAGATGCAGTGTGTGGCAATATGCCATTTTTAATGTGCAAATACAACCACGTGCAATCAGAAATGGAAAGAAGCTGTATTTTGCTTTGAAAAACATCTATTTTGCTTGTAGATTGCGCATGCTGATTACACTGCCTCGGGAAAGCATAAGCCACAATGTTGTGCATGCTTTAGCTGTGAAGATACGAGCATGTACACGTTTATTTTATCCAAACGCATTGAGCGTGTGTGATCTAAGACGTTTCACTTCGCAAATATGGTCGCTGTTCATTTTTGATTGCATTTCCTGTATATTGGCCCCTTGAGTGCATTCTTTCCACTGCCTGTTTTCCCTCTTGCATTATGTGCAAATACTCAATCCAAAGTGAGTGAATTGATTGATTTGATTGATTTTAGAGGATCTCAACAGTCATTTTACCTGTGTTTTTGTCGAGGATTGCTGTCTCCAGCCAGGTTCTTCAAATACAGATAAAGCATACAATTATGGCATCTGTTAGTGCTGTAGGGGTCTCTCCTTCCTTTGTTGAAAATCCCACCCGAGCCTGTCTTAAAGGACATCGAACACACCCAGTGTTTTCAAGGTACACATACGTAGTGCTGCAAATGAAATGGTCAATAGCTCCTGACTCAAAAGCACATGGCACTGAAATGGGTCATGCCATGCTGTTTAAAACGGCTTTCAAAGGCCCAACAGAGGAGGTTTTAAGCAGGGCATTAAAGATTCAAGCAACCTCTTAACACCTCATTCCTACCTTGTATAAATGAAAACATGATCCGCGCCTTCATACAAATGATATTCGTTCCGTGCTCATTAGCTGTGCGATTCTCAAAGGGCCTTTAGCTCCGTCCGCACCTCTGCTTGGTTTTCACATCTATATTTCTCATAAATTGGACCCTGAAACACTGTTGTTACCCTCTACCAGAGAACAGAGAGATCAATACATTTATAGGGAAAGTTCACTCCATAGTGGCTGTTATTCACAGTGGGTAAAGTATTTTACTGGAGAGTAGTAGTGCCTTTAGGACTGCCTGAGGGTGTATAACTTTAGTGTCATTAAACTGGACTGTTAAACACCTTTACATTGTATATTGCCTCCCTTCCCAGAAGCCATCAGTCAGAATACACTGATGATAGGGAATATCGCCGGTTTGAGGTAATGAATACACGCTGTGCTGAGATCAGTGGAATTTCCTCAAACCAAGGGCTGGGTGGATAGCTGTACAGCTGGTTCCAGTGTAGTTCTCCCGAGCATGCCCAGAGGATAAAGCCTAGCAAAGCATCCTCTAGATGATACCGGCTGAGTGAGATCGTCCCTCCGGGCCCTTGTTAAAGGGAACTGCTCGCGTGTCTCCCACCGCCCGAGATCCCTCTGCCAGACTCAGCTGGAACTTTGTGTAAGTCCTTCAGCCTCTCGCAAACGTGCTGGAGAGCTCGATCACTGATGATGTGACAGACAACTGGAAGCCCTTCTCTCTGTGAAGACGAGCTGAAAGGTAGACGCCGGCGCGAAGAGAACATTCAAAGACCCTGTCACTTTCCCCACATGGTTCTGATCCCGCAGGCAGCGTGGGCAGCTTTCGTGGAAGCTGTCTGAAGCCATTGAACACATGAGACCATTGAACGCGATCGCCAATATGATGTCAATATTCTTACCGTTACTGCAAATCGAAGTGAAAAATAGCTACGAGCTCCCTGTTCTGTCATGTCCCTTCTTTCTTTCCCATCGTTAGAGAACATAGCTTTCTCGTCAAAAAATTTAACGGAGGAGGGGTTATGGGTTATTGCCGTACAATGGAATGAGCCACCATCGCACTTTTTTCTGCCACACATACTGGCATCCCAAGTTTGAACACGGAGCATCAAAAGCAGACTTGTGCAGCAGCAGCACCGTATCCTAAGAAACCAGACTTTCATTCGTTATTCATGTATGTATTTTATTTGGTGTATAATTTTCGGGCGACATGCATATTTCCGTGCTGCTTAAGCGCGCGTTTCCAGTCCGAGGGCCGGTGCGCTTTTTTTATGTATTCAGTGGAAGACCTGCTTTCCACCAGACACCTTTCCTAAGTGCCTCAGCGCACAGGCCCCAGAGAGAGAGCTGCTCCCTTAATGAAGCCGAGGCACGGAGCAGACGTGGCACTGACTTTCCGCTTGGACTGGCAGGGGGGGAGAGGGGAGCTCCGAGGCGCCCGCCGAGGACGCCGGAGCGCGGAACGGCCCGGAGACGCGGGGCGTCTCTGCAATCGATCAGCTCGCCGAATATGAATGACGAGCGAGCCTTTCCTGCGCAAAGTGCATCGTTCACGCGATCAGCAACCCATGAAGCGGTCAACACGATGTTAATCTGCCCCCTTGTCAGATTTTCGCGCTGGCCGCATTTCCGATGATGCGAGCTGTAATTATGCGGCTGGAACAGAATTATGATTGAAAGAGTGGGGGAGGGTGTATCATTCCTCAAACTCAGTGTTTGGCAGAGCTCAGTTCGTTAATGAGCTTTTCACATGTGTGTCTCCACATATATGCATAGGACATATGCGACTAATGCATACGTGTGCATACAATAACAAAGTAAGAAGGTTTAAGCCACTGAATGCACCTACCTGACCTGTGTTATGCCTGGTTTTATACCAATATGTATTGATGGATTAATGTGCACTGTTGTTAAATATCACTTTCTTGGTGTGGGGAGGGTGTGAAATAACCGTGGTTGGATAAGCTGACCCTTTCTTCTTTGTCTCAGTGTGGACCTGGAAGTTATCTTTGTCTTTTGCATATTGCCTTTGGAATGAAGAGATATAAGAGAGTGAGAACCAGTTTTCATTTGTAGCAAAGAGACTGAACTCATAAATCAGTTAGAAGCCTTCCAGAAAGATCCATACATCCACGCGTAATATACGCCTTTGATCACCTCCGCTGGTTACCGTGATGCCTTTTCTGTCTGCACTGTAGTGCTGTGGAAAAGTCAAATTAGCGAGTCAGCAAGTCGGGTAGTCCGTTCGCCCTCATCCTGCAACAGCACCAAAACCGAAGCAGGGAGCTTCTTAATATCGCATGTTTCTCCTGGCCCTCTTTAAAATGAGATGGAGCCATGAATAACAGCCACACACACAGACGTAATGTCCTTCTTTGCCAAGTCGGTGGCATCAGCATAAATTTCTGGGTGACATTCCAAATCACTCCCTCAGCACCACCTTTCCCTTAGCCCTTAAAGGCATGCAAAGTATTCTCATGTTGTACAGGCCTCATGAATTATTCAATGTGGACAAGTGGACAGAAAGCATAGAGAGTCTTAGTTTTCTTGCCCCCGTAAACAAAACGGCCTCCCGTTTTCTGTGTTTTGAGAGTCGCAGGAATTTAAAAATAAATAATGTAACAGGGCTGATTGGCTCAAGCAGGCCATTTTCTCTGGTATGTTCCGCCCTGGGTCCGAGAGTGCAGACTCGCCTCGGACACAGGAAAGAGCAGCTACTCTGAAAAGCGGCCCGATGTCTGAAATCAGGAGCTGATTTTTTTATTTTTTTGATTGCTTTGTTTTTTTTTTTGGGGTTTTTCTGCAGATCCCCTCTGCTGAGCGCCTGATGGAGTCCGCACTCGCGAAGATGAAGGAAAGTGCTGACGGAGGAGTTGGCCTCAACGAGAAAGAAGTCAGCGAAAACGTCTGACCGGAGGCGTCTCACTGCTCCACAAAAAAAGCCCCAAAAAACCTCCATCCTTCTCAGATGGGTACCGGGCCTCCAATCGCTCTGTAGGATTTTAATCTGGAACTGGTGGTCTATCGATATTTTTTACAAACCCCCCTCTCTTTTCTTGAGACCGCGATTTCTCAACAAGCTTTTGTGTTCATCTTAGCAGCAGCATCATCCAAAACTACAAAACCCTTTAGCAGTTTGCTAACTTACTGACATTCACGCACAGTGAAAACCCATGTAACACAAGAAATGTTAACGTCGATCGTGCAGGAGGATAGTGCGGCAAAATAGTTTCCCTCTCTTCCCTTAGTACACTGTTCAAAGTACTTTTCAAAGTATAATGCGCATGAGCAGGATCCTTTCTGTTGGGAGAGTTGAACATGTAAAGAAAGCTTCATTTCATAATTCACTATTAACTTCAATTGCCCAATGTCAATATGCCCGTTGTGATGAACACCCAATACCTTTTTTTTTTTTTTTTTTTTTTCACTTTCTGCCTTTTTTCTTCCAATTTAGTAGCCAATTATACCCTCTTTTTTCATGTCAATTATCCCCCTCCCTCATATTCAGAGCTCGCTGCCATAGTCCTGAAACCGGCAGTGACATGTGATGGAGGACCGCCTCTTCCGAGCCGGAAGCCGCTAAGCCGTTACCGTAACTCCGGCCACTCCTATACGCAGCGAGCTCGTATCGGCTTCCCTCCCCCCACCCTGGGGCGGACAGCCAATTGTCGCCCCCTAGTGGCACTCCCGGCCAGAGCCGAAACTGGTGCGGCCGGTGGAATCGAACCCTGTTCGCAGTGGGCAGCATCGGACATTCTACCGCTACACCACCCGGGAGGTACCCAATACTTTTTATGCACTTATGCCATTTCATGCCATGGTCATTTCATTATTTTGAACAATTTTATTGCAACACATCCCTTTGATTCACTTTGCCAAGATAAAGTGGACTAAATGTACAAGGACAGCCTAAAAGAACTGTACTGTAGCTCTTTTTAGTTCTTTATTTTTCAAGCTGTACTTTGATAAAGAAAACGAAAGCCGAAAGCTGTTGAACCTTAAGTGTTCCAGGAAGGACATGTATGAGTCTCCATTAGCAGTATGAGCAGTATCTCAACAAAAAAGACAGGAAGTGACAGTCCTGTCTTGCAATTGCCTCTTTTATAGTCGCTCTACTTTTGCGTTTCTATCTCAGCTCTTCACGAGTACATTCATTCACCATCATCAAGGAGAAAATCTGAACCCAGCATATTTCACACAGAAGCAGTGGTAGAAACCTTTAGTGTGTCCTAAACAGTACAGCTTCCCACAAAGGCTGGAAAAGTTGTCTCTAGCAGGACATTGAAGGCTATGGTGGAGTTTGGCAGGAGGACCATACATCCCATAATTCCCCAAGGCTTTTTTGTTTTTATCCTATTGTCATCCAGGTTCTCAGTGTTCTCATAAGGGGAGCGGGTTGCCAGCTCCTCTCCAGTCAGGAGGTACAGTGCAGAAATGCAGTGGTGGGTCTGGTGTCATTACCCAGCCTGGGCCTGGTCCAGTACAGAGACAGCGACCACATTCACACGTCAAAGTGCTCAGTCGGAGTCCCACAACGGCAAGCGAAAGTTATCAGGAATCGGCAAAAGATCCACGGTGCCTTGTCTCAACCGGATAAGAAAGCACAAGGTCACGCATGCTGGGCAGCTCCGCAGTTGCCTCCTGCCGCTTGTTTTCTGCAGCTGCATCCGAAAATAAAGAAGCTCTAGCAATGAGCATCCTCTGACACCGAGTGAATCTCATTCAGCCCTCTATCGCCATCTATCTCGGAGGCACAATTTACAACAGTACAGTGATACTTTCTGCTGCGCATTTAAGTATTAGGTCTACAATACTATTGGATACATGACACATGCATATGTAAATTAATTATATTAAATCATTTATGTTTTTTGTGTTATTTCAGCAATTCAATATGATATCAGAACTAAAATGTCAGTTCAGAACTAAACCACATGTTAGTTTCTGACACAACATTAACAGAATGTTTTCATTGCAGTATCTAATTGATATTATTTATCATTTGAAAATATACTGTTAATATTATGCCAGAAACTAACATGTGGTTTAAGCCTGAGCAATGCTTGGTCCCCTATCTTGGCTCTCTACTGCTCTGAAGCTGTCCAGCATTACTTTGTGCACACGAATCAAACGATAACCTTGAGCCACCTGCAGTCTTTGCAACTCTTTTAAGTTGAACACACCTAGAATTACAGGCAGGGGGGAAGGTTGCATCAAAGACATTGTTTTTCATTCTAAAGATAGTGCACTCTTCCCTGCTCTCTGTGTCCTATAAGATGTCCTAGAACATGGGAAACTTAGGTGAACTACTCTGAAACAGATCACTGTAAACAAGAATATTGATGAGCAACAGGCCTAGAAAACATTTGGATTGTGATTTATTAGCATCTTTGTTCAGAGTCCATCTCCATTACGTCACAATTTTATATGCAATCAAATTTTATTCCCAATCAATATTTTATATATGAATATATATATATATATATTGATAGCATATTGAATACAGTTATATTAGGTCATATTTTTTTGGAGTACCGTAATCTGATGAATTTTGAATATGTTCAGTGCTGCAGAGCTGTGGGTCCTGAGTGCTGCTGCCACCTGGGCAGGGTCATAGGTCAGCCCTGAGTTTCCCCAACTGTACCATCAGACCAGTTCACCAGCTGAGCAGGCCCCTGTAGACCCTGGCTATTAATCAACTGAACAGAAGGGGGGAGCAAAAAGAAGGGACATTTCTGGCGACTCTTCAGTTTTCAGTGGGCTAGTAATGTTTCTTTGGAAGGAAACGGAACATAAAGATAAAGAAGTCTGGTTAATTGAATGTGAAGAAACAGCCATGTTGATAGCATGGTTATGGATGATAAACCGTGTAATAAGCTGCGTGTGTTGTTTCTTCATCGCTACAGAAATACGTATTTGTTTCATGTTTACAGGTCAGTCCATATGAATTTAACTATTTTAAATGGGTCACTTAGATGCGTTAATATCTATTCATGTATGCTTGCGCAGTTCACACCTTCCAAAATATTTGACAAGACGATTCAGGCTATAATCGGGCGGCAGCGTGTCCTGTTGTCCTTCCTCCATGCTAATCAGGCACGCTTCTCTCTTTTTCTTTGTTTCTTTTTCTCTCTTTTTGTCTTTCTTCCTTTCTCTCTTTCTCTCTCTTTTTAATGTACAATTAAAAGCCTTATGTACAATTATCCATTCAGGAATTAACAAGAATAATTCTACTTTTTTTTTTTTTTTTATCTCATCAAATTTATGCTAATGATGTCGTTTTCCTTTATCTTTTTATAATAAAGGATTAGCCCAGGACGGTGTCTCCAGCATCTCTGGGACCAATTTATCCAGGATACAGGAGAAGCAAGCCCTGGTGGTTAATTACCATTAATTAACATAGTTTGCATCTTTTCTTCCTTGAATACCCAGGAGCGAGCTATTGTCAATATTTGTCCCATATAAATTTGCAGTTTCTAGTCACTGTCCTCAAGCATAATGCTGCTAATGACAAACATTAATAACTCAGAGAATCGTGTCTCTGGGGGGGTGAGGGGAGGATGGGGGGGGGGAAGGGAGGGTAGCATCGTTTCACAATTTGCATTGATTGCTTTCTTTTTAACACTTTTTTTTTTTGGGGGGGGCTGGGTTAGTCTACATGTTTGCCACCCATGCCATGTGATTGACACTTTTGGTGTTTATGTGACATATTCAAATGGGCCAATTCCCAGAGGTTTAATTAACCTGGCCATAGGCTGCACTTTAGTAGCAATATTAAAAGATACAGGGGAAACACTTCAAATCCACGGTGATAGCAAACATAATTCCACATGCTCTATAGGAATGGAGAATGAGACTAATCTACTTTTTTTTACAACTATCTCATTAAAGAGGTCTCTGCAGAGAATTACTTTGATCAGTAGTTCCAAATGCAAAGTTTTCCCTCTTTCTTTTATTCCGTGAGACATGATGAATACAGTGGCATTCTTTTCATCCACCTGTCCCAGTTTTCAGTGTTTCTGTGGGTTCTTTGGGGGGGGGGAGGTCAAAAGTTTACACTGAGGACGATCAATGGGGAAGTGGCTCCAGGCATCCTTGCGCTAGATGCACATGGGGTGGAAGTACAAAGAGAAACTGGGGATCAGTGCTGGCAGGGGCTGCACCCTACAATCCATCCACAATTAGCAGCAGGCATGCGGGCTTAGAGGAAAACAAAGTGTGAGAGCAGATACCTCCATTCCACCTCTCAGATGGAGGCTTCTGCACAACCGGGCTTCCATTTTGGCTCAACAACAGGTCTATCTGAACTCTACTCAAAAAATTCCTATTCCAGATTTTCTTGCAGGCAAAACACTGAGTTCCTAAAATATGTGTTGGAGATCTAGATATAGATTGTCATAATCCAAGAAGCCATTGCACTTTTTCGAAAGCTAATTTGGGGATTTCCTTTCAGTGTTTGTTGTTCTTGTAAGATATTATTTTGCCTAATACCCTAAAATAAAATGCCACTATATTTCTTATTGTTGTATAAAACACAAATGAGATGGCTGTGTTTGATACGGGTGCAAGCTGGTCATAACCAGTTTAACTTTTAACTATATAATCACAATGTCTAAGGATCTCCTCAGATGAGAATGGACCAGCCCCCACCCATTACAATTTCAGCAATTACTTTAGACTGTCGTTGTGGTTGATCAAGACTGGGGGAAAAAGGTTTTAATTATGGACTATGAATATCAATACAGTACACATTTCTGGTCCAACTCTTTTTCTGGGAGAATCTGGGAACACTGAGCTTATACCTCAATAGGAGCAGTGTTCTCAACTTCCCCACTTACATTCAAAGGCCCAGCGCAACAATGCGTCTGCAGTCCCAGTGTGGACTGGCGAAGATGGTAAATTGCAAGCTTTGCAAGTCACCCCGGATGAGTGCTTTTGCTGAACAATTAAACAACATAATGTCATGTAATGTATTATAAGAGCTACGAGTGTGTTGCAGCGGGTGATTGCGCCCGAATGCCAGGGCCCGTTGTTTTCACTATTTCGGAATCCCCTCATGGCAGAGGGTGTACTTGTCTGGTACTTTCTGGAATTATTCATAATTAAGGCTCGCATTGTGTCTTGTTTGTGGCTTGTTGTTTGAGCCGGAGTATAAACATTTCTTAAGGAGCCGTACCTTCCCGCCCTCATTACGGTGCCTGAAGTTATTGTTCAATGAGGGGCAAATTACCTCCTGAAAAGTAGCACACCTCAGGTAATCATGGTAAAATATTCATCCCTCTCAGTGCGGCGTGAGGTGCCGACAACAAAGGGAGCCTTTGTTTGCATAACATTACGGCGCGTTCACTCGCTGCGCAGACCCCGGGACAAACTGCAGGCTCCCCGCAAACACGGGTCGAGCCAGTGTGCATCACTGGGACCAATTAAAGCTTCAGGTACATTAGCATGTTTGAGTGGATAAGGGGATCTGGGGAGCAGGAGAGGATCCCGCTAATGAACGCCAGACACAGGATCCATGGTCGTCTTCTACCGGCCGGGCATTTTTTGTGACAGATGACCCTGGTTTCCTCTGGACGCGCCGCTGTACACACGGGTCCCCTGCCTCCTTGCACACACACAAACACACACACACACACACACAAGGCTCCTCGTACCTCTTGTGCTGTCTCTTAAACCACAGCACAGTTCGAGAAGGTATAATCAGAACCTAGCCATCGAGTGCCCTAATGGCTGGACTTGTAAATGATCAGTCAGACCTGCATGCTATCTACTTTGTGTTTCATTGGAAAGGCCAGCAAAACCATTTCCTGGGTGCCTTTTAGAGTGCACCTCCACACATTTTTGTCCTACCAATACAGTGCATTTAATATTATAATTAAAGTAAATGATTAGTGGTTTGAAATATATGTCTCAGTGCAAGTAATATTATTCAGTCACAGCCATGCTCATTGAGAGAATGCAGATAGAGGTAGATTAACAAACACATTTTGGAATAATGTTGTGTTTTAACAAGATGGAGGTGGTACTATAGGAGCACAAATGTCCAATGTACAGATCAGTTTCTGACTAGAGACCTGCAGTCATGCCCACATGTTCTGGTAATATTACACTAGCTACTCACTGTGGGACACCATAAGATGGGGCAAGAGTCATAGACAGGAAAACAAGACAAAGGAACTCAGCGAAGCAACCAGGTGTCTACAAGCTGCAGTTTCTTCACAAACAGGTTTAAATAATTGACCAGATGGGTCAGAAACCAATGCAACTTTCCCCTAAAGCTGTAGCTTTCATTCTTCCATTTACCATTAAAATCACACTACCAATTATGTTTCGGAAAAAGATCTCAGGTGAACTGTAGAGCTGCAGTACTTGATATCTTTACAGTTAGTACCTGATATATTATATTCTGGAACAGGGGCTTCTTACACCTGACTAGTTATTTTCTGTAAGCGGATGCTTTTGAAGCCCCAGTCAGGCTTTCTTTCTGTGCTTTCTTTTTCATAGTTCATAGGCTCCAGATACTTAATATTTGATAGAACATCTGGTTAACTTTGTGAACTTTTCCTGGCCTCGGCTTCCTACAATATGATTGATGTCTGCATGTTTCTGAGGGTGGAATTGGTTGGCTAAGGCAGTTTATCAATTCACAAACCCACTCTATTGTGGGATTTGTCAGATGTAGTAACTGACCATTAGTTTATCAGCAAAGCATAGTTAAATGCTTTGTGAGGCAAGTCTGGAACTGGCCACAGATTGTAGTGGCGAGCTGGTGCCAGCAGATGCCACCAAAGAGTAAGAAACAAGATACTGGAGACCAGAGAACATTACCAATTAAAATCAATGCAGCTTTTGTTTTAAATTCAGTAAATGGCTTTATGAAAACTAAATTGTGACAAAATAAGACCACTTACCCTGCTACAGATAATGGGAATAATCCCACTTTTAATCACTGCAAGGCTTAAAACAATTTCCTGAAAAAAAATTCCTGTCAATACAATCGTAAAACAAACAGTCATTGTAAAACATCTGTCATCCTAATTTTAGTACCAAAACATGCATGGTAGCATGATAACTCTCTTAGGGAGCTGGACAAGACAAATAAATACATGCATACATAGACATAGACATAGACATAGATAAACATTGTGCATGACCAAACCTGAGAACTGCAGACAAACTAAAAGCAGCAGCTCTGCAGATGCATTTCATATGTACGCCACTAGATGGCAGGTTACACATGCATTTGTTAAACTTCTATTCAGCGTGCGTTTAATGTTTTCATGTAATTGAACATTTTGGCCACACGGTGGTAGCAGTGACACATACGTGGCTCTAGTCATACCCATTTACCTTTTTAAAATTAAACAAACTTTGGATTATACTTTTTATATCCATATGATTCGATTTAAAATATTTCAACTAACCATTCAATTATGAGTTAGTTGTTGAGTCCCTTAACACTGTTGCAATTGTTGATGGCAAATTATGAACTCACCGAAAGAACTAGGAACTCCCTGAGCCACTCAATTAAATATGGTGCAATAAATATGCAGATTTATGATGCAATCGTACTCTACAAGTAAACATCCCTGTACACCCGTGCTGAAAGAGTACATCATAAATTCATATTATTAACTTGTGATGTAATCTTACAGCACGCGCAAATAGCGCTGTGTTCAATCGCATTTTCCCATTTCAGTTATTCATTCAGTCTTTATTTTCGTCAACTTTGTGTATATCACAGTCTGTTTTATCACAGCCTTATCTGATATATAGGAATCTCCAGTATATTCCTATATATCAAATAAGAAAAAGCACTTACTGTTTCTAAACACAAGCACACTGTATTCTGTACAGCAGGGGTGCCCAAGTTCGGTCCTGGAGATCTACTGGGTGTGCAGGCTTTTGTTCTAGCCCTTCACTAACACACCTGATTTGAACATTCATTGCCTTGACGAGCAGTTGATTAGTGGAATCAGGTGTGTTAGTGAAGTGATTCATGGAATCAGGTGTGTTAGTGAAGGGCTGGAACAAAAGCCTGCACACCCAGTAGATCTCCAGGACCGAACTTGGGCACCCCTGCTGTACAGTCTGTGAAAGCTAAGTCGTGGGTCGCTGTCCGTGGTGCTGACAAGTGTTCCACCACATCACGTTTGATCAACAGGGGAAGACGGGTGGCATATTAAATTTGTTATTTTTCTTTTCGTTTCTAATCCTTAATTTGGATGTCAGTTTATGTGAATGGCCGTTAAATGTTCCTCAAACACAGATGTTTATAGTTGTAGCAGCAATGGCACCAACAATGTGCGGTCCACATCGTTTCATGAACTTGTTTATATCTTATTTTATAATCAGTTTGAGATTTATTGACGAACGAAACGTTGTCACGAAGGCTATTAGCGTAATGTAGGCTAGTGTCGTCGCGAGCTTGAGACGCCGCTGTCGTTTGTTCCCCTTGTTGACTACTTGTATATTATTTAATAATACATGAGTAATTAATGGCATAACATTTATATATTATCCGTTCAAAGACGTGCCTTTCCGAGCGAGTTATTGTAAATTGGGGACTACGGCGCCGAGTGGCTGGACAGCTGCTCCTTTAAGAGGTTGGCTACAACGCTGGGCTACGTCACTGGCGTGTCGACATTACAATAGAATGACATTCAATAACCTGATCATACCATAAGACAGAACCCGAGCCTGGTGATTCCCAGTAATTGAGAGCATCGGAAAGGTTCCCCTGATATAAGCAGCATAATAGTCGTATACAAACACGTTCACTACCTGGCTTTCTACAGAGTAAACTGGTTAATCAGAAACCATGTCTGTCGCAGGACTGAAGAAGCAATTCCACAAAGCCACTCAGGTAAGACCGCAATGTTGTATATTTCTTGCCAAGGCTATGGAAGCCAAGATTCATTTACCGCCTGTGTTTGCTATTATTAAATTCAATTTAAAAAATCGGATTTTTGCTCATTTGTTTTTTTCTTAGCGAATTAATTTACGCACAGATGTAGTCCCATGGGATTTGCATCTCAGAATTCTATGCATTTTGTTCGAATTCTACTGATTAACGTGGATTAGCTCAAAACAACTGTTTCCCTCTTCCTCACGGTGTCTTTCCAATCGTGTATCGATTAGCGATACATTATTTTAATTAACGGTTCCAACCGCTGAATAAATACGCGCCAAGACACAAGCTACCATATTTTGTTAAGAAACCCGTCTTTACCATTTGATTGGATGGAACATTTGATAAAAAATTCGTTGTTTATTTATTTATTTATTTATTTATTTAATATATTTATTATCACTCTGGTTGTCGCCACTATTGAACAGGGAAGATGATGGATAGACTACCCTTCAGATGACATTCTGTAGCAGTAAAAACAGCAGCACTGTCCTAGGTATCTAAACACACATTCTGTCCAATCCTTGTTTCTCCGTTGTTGCTTTTGTCCCATCGCTCTAGCTATTTCGAGCTGCAGGTTGATGAAAGTTTTCGGTATATTACGGTTATTCAATTCAGAACGAACCGCTTCGTGACTGTCCTCTTACGACGTTCCAGTGTGAACTCCAAGCTCTTGTAAACACGCACAGAGCTGAAATGAACATTTCAGGAACACTGTTGTATGATTCGCATAGCCGATTCGGATCGCTCTTTTTCCTGGACATTCTTTTGTCATTGAAATAGCAGGAGTGTGTTTCTATTGATGCTTCCAAACATTACCTGGTTAACACTAAATATATTTAAACCCAGACCTCTGATTTTAGATCATTCTCAGTTGGGGGGGGGGGTAGATATCGAATGTATAATCATAAAAATCTAAAGAATAATTAAGAACCTCTCAACAGCCCCGTTAAGAAGAGCAAACGCCTATTCCAGTCTGCACTAAGTAAAACTACAGCAACGTGACGGGGTTTGTAGGATTAAAATAGAAATATGAATCAACAACAGGCGTAGCACCGGTAATAGCTACAAAGCAAGTGACGTAACACTGTGGTGCATTATCCAGGATTCCGTTAGAGACTGTGGGTAGGCTATTTACGGAATAGACAAGTAGATAGTGGAATATCGAGTTACTAGTTAAATAATATGCCTACTGCACTGAACTCGAAGAGCCGTGCTGTATTGTAATGCGGACAATAGGTATTGTTAATCTGTTGCTAATCTGTTATTTGTTTTTACAATATTCAGTTTGATGATAAGCACAAGATCAAAATTGATCATTAATGTGGGCGAGAATAGTTGTGTGACAGCAACATTTTCAGTTTATGGTGTTTTTTTATCTGACATGAACAGGTTTTTATTTGTGGGTTATGGTGAAAGAGGAACTTGCCATGCATATAAAGATAATATTCAAGAAGGTCAGAGAATAAAACGGCGAACTGTGAAAAGGGTTCTCGGCACGGGTGCAAACACAGGCAGGCACACGCGCGAACACACGCAACCTTTTTAAGGGATGCAGGTATAATTAAGGGTTATCACATCTCAGTGGCATGCTTGTAAAAGGGGGTATTGTCTTAAAGACTGAGCAATCATCTCCCAGCCTCAGACAAAGACTGTGCTGGGAATAGAGATAGTGGGAATATAGGGTGAAACTTCATGGTCTATTAGAGTCCAGGCCAAACAGCCTGAGGACATGGCTGAGATACTGTTTGTCCTCTAAAGATGTGCTTCCTGAGTGTCCTGTCTGAAAACTGGGACATTCTGCTCTCTGATTGTCCTTTCACCCATCTGTGCAACAGATTCAGCAACACTCAGTTGCTCAAATGGCGGAGATTTAGAAATCCATGGTTATTATGTCTCATTTATCTTCATTTCAGAACATGGACACACACACACAAGCAAAGCATCCTACAAATTGATTGATTTATTTATTGCAATGAACAATTTTTATTTTCATTTGAGACTTCAAACACAAACAAGTAGCATTCAGATAACCTATTCCAGAATATACCAAGATGTTGATGTGTAAAACATGTACAAACATGCCTGGCGTATCATGTGAGCAGGGAATTTTGAAATGTATTAACTGATGGTGTTGTTTGTTTAGTTTCACACAGTCAGGCAATAGCAACTGCAGCATTAGGAATGGTGATTGCAGTCCCACTGGTTGAGTGTAGGAGGTACAGGTGCTTTGCTCTCTCTCTCTCTCTCTCTCTCTCTCTCTCTCTCTCTCTCTCTCTCTCTCTCTCTCTCTCTCTCTCTCTCTCTCTCTCTCTCTCTCTTTCTTTCTTGCTCTCTTTCTACCTCTCTCTCTCTCTCACTCTTTCTACCTCCCTCTCTCTCTTTCTCTCATTCTACCTCTCTCTCTCTCTCTCTCTCTCTCTCTCTCCCTCCTACCTGCAGGCTGAATGTGTAGAGGAGATGCAGTCTCTGTACTGACCCTCAGACTCTCAGTGATAGAAGTGTCTCCAGAGCTCTTACTCCCAACATAAATTAGAAACTTGCACTTCACACACGGACTCTCAATCCAAAATCCTAGGTAGAAGAGTGGTGGTGGTGGATAGGGTGCATGCTAATGCTTTGTACTCACATCTATTTTCTCTTGTCAGTTCTTTCTAGATTTCAGGCTGCATATCCATTCATCAATTGGAATTTAAAAAAATACTCTTTGAAATCATTGACTAAGAAAGTGGACCCCAAGACTGACATGAGTATTGTCCCATGTCAGTAGAGGATGGAGGGAGAATGAAGAGTTGTGTGATTGTGGTATGGTTGCATGTGGTTGTGGTGGTCCGTGACAGTGTAGTATAATCGTCTGGGAACTGGCCTCGTAACTGAGGTTTGCAGGTTCAAAATCCCAGGTGGGGCACAGCTGTTGCACCATTGAGCAAGGCACTTAAATCTAAAAACTTGAATTGTCCTCAGTGAAATATCCAGCTTTATAAAAGGATAGTATGTAAAAAATGCAAGCTGTGTAAGTCATGCTGTGTAAGGGCATCCGGTAAGCAAGTCAATCATGTAATAATGTGAGGAATACTTGTCAAACAAACTCTGCAATCATATGAGCCCTTATTACAGAAGACCAATTAAACAGCTTCAACAGACTATTCAACCTCTCTCCAATTGCTGGCTTTGAGTGGGTTGAACATTGTGAGAAATTAAGTTGTCCTGACTGTGGAACTGCACCAGGGAGTGGAACACCCATTAAACAAATACTCAAATCAGGAGGGACATTTACTCCCATGACAGGTTCGGCACTGGGGCTTTCATTTGGGCAGGCATCTGCTGCGTTTTCACTGTAAATCTACAAACTGTGTTTGGAATGAGAGGCAGGAGGCGTGACAGCAAGGTAGAAACAGGTGTCCAAGTGCTTGGTCTGCCAAAATGTCATTTTAGACCAGTGCCTTTTGTTCTCTGAATGATGGTGCTTGATTTCAGCGATTCTGGTCGTTGTCATTAGTCTGCTGGTGATAATTTAAAAGGCTGTGGATGTTTTGAGCCTCCCTGGAACGTTCAACGCTGCCCACTGCGACCGGGGTTCGATTCCACCTGGGTCACACCAGTTCAGCTTTGGCAGGGAGTGCCACTAGGGGGCGGCAATTGGCTGTCCGCCACAGTGAGGGAGGAGGGAAGTCAATACAAGCTCGCTGCATATATGAGTGGTGCTGTGTGTCACGGTGACTGTGGCGGGTGCCGTTGCTTGGTGGAGGCGGTACAGCGCCCACTACCGCTCTAAGGACTACAGCTGTGACCTCTCATGCGAGAGTGGGGATAATTGACATGAAAAAGAGAACGTATAATTGTCACCTAAAAATATGGAAAGAATTGGGAATAAAACCATAAACAGAAACTTCAAAAAAATATAAATACATTTTTAAAAGACTGAATGTTTTGTTGTTGGGGTACCCTTTGTTTCCAACTGGCCATTCCTGTGCCCTGGACCTCTGAGGACACTTTGTGTTTAATGCAGCCAGCGTGCCAGGAGTAATAAAATTCAGTGAGAAACAAGTTTGTCAGGCCAAGGCTTGAAAGAGATTGGTTTATGTTTCCAAATATACGGTACATCTCACCCAAGAGGTACGCTACAGCTAGATAAATGTCAAATGTGAGAACACTTTTGGCCTGAAATGAGGTGGCGGTGATGTTTGTAAAATACACAGACCACTGGAGGCACTGGGACCTGAATTTATGGTTTTATTAGTGAATGGATATGCCAAAATAAAGGAAACACTTTGGTTAGCCGGGGAGGAGTGTCAGAGTGTCAGAGGAGGGTCACTGCTGGATAGAGGGGGGCTCATTGGAAAGGGGAGGGCTGGGCTATCCCCCTATCTGTCAACCATGGCGCCCCCAGCAGTCTTAGCTTAGAGCACGTGTCCCTACGTGCCGTGATGAGGTCGTCCGCACACCACGCCGCCCCAGACAGGCCCTGGGGTAAGGGTCACAGCTGCTGAGTGTGAACGCCACCGCCACAGCTCATAGGGCAGGGCACAGCTGCGCAGCTGTGCACATTCTGCACGCTACACTGCGAGTGTCTGCCCTGACATAAGAGAAAGAAAGAGGCGTTTTGTTTTCTGGAACATTGACCTCACAATGACAGGAGAGTTTAGAGAATTGTGCCATTTTCACAACTAGTTACATCACTGGAGTTAAAGAGGAAGAGGAGGATGTCAGCATTATTGTACCCTTCTTTCCAATACAAATAAGCTCCTGTGCTCTGTTATGCCTCATTCCCTTTCAGATGCACGCCGTATCCACTTTTACAGAAATCACGGAATGCTATGCATTTATATGAATATCGTGAATGCAATCTATTTTGACACTTAATCAATGTTTGATCTTTCCAAAGATTCAGCAGAAGAATGCAGCATAAATTCTCTGGTGAGGGTCAGAGCTTAGAACTGTGTTGAGATATCAATCAAAGAGTCTTAATAGTTTGGTCTTTTATTATGTCATAAATGTGTCCGGAGTGGCAAAAATGCCCCGTAGATGAAATGACTATGAAATATTTATGAATTGATGGAGTGAACATTACACATTTACCATTTGTCTCCAGTCTCTTAAAAGTGATGTTAACCAGTGTGGAACAATAAATTCTAATCGTACATAAGTAATCATACTTTGAATATATCTTTATAAGTATAGAGCCAGATATTCAACACAAATCAGTGGGGAACATTGAGGCATATTAAATAAAAAAATATCTGTCTTCCAGAGGAAGTCTATAAGGGGTTAAACCAGTAGGCTTTTCAACACTGGCAATCTTTTCACACAAAAAATGGCAGACATATGCAGAACATGTGTTAGTACAAATTCTGAAATGCAAAGGTATTTATAGCGTCTCAGACTGGTGCTCTTATTTGGGTCTGCAGGCGTCATAACAGCAGTTTCTCTCTCCAGTGGCATCAGGTACAGTAAATATGTGTGAGGCAGTGCGGTGCAGAAATGTCTTATCAGTCAGACCAGACAGATAAAGCCCTATATCGTCGCTGAGTCAGAGATGGAGGGCGTGAGTTGAGAGCTTCAGTTTTGCCTTTGATTCGGATTCCACGGCGCAGTACGAATGCGCTGAGTCAGGCCAAAGTGGGGTGGAGCAGGGGGAAGCCCTGAAAGACAAATGGCGGAAGCTTTGAACCCGAGTCCGCATTTACGTCGTCCATCACCCAAGCTCGCTGTCACAGCGAGGGGAGTGCGCGATGACGCTGCGATCCTCCGGGTCCGTGCGAACACCTCCAACGAGGGGGAGCAGGGTGACCGAGCGCACGAGCGATTCTCCTGTCTGACCCTGTTCCGGAAGCCCCCGGAGTCTTCCTCTCCCGCGAGGCAGTGCTTAACATGTCTGCCTCTAGGACAGCGAGGCATCTGCTTGTCTTTACAACCTGTGGCAACAGAGATGGATGGAAATGAATCCCTGTGAAGCATTGCCGATCTAATCGTGGTCAAATTTCGTTCCAAGTGCCAAAGTGGGCCGATTCAGGGGAGGTTTGAAGGCTGTGTATTCTGCTGGACTCTAAAACAATGCAATGAGCGGAGCAAAGCTTAGATGCGCGCGTCGTCCCATGCTATGCTCACATCTGCAGGCAATGTTATTGCATTTGAGTGTTTTAGTCTTGTACATTGTATTTTGCAATTTTATAACACCTGCCAACATAGCATCTGGCCTTATACAGCCTCTCTGACCATTGGCTTTCTTCAATAATCTCAATTGTATCATTAAGTCATTTTTCATTGCAGTGGCTTTTTATGAGTGCGGCATGTTTTCTCTGAAGCCAGAAATGAATATGACTGTGCTCTGCATCTGTGCTCTGTGGTGTTGGTTCAATGTTGTGATTCCACATTGAATGTAACACTTGGAATGGTAGCAAGAACCTCCTTATCTCACCAAACCTGTGAGTCAGGCCTCTGCCCACTCCTTCACGCATCCCGACATGCCACCACAAACCACAGAAACAACCGGAGCACTATCAAAATTCAGTGTCATGCTCAGTCAGCTAAACCAAGCTGTACACCCCAAAAGAACAACATAGGTATACACAGCATAACAAGATTGTATAAATATATTTCTAAATGTACTGAAAATGAAGTCAAATTTGTATAGAATCAGTGTAGTACATCACTAGGCCTTCTCTCAGTGTAGTCTGCTTTGGATTTTAGAGAAGATGGCTGATCTCTCCTGTGCATTCTATACGTGGATGATTTCATATGCCATTTAGCATGTTCAGTTCTGACTCGTGCCATGTCTGTTTGTAGATTTACTGTTCTCTTCAAAGCAGTTCAGTCATCCACCCATCCCTCTATAGGGTTTTTACAGCTTTAGCGATTGCTATCCATTGGGTGTGAAGTGGTTGTTGGCAGAGGGGGGTTTTCTAGCATGCGCTCTTTGGCTTGGTTGTGTGAAATGTTATTACACGTTTTAGTGTTTTTGGACTGCTTAATTCCTATTAATTACAGGCCATCTTGAGATCATTTGGCAGGCTGGGGCAAGACAGCCAGCCCTTAAACACCAGTCGTCTTTGTTTGGAAGATACAAATAGTATATCTCACATGATGTTATATTATTGTTGCGTGTTATTCTACCCACTTTAATGTCATGCATTTTTTTAATCATTTTTGGAAATTAGGTATCACATTATCATCTGCACCCCATGTTCTGCACAATGTATTCTACTTCAAAATATTTTGTGGAAGGCACATGTTTACAGTTAATGTACAGTGTACATGCACAGCTAATTAAGTAGCAGGGACCAGCATACACACAGCCTTCGAGGAATTAAGTTTGGTACCCCTGTTTTGGTGTTTTGAACTGACCTTGAATCATTTTTCAGTCACAAATTGAACTTTGCTTCAAGGTATATTTGACTAATATATGGTCACCATGGCCTGTAGTTCAATATGCAATAATTAGCCGCTGGGGCCAATCAACTTCCATCGTCAGTCTCAATCACTGTGTCACAGCAGCCCACAGACCAGATAACACAGTCCAGTATTGATCAAATATAGCTTTTTCAAAACAGACTGTAGGAACAGTACTGCCACAAATCTCTCCCACAATATCATATACAGGTAACTGTAGAAATAAAGGAAACCCCAGCATGAAGTGTCTTAGTAGGGCATTGGCCCACCACAAGCTGCCAGAACAGCTTCAGTGTGCCTTGGCATAGTTCTACAAGTGTCTGGAACTCTGTTGGAGGGATGGAACACCATTCTTTCATGAGAAATTCCGTCATTTGGTGGTTTTTGATGGTGGTGGAAAAGACAGTCTCAAGCTCTGCTCAAGAATCTCACATAAGTGTTCCATTGGGTTGAGATATGGTGACTGAGATGGCCATGAAATATGGCCATTGTTTTCATGCTCATCACGCCATTCAGTGACCACTCGTGCCCTGTGGATGGGGGCATTGTCATCCTGGAAGAGACCACTCCCATCAGGATAGAAATGCTTCACAATAGGATGAAGGTGATCACTCAGAATGGCTTTGTATTAATTGGCCTCTAAGGGGTTGAATGGACCTAAACCACGCCAGAAAGATGCACTCCACATCATAACAGAGCCGCCAGAACCCTTCATTCACTCAAGTGTGTTTTGGCAGTTACCTGTCATACCCAGCAGGGCTGTTGCCCTTAGTTACTGGCCTGGGATGGTATGGTTGAAGAAGGAGTTTCCTCCTGTTAAATGGCAGTGTGATAATGAAAGGGTGGTGGGGAGCAGATGGGCAGAGCGCACTGTTATTATCTCATCAGGAAGCACTGGGCATGTGTCATGCCTGCAATGCGTGCAAGAGGGGACCGTGAAATGGAAAATTCAGTAGGCCGTTTTTTCGCTTATATTTTTAGTCTGCCCCCTCCATGCCAGATTGTTTCAGTCAATTTCCCACCATGCTCCCTGGAGGCGAAGGCCTTCCCCAGGGGCTGCAGTCCATCAGATTGTCATAGAGGGGAAAGGCACACTTATCTCGACTGCGCTTTTAATCGCTCTCGTTCACTCCCGCTCTCGCCGAAAGCAGACGCTTCCCGGGCTTCCGTTGCACGCCGCAAACTTCGCCTGCGTGTTGTTATCTCTCATTTAGCAGTCCTCGCACGAAACCCGCTCGCGACCCGAATCGCAGATTCAGAATCAGTCTCCTCACCACGCTAAATGGATTTACTACTTAGGAAATGAGTGGCAAAAATGAACAGTGATGTGGAAAGTATTTTTGCAGCGTCCTGTAATGCATCGATTGCCAGGAAAAGGCTTTCTCGGGAAAACGGACAGCCTATTAGCAGCCGCCTCCTGCTGCGCGTGCTGGACAGCTCGGTTTTTGGCTCCGTGTTTCACAGAAGTGGAATTTTCCAGAATGAAGTAGACCTGCATCTCTGTGTGTGATCGGGGCCCAGCTCGGGAGAGTCCCTCTACAGTCGGTGGGGGGGATGGAAGGGCTGGGATGAATTATGCATCGATGCCCCGTCCAACCGTTGGGATCGGCTGTACCTCATATCTTTTATTCATCCCCCCCGCTGTCCATCTTGGGTACCCTGCACTGCAAGGAGTACAGACTGGGGTGGGGAGCCGTGGGGAGCCCACAGCCCCTTTCCAAACCCCAGCAGAGGGAGGCCACAGGAGTGCATAGACGATTTCCCGCAATGCTCCACGGCAATACCCGGCCAGGTCTAATAGGTGCGCTAATTAGATCAGTGCAAGCCATGGTTTGGGGAAAGGGCAGAGCTGATTGAGTTAAGGCAATATAGAGCTCAATTACCAGTTAAATGCTGCAGTGCCAAAGAAGAGAATTGCTGCACTGCTGCAATCTTATATCTATGCTGAAATACAGGGAGGCAGTGCGGCATGGACAGAATGAGAATGAGAATCAGCTTTAGAAGCATTTATAGTCCTGTGTGGGTAACAAATGATTATGTTTTATAGGCTGGTTAAAAACAGATATAAATGATAGATAGATCAAAATGAGTAAAATGCTAGTTAAAAGAGAAACACAATAAGAACCAATTTCAGTGATGTATTTGTGTTCACATTATTTAAAGTGCATAGCAAAAAGTTAAGAAAATTTGATAAGTAAATACAAAAAAATAATAATAAACAGTTTGAGCTGAATTAAAATCTGGGGTTTGGCACCACTGTTGTGACCTCAAGTTACATTCTAAATGGACAAAAACTTCACAAACTGGTTCTGTGTGGCTCAGTAGGTAGAGCATGGCGTTGGCAATGCTTTGGTTGTGGGTTCAATTCCCACTGGGACCACATATACTGAAAAATGATAGTATTCACTACTGTAAGTCGCTTTGGATAAAAGCGTCTGATAAATGGCATATACTGTATTATATTATATTATTATTACATACATGCAAATAAACTAATAAATTAATAATAAGCAGATATGTGTCACCCAAGTCATTTAATTATTAAACAATTAAATACTAAACATAAATCTGACTCAAACATCTACAGTGCTTTAATTATTCTAAAGTCAATTTGTTTCTCTTTCATTAACTGGAGAAGAAAGCCATCACTTCCAAGAGATTACAAATCTTGTTAATAGCCTCCATGAAACATTAAGACATGAAGCACTGACAAATGGAATTAAACCAATATTCCATCAGAATGAATAGCAAGACCAAATATTGATCCATTCAGAGAACAATCCATGAACACAGTCCTTAAACCAATGGTCAGTTAAGCACAATGTTTCCAAACCACATCACAGTTTGGTTATGCCAAAGGAAGTCACCTGAACTGGCCCAGGTTCTCATTGTAGTATTTTCATCACACAAAACCAATGTCCCTGATCTCCCATACCAAAAATGCATATAAATGGCATACATTTGAAAAAGCATTACCCAGTTAAAATATATAGAGATGTCATATATTGGGAATATACGAGAAAGTACATAAACATCATATACTGTATAGAGACCATAACATTTATGAACAATACACAATAATTGATGGCTTTTCATGATACAAAAAGGGGTTCGAAAATATATGGTAAAAACATGAACATATGGTAATCATATTGTATTAGTCTATGTTATATTAAACTTAAATTATATGAATGATGCCTAGTTATATACTAATGATGTCTATGATGTCACTGTACCTTCAAAATGTATGAAATATATATTTATGCAATACATTTCTGCAAATGAAATATAATAAATAATTAAACAAATATAATACATTTCATATAAGTTAACATATGGGAAATGTAATCATTTTTGGTATGGGGTTTTTTCCACAATGTCCTCAGTGAACCACTTCAGTTTGCATTTTTCCTCTTTAGCCATCTCCAGCTATTCTGTCATTGTGAATATACTGGAAGAAAACAGGGTTCAAAACGAATTAATTACAGGATGAAATGTGATGTATAGAAGCTGCCACTTCTTGCTTCCATCCTCTCTTGTTATGTAACACCAAATTGCAACAACTTCCCAAGGACTTTACTGTGGACTTTGCATGTTATATGGCTTTGCATGGGTTTGAGTGCTTACATCAATCCTTAGTGCAAGGCTGATATTGTTTGCGCGCACTTCGTATACTGTAGGGTGTGCAATGTTAACCTCTGAGAGGAGGCACTGCTGTTCGTGCGGATCTTATACCTTTCGGGTGTCAGATCTTCAGTGAGCAATTTCACTTTCTCACAGACTGGTATTAGGAGAATAAATAGATTCAGAGGGAGGGATGCTATCCAATTTAAATAACGCCTCTGATGTTACATGTTCATCTTGCGGCTAGTAATCCAAAATACATTTTCTTACCTAAGACACCGTTTTTTAAACAGATTTTTGGATGCATTTGTGTGCGAATAATTTTTGTTTGTATTTGAATATAGACAACAACAGGGTTCCAAATTAAGGACCGCTACACTGCATGTTATGAATTAGGTTGGCACTATTCAAGGCGACAAGGCGACACATATGACCCCGTGCAACTTCGCCATCAGTACCTCCAAAACGAAAATATGAAGGAAATCATTTTCAAGGCTTTGTGCATCATGTGATGTCACACATTCCAAAGCGAAGGCTGTTTGTTATTCAGTATTTGCTGTATATGTTCCTACACATGCAGTGCGTTTCATCTCACATATCTGCAGTGCTATCTCTAATTACCTCGCCCCATTAATTATGCTGGATGTGTGGCGACATGAGTAAGACTGTTTACCCTTATCCCAGAGCATTGCGGCTTCAAATCCAGGCTGGGGTATACCAAATCCTTTAAAAATGGTAGCCTCCTGTCCATCTGTTTTCCACTTAGGGATGAATGGTGGTTTTGGCCTTGAGCATCGTGCCACAGAGATCAGGATAAGCGATGACTCTGGGCTCCACCCAATCCCCATTAAGGGCCACCGTGCCGTTTGTGTAACAATCTCCTCAAAGAAGGACAGATTAGACAGGCAGGGATGATGGCTTAGACCGACAGGATTAAAACAGAGGCTTTCGTAATTAGACTGGGAGTGTGGTCGCTGGAGATGGTCGGCGTTCAGCAGGCCCCTGTCTCATTAAGCATCGCTGGCAGTAACCTGACGCCCAGCTAAACGCTATGAATTATTCATGTGTGTTCTTTCTCTCTCTCTCTCGCTCGCCGTTGTGACGGAATGTTCCATTTCCAGTGTTAGAGCTGGTTCCCACAGGAGAGATTCCTGGAGTGAGGGAAGCAGAGGGAAAGAAAGAGAGGGAGGGGGAAAAGGGAATGCTGGCTTACTGTTGTCACATGGATAGCAGCCCCCGTCCTGCCCCCTGGAGTTGGGACACGGTTGGCATGGCAACCCAAGGCACTGTAGTACGGATGTAGGTGGAAATAGGTCTGCCGTAGTCAGAGAGACAATCGCTGTGGGTTTGTTCAATAATTGAGCGTGTCTGACAGCAGATTCTGTTAGTAGCACAGACATCTGTCTTGGATGGTGGCAAGACATTGCGAATGGCAGTAATTAAAAACTTCAACAATGACTTGATTACTTTATATTGGACAGTGATTTATGAAGGGGTGCTCTTGAGAAATGTCATAGGATATAAAGTCTTATTCATTTAACAGGAGCGAGGTTATGTGGCGTCGTCTTTCTCATCTCTCATATTTATTCCATGATTAACGTGTCATCAGCACACTTTTGAACAACATCAGAAGCCATGACGTACTGTATGAAGCAGCTGCTCTTTTTTCCCCAGGCCATGTGCTATATCGATATAAAATGTGAAGAGTTTCACTCCGATGAGAGTACTTTCCTCGCAGTTGTGCCTGGCGCAATTTTAAAAAGCAATTAGCTTTGACCTGCAAATGTTTTGGTGCAATTCCATTATAAATGAATGTCTGAAATGAAAACGTGAGCACCCATTGGGAAGGCTCACATTAATCCTGCAGCGCATCCAGGGACGCATTTATTTTGTCGTTAATGACGTTTGTGATTTGAAATATTTTCGAGGTTCGGCACTTACGCAGTGAGCAAGATCGATTTTGCCATAAAAGGAACACAGTATCGATTCCTCCATGAAGGTCAGATAAATGAATTGGCGCTGGACAAGGGTGTCATTAACCCTTTGCCTGCCCTGTAAAGGTATATCACTGTGGATCTGGTGTATTGCTCACGTCGGGCCCAAAGCATGACAGTGCTGAGGGAAACTCAGAATCTCAGAGAAACAAGGACTCTGGGGTCCAATAGAAACTGAATTTGTGCCTCATCTGTCACATGCAGTTCTGCACAGTCGGATTACTTGCAGGAACATATTTCCAATTACTTTTAAAAGCAGCAATAAAAAACAACAGCCATTTTATTTATATTCCCTCTATTCACTCACTAACTCAGGATATGGGCACATAGGAAATGGTATCGCTCGCATATATCTCAGTTTAGACGTAGATTTTTCAGTTAAATTATTTCCGTTAAAATCAATCAACCAGATTTACAGCAGCGGTGTCTAATAAATATTCGCTGTGGTTTCATTCCTTTACTGTGGCCACTAATGAGATGACACCGGATCAGAAACCGGTTGATCGCACAAAAGCCCTTGGTAAAACAAAGAACCACTCAGGAATCAGGAATCGGGCATCGGCATGACTCGGCTGACTCAGCCGTCTGTACGCGAAGCTTTGGTGTGGTAGCAGGACACAGTCCAGCTGAACAAACAGCCCCCTGCCAACACAGCATCTGCCATCTCTCATCTCACAGAGACCCTGGCGATGACACCCTTTTCGGCCTAGCACAGCCGAGGCTGGGCCGTGGGAGGGAATTATAAAACACTTTCATGGCTGTCTTTTACGAGCTCGGAACTCTGAACTCATTTGAGCAACTTGTGAAACTGAACTGCATGTTCAACACTGATAAACTTTGCACTGAAAGAAGTATACTTGAACAAGCAGCACTTGTAGGGATTTCCAAGAGGTGATCGTAGCTTTCGCTGTAAGAAGCTTTACATATTTTACGGCAGAGTGACTTTGATCCCAAGTACGGCGATAGTGATTTCATTAAACCCTCGTATCTGAGATCACAGGGTCCTTCCACCTTTTTTACAGACACATTCTTTCCCCACATCCGGCACAGCCACCATGGTTATGTCATCATTGTATGTGAATGTTATACTGTCACAACCACCCAGTACCCTTGCTACTGAAATTTGTTTTTTAAGCGATACAGCATATTCCATATTTCAGAGCATGGGGATACAAATAATTGATTGCACTATATAATATATGTGTCAACCATTTACAAACTGATTTCTGTGGACTTACTGATGTGAAGAAATTAATTTGGACTGTGCCTGTCACATAATTGAGTGTGTGTACAAACTGTATAAGCACTGTTTGATTAATCGGTCATTGATCAACTATGGCCTTCTCTTCCTCGCTGTGTTTAATGGCACGACAGCCGACCGCGTGCGACCGAGTACACCTGGGAGTCGATCGTGAAGCATAGTGACAGAAGGTGTTCCCTCACCGAGGGCTTTCATATTTTATAGATCTGACCTTCTCCAGCTCCCCGGAGCTATTATTTAGCTGTAGTGAGTGCAGCCCGGGCAGCTGTTTACAAACCCAGGACTGAGGACACGGGAAAGGGTCAGCGATTATGACATCACAGCACCCAATACCTCTAGCCGGGTGACTCAGGAGAAGAGCTGCACTTGCCATTGGGCCCGCAGCATCGCTGGTGTTGATAATGGCGAAGGCTGCCGAATGAATAAAACAAGAAATAGAACTAAGCTAGAAGTGAAGAGGAGGTCATTTACAGGATTAGTTTGAGAGGCGGCTGTCTCCGTGGATAAATCATGCTTTACAAATGATCTTCGTGCCGCTGTTTAATTGAATTGAACTTCTGATGCCGTTTTAAAGTATGGCATAAAGGAGACTGCTCTGGCGTTGAAAAGGCATGAAGGTTCGGCACTGCTTTGAAATGCTGAAATGTCTTTGTGCAACCGCACCTCGATACAGAATGGTACGCTGTATTTTTCAGGAACTACAACCAATGATTTATAACTCTGTTCCTCCCCCTGCAGTGTGGTTATAGTAGTGCTATTGTGTAATCAGAGAGACTGTCTGAGGACAGATAATGGACAAAGGCCTTGGGATAATCGGAGTCACCGTTGAATTTCGATTTCAGCAGCCGTGCTTTGTAAATGATATTATTATTTGAACAACGTGTGTTTGTCAGTTATCATAGCCACTTCTCATTAGAAGTCTAGCTAAGTCGGAAGCTGGTTACAAACAATGCTGCGCTCTTCATGCACATTAGAAGTATGTATGTAGTTGCCCTTATGGAAAAATATATATTATATATATTATACTGTATATATTATTAGATATTATATCAAATCAAATCAATTGTGCACATGTGAATGACATGTTTTTCTTCTCTCATTCACATGCACACCACACATTTCCACATACAGTACACCCCACGTATTGTGACATGTTGTCACATTCACTTCACGGGTATTCACATGTGATCACAGACATGCGTGTGTTTTTTTAACATTTCAAATGCCCTGAAATGCGAGTGTTTCAGAGACGCAGGGCAGAAGCTGATAAAAAACTGCCCAGTTCCTTTAAGTATAAACAGTCAGAGGTGTGAAGCTATCGCTGCTGACATGCTGATGAAATCTTCGCATAACGCCCACATCGACGTGAAAGCCACGGAGCGTTCCAAGTTAAAGTCATTTGCATGAATATCGCAGCCATGATGGCTCTGTGAAAAAGATCTAGAACAAAGAAATCATTACAGAAAACATGCAAATGAAAAGATGAAACCCACAGGAGGTTTCATTTCACAAGGTTTGGTTATGTGTGCGGTGCCAAGCACACACCAAGTCGATGGCCCTAGAGAGGGTGCTGCAAGAATGATTTGGTGCCCGGGCAAGCCCCGCTCATACCATAATCCTGAGTGCACATGCACAGAGATTCATTGGCATCAAGAAATGATCTTCTGAGGCCACTCATAGGCTTAGCCTTTGTGATTGTGGGCTGTTTAGCATACACATGTTTTTCGATTAAAAATAATGGCTGCCCCAGTATTCTTGATGGAGCTTGCATGGCTGTCATGTGGTAGTGCATTGGTCAATAACTGATATAATGTCTTTAATAAGTGTGGTTCCTAGAGGCCGCACCATGTGCTACAACTGCAAATGCTAGTACCCCAAGTTTGAAATACTGTGCACGCCGTTGTCATTAGCAGTTTTAATGTTCCCAAAAGACAGCCGCAGAGCAGAGCTGCAACGCAGGGACAGTTACAAATGATTTCCCTGGGAGGGACAAATTGCCCTCCTGAACAGCATTTCAAAATTAGGCAAAACGTGATGAGATCTTGATGAGAAGATAATAGTGATGTATACTTCATGATCTGTGGCGTGGAAGCCGTTGACAGCTCATATGCCTTTCCCCAGCCTGCAGCGAAATCCTAATGTTAGTGTAGCCTATGAGATGATTTAACAAGGCATCAGTGCTAGGATGGTTCGGCAGAGGTCCTGACAGGCACAAATAGGTAATACGTGCATTCGCGTTACTTTAGTGTTGAGCCATTTACCCTTCCGCTGAAAGCAGTGCATAGTTCATGTTGATATTAATTGTGCGGGCTTAGTAGCAGAATAATGGCTGTGACCCCCCCTGACCCTGAATTTTGCCCCACAGCATATTATGAGACGCTGTCTGGGTTGCGCGGTGGAAGGGCTATCATTATCTTGTAATTTCGTTGCTCTCTAAATGTAAATTCCTCCACACCTCTCAATCTGCCAAAGGAATGACTCACCGTGCTCCACTGTAAGGCAGCTGTCAGAAGTAAAGCGTTTTACAGAGATAAAAGGTTGATTGGCAACGATACCTGGCTCTCACCGGATAATCACCTGAAGCATTCGTTTGAGCTAACAAGCTTTACAGAGTTCTTTCTACAGCTAGGGGCAGGAAAGGGGGCCTCTGTCCATAAGCACATTCTCTTTATCTTCCACACATTACACAGTAAGGGAGTCAGTAAGGGATGCAACACAGTCCAGGTTGTAACAGGATATAATGAAGAGGGTTTCAGTCATAGAGGAAAAACAGAGAGAGTAGAACCGCTTTAGGCAAAACATTTACAGTATTGCCATACGGTAGTTTATGCATCGAAATGGCCAATGAGAAATCTATAGTATAGCCTAATCTACTGCTTGCAGTTTGACATCATAAAATGTTACACTGTAGTAGGCTTCACTTCCATATAGGTTGCAGTCGTTGCAATATTCCTTTTATAACCACATTATAATCACTTAATTGTTATTTATTGTAATTAAATTTTGCTGTGCGAATGCCATCATACCATTTAAGGACCCCTGGTTGAGAACATTTGATCTATTCTTTGCATCGTGGAATGAATATTTAAACATTTAAAAATCATAGTAATTAAGCAAGTTTTGCATCCTAAAATAACAAGAACAAAATAATTTTTTTAAATATATGTATATAACTAGTTTCCTCACATTGTTTTTCTGTACTGTGAATATTGAGGCATAGGAGAGAAAACAAAGTCAGGTCAAACCTCAGGGTTTGTGTGTGTGTGTGTGAGCATGTGAGCATGTGTGCATGTGCATGTGTGTGTGCGTACATCTGTAAGTGTGTGTACATGTGCTTGCGTGTGTATACTGTATGTCCATGAGAGAGAGAGCCCATGATGTAAGACTGGAGCAGAATCAGCTGGACCCGTTAATCATGCGATCATGGTCACATGGACACAGGGGAAGTCAGCACACTCTCTGTGACTTTGACTCCCACTGTTACGTAAGCAGGCAGACAAATCAGATTAGGCCAGTTGCAGGCAGGAGGAGCACACGGCTGGTGGCTGCTGATGGCGTGAGATTAGAGATTGGACAGATTCGGTGGTAGCCTCTCACAGACGTGCAGCTCCATTTGCTGCATAGCTACAGAATGTCTGTGGGGTTGAACTGAAACCTTTGCAGTGCTGCATTCGGTTGAACTTCAGATGATCTCGACATTTTGGTTGCTGGGGAACAGCGAGTTTTCAGTTTTACAGTAAGTATAAAAAGTATTCACCTCATTTGGCATTTTTCACATTTTATTGTCTTACTTCATGGAATCAAAATGGATTTAATCGGGATTTCTTGCCACTGATCAACACAAAATACTCTATAATGTCAAATAAATAAAAAACTCTAAAGCCTTTTCTTAATTAATTACCAATAAAAAAAAGACATTAATTGATTGCATAAGTATTCACCCCCTTTGACTTAAAATGCTTGGTTTACTTTGTATACTCACTGTATATCACATTTGTGTTTCTTTTTTGTTCTGAAATCGGGCTTGCCAATTTATTTTCCGTACATCACACTACTTTACCTTCAGGCATACTTTTTCCTACAGGACTCTCCTAGCACACTAATGTGCTATGTGGCCCCAGGCTCTGGCAGACTGGCATTACAGCAAAGTGCTGCTCTTTCCTTTGGCATTAGAGCAAAGCGCTGCTCCGGCTGTGATGGGGGCAGAGCTGGCACAGTGGAACTGAAGTGAGGGTCTGGGGGCACAGAGTGGAAAATGTCCACGTGACACATCCAGCAGATGCTCCAATTTAGAAGCTGCTGTGCCCCCCCAGTTTAATCGGTGCAGGTAGTCTGGGCCACTGCTGTATTTATAGCAGGGCAGGATGTGCCAGGTTGGGATTAGGCAAACGGGGGAGGGCTTCAGCCAGAGTGATGTTGGCGGAGTGGTGAGAGATGGATCTGAAGACGATGTACCCATAGCAGGGGTGCACTGGGGACAAGAACCCATGTGACTCTGTGGCCCAGTGAGGTGCGTGACGCTTCACAGGAAGGCCTTATGCCATAGAGAGCCTTTGATGCAGAGAAAGTGTGTTCCAGGCCTGGAGGCTTAACGATTCCCAAGCTTACTTGAGCACAGGCAACGTCCAGGGATGGCACGGAGAGAATATTACAGAGATTTATTCTCTGTTGTTTTGTTTTCTGCAATGAGCAGAGAATCCTGCTTCCCATTCCAAGGGGTCACCATTTGTGACATCTGATTTGACAGACAGTGTGGAAATACCATCACACAGGTTGTGGTTCAGACGTGATTTAAATCAGTACCTGACCATTTCAAGTGCATGATATACCGGTAACTGCCAAAATAAAGGAAACACGTCTTAATAGGGCGTTCGGCTACCAGGAGCCCCCAGAAAAACGTCAGTGCATCTTGGCATAGGTTCTACAAGTGTCTGGAACTCTATTGGAGGGATGCAACACATTCTTCCATGAGAAATTCCATCACTTGGTGTTTTGTGTATGGTGCAGGAGAACACTGTATCAGGTGCTAAGAATTTCCCATAAGTGTCCAATTGGGTCAACATCTGGTGTCTGAGATGGCCATGGAACATGTTTTACATTGTTTTCATGCTCATCAAATTATTCAGTGACCACTCGTGCCCTATGGATGGGGCATTGTCATCAGTGGCAGAAACATCACCCCACACCATAACAGAGCCGCAAGAACCCTTCATTTACTCTGTGTTTCCTTTATTTTGGCAGTTACCTGTAAATAGTATATTATACACAATACATTTTGTAGTATATCCATAGTATTTTACACACATGTGATTTAAATTGTAATCTGTACAGAATAATCATAATGGTGTTACTCCTTAATTGGTAATAAACATATTATATACGGTATATCCTTTTTAAAGTGTAAAACACAATAGAGATGAGAAGCTGCCTAATTTAATATAAAATATTGGATGTCACATTTCATATCTGAGCTGCATGTATAATGTGATCTTTTTAAAAATATAGAAATCTAGAATATGCTAAAATAAGCCTATACTGTATCTGTCTGTCTACAAACACAAATGCCTGTCAAGTCATATTCCTAAAAATAGATATGCCAGTTTACAAAAAATGCAGAGTAGAGGAGGAACCAGACAGGAATGCATGATATGGGATGCTTCCTTTTTGTGAATCTCCCTGATGAATTATTTATTGAATTAAATCATTGCTTCAAGTAATGCAAGGCATGAAATGTGTTCAAATTCAATGGCTGAAAGGGTAACATGGCAGGTACAATCAATGTCCTATAAATGAGATGATCGGTTATAAACTAACTTATATAATTTAGGTACATACACTGCCTGGCCCAAAAAAAAGTCACCACCTGGATTTAATTAAGCAAATAGGTAAGAGCCTTCCATTGGATAATTACTGCAGTGATTAATATGTTTTAGCTGGCAACAAGTTATTTAACCCTAACTGATACAGTGAGTAGCTTCTCATTTCTTAAACAACCATGTCAAAAGGTTTGGTGAAATCATATCGTAAAGAATCAACAGTAGAACTCACGGCTATGTTTAATAGTGACAGTAAGAGCATTTCCACACGCACAATGCGAAGGGAACTCAAGGGATTGGGACTAAACAGCTGTGTAGCCTTAAGAAAACCACTTGTCAGTAAGGCTAATCGGAAAAAAAGGCTTCAATTTGCTAGGGAGCATAAAGATTGGACTCTGGAGCAATGGAAGAAGGTCATGTGGTCTAATGAGTCCAAATTTACCCTGTTCCAGAGTGATGGGCACATCAGGGTAAGAAAAGAGGCGGATGAAGTGATGCACCCATCATGCCTAGTGCCTACCGTACAAGCCTGTGGGAGCAGTGTTATGATCTGGGGTTGCTGCAGTTGGTCAGGTCTAGGTTCAGCAACATTATTTTCCCAAAGAATGAGGTCAGCTGACTGCCTGAATATACTGAATGACCAGGTTTTTCCATCAATTGATTTTTTCTTCCCTGATGGCACGGGCATATTCCAAGATGACAATGCCACGATTCATCGGGCTCAAATTGTGAAAGAGTGGTTCAGGGAGCATGAGACATCATTTTCACACATGGATTGGCCACCACAGAGTCCAGACCTTAACCCCATTGAGAATCTTTGACATTGCAGAAGCTTATCGAAACGATGCCACGGCGAATGCGTGCCGTAATCAAAGCTAAACGCGGTCCAACGAATTATATAATATTTTTTGGGACGGGCAGTGTATATAGATATAGCTAGATATATAGCACAGAGAGGGGTGTAGAGGTTTGCAGAGGTGAAGGTCTGTAACCTGTGGTCAGATGCCTTGGTTAATACTGCCATTCTGTTGCCTGAAACCTGGAGATCTTAACCGAACATGGCTACATCTATATACAGTACCAGTCAAAAGTTTGACTACACCTTCCATCTGGACTACGGCTAATTGGGCACTCCTTCATTCTTCAGCAAGATAACGACCCGAAACACACCTTGAAGTTGTGCAAGAACTACCTGGTGAAAGAGGAACGTGAAGGACAACTCAAATTGATGACCTGGCCTGCCCAGTGTCCAGACCTCAATCCCATAGAAATTGTATGGGACGAACTGGACAGAAGAGTCAAAGCAAAGCAACCCACAAGTTTCTCTGGGAATTGCTGCAGGAGAGCTGGGAAGACATATCGGGTGATTTCCTGCTGAAACTTATTAACCGAATGGCCCGTGTTTGTGAGGCTGTTATCACGGCAAAGGGTGGCTATTTTGAGGAATCCAAGATTCAATTTTCAATATAATTTTCTTGAATATTTCTTTGATGTTCATTTTGTTCATTGTTACATGTGTTTTTTGTCATTTTAAAGTATTTATAGAAACGTATACGGTGTAAAGCATTGTCAATTATGAGATAAACCTAGTTTCCAGCAGGTGTACTCAAACTTTTTACTGGTACTGTATATATATATATATATGCCATTTAGCAGACACTTTTATCCAAAGCAACTTACAGTAGTGAATGCGTACATTTTTCAGTATATGTGGCCCCAGTGGGAATTGAACCCATAACCTAAGCATTGCCAATGCCGTGCTCTACCAACTGAGCCACACAGAACCACACTGAATGGTCTGTCTTTTACGATATGATATGGTACATGATCGTGTGGAAACACTAGGATTTTCGCTTTACTATTGGGATATAATTGTTTTGCAATTATTTTATGAAGGTTTCAGTGTATTTTTTTAATTTTTATTATTTTTATTGTTTATTTAACAGGGACAGTGGGAAAATGCATTAATTCCCCCAGAGTTAGCAAAACTGCTCAATTTCATCTGTAGTCCTTGGATAAGTGATAAGGACACATCACAGGTCACAGTGGTCAAGCAGCAAAACACATTATTTCACATTTATTAACAGTATGCTATTAACAGTAGCATCAAAAAGAAATGCAGTAAAAAAATAGCATGTGTAACAATTAGAGATGCACTGATATGAAAATTCTGGACCGATAATTCAAATAACACAATCGGCCGATACCGATGTTTAATTTATTGTCCTATTTGTGCCCTGGCAAAAAATAAATAATCTGACCTTCATTATACTTTTCAATGAGCACAAATTCAATCATACAAATGTATGGAACAGCTTTTATTGTAAAATTATTTTGCATACTCATTGTACTGTGCTACATGTCTTACTTCTAAATGGCTGATCAGATTTGATGTATTAAAATCCTGGCTTGAGTTGCCTCCTCTTGAAATCTCACTGGAGCATTTGTTACAATAGCAAATAGGTTGTCTTTCTCCAACACAGCTGAAATGTTATTCTCTTGACAGTGTCAACAAAAACAGCATGTCTGAAAGCAACGAGAACATTGTGCATTAGAGCTGGGTGAATTTTACACGGTTATTGCAATTTCAATTATCAACCGTGGCAAATTTACAAATGTACATGATTGCGTTTAGTCTATAACATTGTTGCGTGGAGGACAATAATTTCTGCATTCGTTTTGGCCTTTTTCCATCCGCAACACACAATACAGCCAATCACAGCCAGCCTTGATATGAAGTGCAACGTCACTGTAGTGAAGCCAGAGGGAAGCGTCATCAAAGCGCCAAACTTGGAGCTGAAGCATGGAGTGATTTTGTTCAGTCAGTAAACACATTAACTACGGTAGGCCCAGACTAAACGTGACAATGAGATTGAAGACAAACCGAGTTTAGTCCCTTACTTACTTGCTTACTTTGGCTACAAACCAGCTGACAAACACCAGAAAGGAGGCGTGTTCTGCAGGGTACTGTAACAAAGAGGTCATGGCGGCAGACCGGAATACATCCAATCTGTTCCGTCATCTGAGAAGTTATCATGAAATATAATATGAAGAATGTATAGCAAAAAAAAGAGGCAAGGCAAAAAAATCATATGCAGACGTGAAAAGGCAGTCATATATATTGTGGTGTCCCTTGGAGTTGGGCGACATTTGCGGACCTTTGCAGAGGGCTTAGGCAGTTAAATATCCCAGAGGAGGCAGTCATATAAACAAAACAATAATTTATTCAACAAATCTTGACAAACACAAAAAGGGTGATGTCTTCGGGGAAATTCAAACACAAAGTCCACAATCTTTACTCGTCGTTGTAATCCGCAATCCAAAATCCAATCCCAATCCAGTCAGTTCCTCAATCCAGTCCAAACGTCGGCACACACTCTGCGACACACTCTGCGACACACTCTCCCCAACCACCAACCTACTCTTTAAATAGGCCTCTAAATGGATTTCAGCTGTTCGTAGTCCCAATCGCTTGACTTCAATCAGGTGCGGGACTGCGGGCTGCTGGGAAGTATTTCCCTCTCCGGTGGCTCCCAAGAATTAAAGAGGCAGGCGGCTATTTCCTTGTCCTGCCCCTTGGGATGCCACAATATATACTGTATATACATTTTTGTATTTGTTTACGCAAAGTGCAAACTTTATACTTGAAATTATGTTTGAAAACGTACCGCACATACAAGCATTGAATGCTAAATAAAGTTGTGTTTGAATATCTGTATATACTCAGCTTTTTTTCCAGCCAACAAGGCAAATATCAGCCAAAACCGATAGTCCACCAATATATCGATGTAACAGTACAGTGTATGCAATCTGTATATAAACGAATGATTACGTGATTGATTTAGTTTAAGCCCCCGCTGACTACCTAACTCAGGAGGGGCAAAGTCTTTCAGCCCTGAGACACCTTGGACTGACCATGACATGGTCTTTTTTGGACATACCCTGTGCCGGCCAGAAGAGCATGGGCTCCCCCCCTTTTTAGTCTGGTTCCTCCCAAGGTTTCTCCCTACCAAGGAGTTTTTCCTTGCCACTGTTGCATTTAGGCTTGCTTTTGGGGGGGTCTAGGCCTGGGTTCCCCCTCTGTTAAGCGTTTTGTGACAATTCTATTGTGAAAAGCGCTATACAAATAAATTTGATTTGATTTGATTTGATTTGATTTGATTTGATTTGATTTGATTTGATTTCAATTGTGATTTAAAACCAGAAACAGTGGGACATTGTCTTATCTTGCTTGGTATGGTGTTCCGGTTGTCAGTGGCTATAATAAAGTGGCTGAATTCAGTGGATCTATACTGTACTATATATAGTTCATTGTTACATTGTTGTTGTCTGTGGTTGATCACCCATTGTGTCATCAAAGAGATTGTGAGTTTGCAAGACAACCTGGAATCCTTCACTATTTCTTCTCTCATTATTGCACTTCATAATTAATCTGTTGGGACTTCAGTAGGCTTGTGAGGCTCATAACCTTACAGCACAATGAGCCTGACCAGGTTAACACTGATGTGAGCTAAGTCCACCCAACATTTGGGGATACTCTTGACTAATAAACAAATGGTTAGTTGCTTCTTCTGATGAGTCCTGAGCTTGTGTAGGTGGGGCATAAGAGGTCAGTGAGGTGGGGCTCCAATTTGAGGTGGTGATTCATGCCAACTCAACCACACACTTATAGCATAACACTGACTGACACTTCCTAGGAGCTTGCAGGAAGCCAATCCCACAAACTGAAATCAAACTAACTTCCCTTTCTAGATGCTTTAGAAATGGAGCATGTTGGGGTCGAGACTAGGCCTTCAGTGACGTGACAATCTTGTACTCACTTCTCCTCCTCGTCTTTCTAATGTTCTTACCGCTTGCTTTGGTAGCTTCCGGCAGTAGATCTAATCAATCAGAGCATGATCCACTGAAAGCTGCCTGATGACAGTAAAGGCTGCGAAAATCCTGCTGTGGGAAACGGGCGGTGGGAAAAAGGCGTTCGAGGGGGCAATACAAATAAAGTTAAAAAAACGGAGAGCAGTCATTTTTCAGTCTTTGCGATCATTGTTATTTTGAGTAGCTTTGTGTTGTTGGTTGTAAACTCAGTGAGCCCTCACAAATGAACTAATAAATGTGTTGTAACATCCAGCTATGGCAATTAAAGCCAATCAATCAAAGCCGCAGTTCACCGAATATAGTCCTACTCCTTTTTGAAGCTTATTTCTTTTCTATATTAAGTCCCGTGACAATTTTGGTCCCCTGCTCTCTCATAGGAAAGCCAAACTAATTGGCTGCTTGTCGGTCTATGTGTGTGTGCGCACGTGGATCAGCTTTCCGTCGCTCGGTTCGTCTGCTTTCATGTGCTTCCAAGTTGTGCTGTCTCTCGCCATGTTCATCTCCCACTTGACTCTTGCACCATGAGAACCTTGCCCCTCATATGCACAGAGCGTCACCCCCCTGGGTTGAATGGGAGGAGGGCTCTTCCTATCTTCAGGCCTTGTTTCTGACTCACCCCTCACAGCAGCACGGTGGCAGGAAGTGGTGACACTTCTAAAGGTCAGGATTGTGCACCGGCCTCGGCAGTGCCTCTGCACTAACAACTGACTTCTTCTTCTTCAGCCAAAGAAGAAGACTACTACTCATTTCCCACTGCTTTCATACAAGAGTAACCAGAATGATGCAGTGCACTCATTACTTGAATCGGTCCAATTGCCTTTTTTGAATCTATTTCAGAGATTTGAGATTTTTTTCTCTCCCGTCCTTGTTGTGAATATCTGATCTTGGCGGTATCTGACGGGTATCGATCTGGGCGCGGCAGCCGCCACCTCTCACGCCTTCCCCGCTCTCCTCCTCGGAGTCACGACCGTGACAGCGGTAGGGCGGCGACCTTGCAGGGCAGTGTGGGGAAGGACAAGCGCCTCTGCCTGCGAGGGGTCTCTCTCCAATAACGAATGACACCGACAGGGCCGTGTGCACAACAGCGCGATTAACCCTGCAAATACAATAGGTCAGGCCCATCCCCCTCTGTGCGATGGCCTTGTGGAACAGCTCTCTGGGGACTGAATTGTCCTTCTTGTAAGGTGAAGGCAGTTAATATGTACCCTACCGTCGTATCAGCTCCTCGGGTGTGCCCCTCCCCCTGTTGCTGCCGCCATACATTCAACATGGAGGCAGGGCTTGTATTTATTATGCTGTTTGAAAAACCCATTGAGATAAACTGCATATATGCACTTGGACTAGACTACCAATGGACTAGTGAACTGTCTTCACTGTAAAGCTCCAATTAAATACAAATTTGAAATGTCAAGTATATGATACTAGTAAGGTGAGGTATTTATAAAGAATGACCCTGAGTGCACTTTAAGCTATGGAAAACCAGTGTGTGAGTAGATGCTGCTTGGCTCCACAGTAACACAGGGGTGTCTGATTTATGCAGCAGTCCAAATCTTAATGTTCATGCTGTCTTCCCTTCGCCTAAGCTGTATCCCCAAGGCATATACTTCTACAGGCTGTGTGCGCGAGTGAATGTGTGTAACATGTTCATTTTTAATAGCGATGGTTTGAACGGGGTATCACCCGGATAAATGGGTTTTCTACAGACACAGGCACAAAATCATAGTAGCAGAATCAAAGAGCAGAAGATTCCTCCACTACGTGGGTCCAGAGCCAGCCTGTGTCATTTCATCTCAATTAATTACAACTACGCTCCTCACAGCCTTCTGTTTATTCTCTCTGGATAAGATCAACACCCAGACGGTGCGAGGTTGTGAAAGCAACTGCTCTCACTCGTGTCTTTCTCTTACACCCATCAATATTGGTCATGTATCTGCATGTTATTATGAAGCCATTTGGTACAATACCCACACCTTTGTGTGAAATGGGTTATTTTTATGTAAATTAGGTGGCACCTCGTGATGTGATTGGTTTTGCTTTTATTGCGTGTAATTGACACTCGTACATCTCCCAACGATAGATGATGCCAGTTCGCCTGCTGCAGTAATTATGTACAATTGTGACATGCAATCATGGCATGCCGTGAGTCACTCGCACTGCTCGCTGTCTGTTTCCCCACAAGAGCGAGTGCTTCTGTGTCTCGTTCTCGGGGGTTCACGGGCGAGTGGGTGGGTGACTGCTGAGATTGAAAGCAAAATAAACAAACTCCGCTTTGTGAATTTTTGCTCACAACTAAACGCGGAGAGCCAAAGGTCAGCATTTTTCAGTTTTGAGTGCTGCTTTGCAATGGCATTCCCGCTTAAAGCTGATGGTGCACAGAACAGTCCCACGGTGAGCCCCTGTGCCCGCAGGTAGAACAGATGGGCAAGGCCACGCATCGCTGGGCTCACAGTTCTTTGCTCGCTTATTTGTTTGATTGTTCTAGAAGCTTCCTGGCATTGTGTCCTTTTTTCTCAACTACGACCACATAAAGACTTGTAACAAATAAAATACAAAGAATTGTTGGAAAGAATTGGGCGGCAATGTTAGCATAATGGTTAAGGAACTGGGCTTGTAATGCGAAGGTTGCAGGTTCGATCCCATGTGGGGCACTGGCGTTGTACCCTTGAGCAAGGTACTTACCCTGGATTGCTTCAGTAAATATCCAGCTGTATAATTGGATTTGATGTCAAGAAATGTGAAACTCTGTGAAACTCGCTCTGGATAAGAGCGTCTGCTAAATGCCTGTAATGTAATGTAAGAAAAATCATTACATTTTTAGATTTATGAGGACACAGGGCCAATAGCTCCTCTGCTTTTAAGCATTCTGACCTCAAACATAGCCATTAATGTTGGAATCTGATTGTATTCAGCCTCAGTACTGGGGATTATCTGTTCAGTACTAGTTAACGCCATGTTGTCTCTCCCTGCCAAATATGTTACTCTCTCTCTCTCTGCTCTAACTGTGTCTCAGATCTGCACTATTCACCCCCTGAAACCCCCACTACATGTGCTTCATTGAGCAAAAATGTGTGCTTCTTTACTGCAAATCTTGAAAGATCCACAGATAATTAAGCAAAACCGCTTGAAGGAGAGCATTGAATTCATGTGTGCTTGGAGGAAGGATCTGGAATGTATTGGTTTGAGGGTGTTGCCTGATACAGAGAATGGAGTGGGAGACCTGCATCTCTGCCATGGCAGGTCCCTGTTTCCATGGCAACCGGCTCCTCTCGGTGATGAAAAATTCCTTGTGATGATGACAACGTGTAAAGAGAGAATGACAGCGCCGGACGCTTCCTCCATGGCTGGAGGTAGTCATAGGGATTATTTTGCGTTTTACAAGCATTTGAAATGGATTCGGGGGATTGTGTGTGGGTTACTGTGCTTACAATTTCACATCGTTTGGCTTCTCTTGCAAATGCTCCTTTGCTCGTTTGTATTGAATTAACCAGGTCCAGTCGGGTGATTGGCAGGCGGTGACCATCCGGTCAGAGCTCATTAAATATGAACATCCATCATTGTCTTAGACAATGGCATTCACGCAATGTGAGCCCGATACGTAGGTGGCTAACATCAGTAGGTGGAGCTTAACGCCTCCGGTTGTAGCTGTTTGTTTGCTCCGGGCCCAGCATTAGGGGATATCATATTGCAGGATGCAGAGATAGATATTCGCAAGGGCCAGCGTGTGAATGGATGTACACGTTGTCCTGGGGTTTTCTGAAATCCTCACCTCCACTCAGGCAGTCTGGAGCCCTGGTTTTTAAACCTGGGATGCCAAACTACAAGCTGCATTAATGAAATGCCTCTTGAAGCATACAAAACAAAAGCACAAATACAAAGATGGATGATCTCTGCGTGATGTGAATAATGAGGGCTGGTCTGCAGAACTGCATTCTCATGAAAGCCTTGGGGAAGAACGTGTGCGGGCATGTGTGTGTGTGTGTGTGTGGGTGTGCCCATACATCTGTACGCTCATGCATTTATGCTACTGCCAGCGTGTTTGTGGGTGTGATTATGCTTATGTGTGTGTGCGTGTTCGTGCATACATGCCTGCGGATGCATCCGTATGTGTATGTGTTTATGTTCCTGCCAGTGTGTGGTGCTGGGTGTGTGTGCATGTGCTTACTGTGTGTAAATCTGCATGTGCATGCACATGTCGCTGCCAATGTATGTGTATGTGTGCGTGTGTGTGTGTGTGTGTGTGTGTCTGTGCGTATGTTGATGCCTGTGTGTAAATCTGTACATGCAATCACACGTGTCCCAGCCAGCGTGCGTGTGTGTGTGTGTGTGCTTCTGTGCACTCACACAGCCCCTTGCATTAATTACGATTGTAAAATCCTAAATGTGGCTTCCGGGTCAATTAGATATGTGTCCCACTGGACCCCAGTCCTCCGTATCTGTAAACAGTATAAACAGAAGGCAGGGGGAGCGGGGTGGAAACCCAGTGCACTGCACTTGACTGATTACAAGCTCTCAGCGTGATGGAGACAGGGGAGCTTCCGTGTAGGCCCTGCGTTTACACTACTCTGAGAGGTTACCTTAGAGGTTTACATTATCCAAATTAGAAGACGGATTTCCATGTGCGTGGTTATTCAACACCTGGAGTCTTGAGTTCATGTTGGGAGCACTGCATGCAAATCACAGGGACCCCACACAGACTCTCAAATATTTAAGATTTAGACATATCTGTAGGTATATTATTGAAATGACGGGCTGCAACATCTTCATCTTTCATGGGGTGGGTTTACTCTGGAAGGACATAGATAATGGTTTGTTAGAGTGCTATAAAGTATAATGTCAGTATCTGCAGTAGACAGACAACTCAACAACTTCCCAGCCCTGCTTGAAATATGCACACAGAAGCATTACATTTTCATTTTCATAGCAGTCAGGGGAGTTTAGGTAAAGGCAGTTGAGAAATAGTATGCTGGTTAAACTCATGAATACTGTCTGGAGAGCTCAGTCATACAGTCCGATCTGGAAGTGAATGGAGGTAAACCTAAAAATAACAAAGCTTTAGTAGTCAGAGCTCATTTCAGTTCTGCTACTTTCCCTGTCAGCACAAATTTGGACTCAAAATAATTTTCTGTTCTTTTTCCCCTCAGTGGAAACTCGTCCACTAGTGTTATGTGAAAATGATCAGATCCACAGTGGCCTTCTCTCCTGAGCACTCATCGTTACTAGTCTCTTCTCTTTCATCCTTTCTTTTCCTCCCACAGAAAGTGAGCGAGAAGGTTGGAGGTGCAGAGGGAACCAAACTCGATGACGACTTCAAAGAAATGGAAAAGGTACTGTTTTCATTTGTTATTTTGACCAAAGCCTTCACAATTCTTTTAAGGTATACCAGACATGGAAAGAATATGAATTATGACGTTTTGCTGAGTAGCAGAGAACAAAAGAAAACAGCATTGCCAATTTCTTTTACCTGAAATTTGTTCAAAGGCCAGGAAGGCCCTCTAAGCCTGGCCATGAAGAACCTATTGCTTTAAGAGCAAACATATGGCTAGAAAATGCATCATTGTATGAAGCGCTCAATAGCCCATTAGCTGTACAAACAGCATAAAAGGTCATAGTATTCCATTTTAGGATTGTAATCTCTGAGCAAAGACTTTTGGGCAGATTTATTTTATATGGTTTGACATTGAGGCTTAAACAGAGACGAGGTGAAATCTGACATTTAATCTCAACAAAAGGAGGTTGAAGGCAGTGTTTCAGACATATATCCAAACCACAGGAAACAACACTGGGTGACAGTAACTCTATAGCCCATGCTAAGCAAACAGTGCACGCCTGTGCCAGGAGAGACTCCAGACTCCAGGAGGAGATGCTCCAGCCATCAAGGACATTTTATTTTTAAAACTTTGGGTGTACACTATGGTAGATTATTAATCACAAAATATAATCAGTGAGAGCAACCATATATCACAGTGTCCATTGTTTGACAAGAGAATTTCTGCCTGACAAAGATTGTCATCAAAATGCACCGACATTCCACTTAAATTCCACTTAAATTCACTCTGCATTTATGTTTGTGATGAAGGTACTTTTGTGACTAAGCTACTTTGAGTAGTCTAAACCCTAAGCCCCTCTTCTTTGTTTCCTGTATGATTGTATTATAATAAGACAAAAATGAGACAATGAATCAAGCTATATTACAGCACTCTTCCACCAACACTGTGTTTAGTTTAGTGTCAGTGACTGGCAATACAGAAATAAATGAATGCATAAATTGATTGATTTATAGGCATTCTCTGAAAAATGTTCAGGTGAGGGATAATGCTTTTGAAAGTTTGGGATGTGTTGCACCATTTTGACAAAGACCGTATGCTTTCTATCACTTGCATCGCTGTAGAAAGTGGACACCACTAGCAGGGCGGTGTTAGATATAATGACCAAGACAACAGAGTACCTGCAGCCCAACCCAGGTGAGCAATCCTGCAACAGCCACATACACACACGCACACACACACACACACACACACACACACACACACACACACACACATACACATGCCTGTACAAGAGGCATCTACATGTAATGCTATGTGATACTATAACATTATTTATTATTATGTATTATTCTTTTCATTCAGATAAACAAGAATACATTCATTCTAATAAGCCAAATGAATAAACTTTGACAATCGTAACTAAATGTCATGATATTTCTGATTAAAAAATGTGTCCGGCATCCTCAGCCTCGACAGATGATGGAGCTTATCCAGATTTATGTGTTGAGAAGTACAAACTGTAGCTGGGCACTAAGTCCTCCACAGGGTCGTTAATCTCATTCACCTTAATGCTGACGTCCAAGCAGAGAGACAATTGATTTTTTTTTCTTCAGCTTTTAGGCAAGCCCTGTAAAAATAGCTAACAATATTCTCACAAAGAATATAATCAACCATACACTATTCAGCCTTTCATAAATCCCTGGCAGTGTGTCCCCCTAGCAAGTATTCAAAACTTTGGGTTATTAGAGGAGCTGGAGAGCATGCAGGGGTAAACATGACTGTCTCATGTTCCTTGGAAAGGGGCAGGGTGCTGACAGTATATTCAATGTGACTGTGGTGTTTCCTACTCCTGCAGCATCCCGGGCCAAGCTGAGCATGATCAACACCATGTCGAAAATCAGGGGGCAGGAAAAAGGGCCGGGGTACCCCCAGGCTGAGACTGTCCTGGGAGAGGCCATGCAGAAATTTGGCAGGGAGCTTGGGGAGGAATCCAGCTTCGGTAAAACAACAGACCAGCAAGCGTAGCGGAATTCTCTAAGGCTCAATCACACTGAGAATGATAACCATATATCAAAATAGTGACAATCTATCATTCACTCACAGTCACATAAGTTAATTTTTTATTTATTTATTGGTTGTTGTTGTTCTGCACACCTGTCAATAAGTCCCTTTTTCAATTTTTTTACATAAATGAAAGTGATTTCATAGACATTGTTATGCCTTTGTTATTGCTCAAGGTCATTTATTATAACTATTGTTATGATGTGACCAGCTTCCTTCATTTAGCCTTGAGGGGCAAAATAATGTATACTACAGTGTATACTGATTTATGTCAAGGATAAGCTGAAATATTGTAATTGTATGGTGTCGTGGTAGGTTGTCATTCTTGGAAATTATGGCTTTTCTTAAATATTTGTTACCCTAAAATAGCTATTATTTCACAAATAATCTGAAACTGAATGTTGAAGTGGATACATTACATGTACTTTAGTATACTGTTAAAAAGGCAATACACTTGTGCTTGTGATTCTGAAATCTGACACTAACTGGTTCAAATGAAGTGTTTGGTCACAGTTCACAAATCAGTTTGTTATTCTGGGGTTCTGTGCTGTTGCCTGAGTTATGTGTATCTTTTCAAAACTGTTGACACTGGTGCCTCTCTGCCGCTAAGGTCTGGCTCTCATTGATGCTGGAGAGTCCATGCGTGAACTCGGAGAGGTCAAGGATGCGCTCGACATGGAGGTGAAGCAGAACTTCATCGACCCTCTGCAGAATCTGCATGACAAAGACCTCAAGGAGATACAGGTACTGGAAAAAATAATAATAATTATAACAAGAGTGGCCTCCCTTCACTGAGCTCTTCAAATCAGGTTGCATTAACACCAGTTTCATAAAAAGAGAGTGATAGTCAAGTGTTTTTTTTTTTAAACAATCATTGTGGGGATTCAGTGAAGTATCCTGATTATAACTTTGAGTTTATGTTAGAGATAGACATAACATGATTTAAAAAAGCTCATAACAGTCTCAGGAAAGTGATCAAGGCAGAGAGAAAAAGGTGCCCCTAAAATGCGAACCCAAGCTCCACGACCCAAACCTCTGCTCTCTTTCAGCACCACCTTAAGAAAATGGAGGGTCGACGCCTTGACTTTGACTACAAGAAGAAGAGACAGGGCAAGGTGCAGGACGACGAGATCAAGCAAGCCCTGGAGAAGTTTGATGAGTCCAAGGAGATTGCTGAACAGAGCATGTTCAACCTGATAGAAAGTGATGTAAGGACTATGTGCTTCAGCGTGCCGCTGCCTTTCGTTGACACGTCTACGGCATCGTAGGTCAGGTGTCGCCGATAATTATATGTTGCTTTGCAGTCCTATCCCCAGTTCCTGTATGGGCTGTCCGTTCTTTTCTGATATGAATGGAAATGGCGGTCCAGCTAATCTCTTTGTTGTGGAATGGCATGCCTCTGCATATGAAGTACCTCATTTAAATGCCAATAATGAAGGCCTCAGCCACTGAGTTGGAAATGAATGCCAGGTCATAACAGGCTTACTGCTTGGTTTCAGTAATAAAGCCATATGACACTCAGTGGTATTCAAAACTGTATCACATCACAAATGATGACGCTCGCAGAGAAGTAATTCCATCTCAGAGTTAATGACTCCAGGATTCACTCACCCTTAGTTTTTCATTTTGACTTACCTATAAATGCAAGTGCTACTTTTTACAGAGATTGACTGAACCTGCAAAAATTGCATATAATGTTCAATTTTAGATTGTATCCAGGGGTATTATAGCATTATATGAATCTGACTGGGATGTAACCATTGTAATACGTATTTCATATAGCATTGTGGTTCAACTATTGGGGTGCAATCGTACTGGTAAAAAAAAAAAGTCAGGGCTTGTTAGTATATCACTTTGATACAGATCAGGAACTTAAAGCAGACGTAGTTATGAACAATCCATTGCTGGCATGCAGCTCTTATGCACAAGAAACTGAAGCAAATTACCACTATGTGTATATTGCCATGATTACCAATGTTAATAATCTTGTCTATTCTGTTTCTTATGTGAATCTAATTAGAACACTATTTTTTTCAGTGGCAAGGTCTATAATCGCTTATATAATTATGCAGAGTGTAGATATGTTTATTCAGATGTAGGCCCACCAATCTCCCCACAATGAAAGGGAGGGAGTGTTTATGAGCCACAGCGCCAAAGGCAAAATTGCTTCAGATCAAATCAAATGTGACGTAATAGAGTACTTTTCACAATAAGATTGAGCACAACAAAGTCATGTCAATGTGATAGCGTAGATATTAAAAAAGCGGAATAATTATCCACATGTCACCAAAGATGAACTGGAGTTGAACTTGACAGCCTTTACTGTTGATGCGGCAGCCATATCCAAATCACATTAAATCGTAGCCAAATCATATTACACGTTGTTGTATATTGTCTATGTTATAAAGGTGACAATGTGACCAGGTTTCTTACAAATCCACCCATAACTGTTTTAGTTATTGTTTCCAAAGTCAGGTAAATGTATAAACAAACAAAAAGAGGGACAGACATCCTCTAATTTCTGTTCCACCAACCTGTGGCTAAAATAATTTATAAGTGAGGTAGATTCAAAGTCATTATATAAAACTGAGTGATCCCTATTGGAAAATCTGTTAGAGTTAAATTAACACTGAACATTTTACTGTGTACTCTGTATCTTCGGGTAATATTTCAGCGAGGCAGCTTAAACTACACAAAAAGCTTGGGCTTAAGAAACAAGCCTCTTGGGACTCCAGAGAAGACTTGTGGTGGAGAGTGATGGTGTTTAGGAGAAATCTATGGTTGCCTTTGTTTCCTTACATTTGATTTCAGTTGTAAGATAAACCAGGGGAGAAAAACTCAACGGATTGAGAATGAACCTGAATTCCAGTAAAGGGAATTTGTCAGTTAAAGTCTTCCATGGTTATGCCTCAATGTTTGATGAAAACACATTGTACGGTATAGTAGAATAGTACATCTGCACAATGCTGATGCTCCCAAGTGTGATGTTTAGGTGAGGTGTTGAGGTGTTGGGTACCTGTGTAGTCGAAACGTTGTCCTCGGTTACACAGTAAACATCACGTTCAGGAGCCCTTACCTTGTGCCTGTAATAATTTTGGATGTGCTTCCTTTCTTCCACATTTATAAAATGGATGCTTATTCAAGAAAAGTATGACCCAGGTGGTTTGTAAATATGTACCAGCTATTTACTGCCTGAATCGAATTGAGCATTGGCATTTAACTTAATTCCATTTTAAATGAAGCATTTTCTGCTAAAGGAAAGAATAGCTGTCAGGGCACTTGAATCCAGATACAATCAGATATTTCCATGGCTGCTATCACTACTATTAATGCAGCAACTTGGAGTTCTTTGATTAATTGTACATTTCCTCACAGCTGTATTTCATTCAAGCTGAGAGCATCCACACCTATAATTAGTTCATGCTAAAGTTATCTGCAGATATCATATACAGTAGTGCTCAGGATTTGGTTGATGTATTTTTTCCAGTCAAAGACTTTATGCTGTATTGGGAATTATGTAATGGTGGAAATCAGGCATCTTTGGTCACCTTGTTTACCACCCATATGTAGCTGTAGTACCTGTGCTTTTCATGCTTGTGTCACCAGATCGAACAGGTGAGCCAGGTTTCCGCCTTAGTCCAGGCGCAGACGGAGTACCACAGGCAGGCCACTGAGATCCTGCAGCAGCTCTCCAGCAAAATGGAGGAGAGGTCAGTCACTTTGGTATCCATGTCTAAGCCATCACACCATTTTGTTAATTGGGGAGAGCAGTGAATGATTGGGTAATCAGTATTTTTTAAAATTTTTGGTTTACTTCCTCCTCATCTGACAGAATAAGGGAGGCCTCCAGCAAGCCCAGGAGAGAGTATGTCCCAAAGCCTCGCCTGGTGATTGACTTCACTCCCAGTGAGAACCACAATGGAGGGATAACTCACAGTGGCACTGCCAAGTCCCCAGGTAAGGCATAGGCTCCACCCCAGTCACTCTGTCTGTTAAGGGAAGTTACAGTTTATGCGATTGGTTTTTGTTAAAAATCCTACGATCTGATTGATACTAGCAAGTGTTTAGCCGGCATTGGGTAATTTACTGGCACACCGCCAGATAATTTCCATCTTTATACTTTCTTCTGCTTTTAATCGCCATGTCCAATTGGAGCCCCACCTACACGAGATTATGATTCACCATTAGAAGCAACTGACCATTGGTTTATTAGCAAAGTGCATCGTAGTTGGGTGGATATATCTCACATTAGACATCAACCTGGTCATGTTTATTGTACCATAAGGTTATGAGCCTGACAAGTGAAGCTAGACAAGGAGTTGCTGATAGTAATGATGGTTGGATGAGGCATCATGACACAAAAATGAGTGGAGCTACAATTAGCTGTGCAACATTGGCTTGTTTTGGTCTTCACAACAAAGCACAATGATTGGTTCAAATCAGTGAGTCATATGGAAGCTCCACCCATTTTTGGGGTCATGACACCTCATTCGCCCATCACTAGCTGATAGTATAGAGGCAGCTCACTGTACAGCACAGAAAAGACTGAAGATGTCCTAAAAGGTGCTGCGCCCCCTTCTCTCGCCCTGTTTCAGCCCCCATGGATCAGCCCTGCTGCCGCGCCCTCTATGACTTTGACCCCGAGAACGAGGGCGAGCTGGGCTTCAAGGAGGGCGACGTCATCACCCTGACGAATCAGATCGACGACAACTGGTACGAGGGCATGTTGCACGGTCAGTCCGGCTTCTTCCCCATCAACTACGTGGATATCCTGGTGCCGCTGCCACATTAAAACCCCCAAGGGCCATCCGTGCCCCAGTCCAGGAATCGGCTTCTCTTTGCATCTGTGCTACTGCTTCCACAAAGTTTCTGTTGATAGCCACGAAGAAGATGACGATAAAGATGACAAACAGCAACACAAGCTAATGCGTATGCCTACAACACGAGGGTGGTAATCTTTTCTTTTTTTCTTTTTTGTATCCTAAAACGTTACCGTCAGATCAGTGTAAGATCTCGTCGACTATTATGAGAAGTATTTACCTTTTATTTTTTCACAGATGTATTTTTTCTCAGAATCTGACAAGAATACAATGTGCATCCCCTGTCTTATTTCACTTTCAAAGTGTCAAGGTGGTTGGATCTTGTTCGATGTAGAAATAGATGTCGCGCATTGTACTCTGTAAAAAATATATATATATAGTTTTGTGGGTCCACGGACAAACAGGCGATTGAAAGAGTTTTGTGAGGCATGTATTTATTTATTTATTTATTTTAACTGGCCATTAAAATAGCTTAAATGCAAATCAGAGTAAACAACGACCAAAATGGAAACAGATTGTTATCTTCTCACAAGGCGTCTTTGTGCATGCTGGGACAAGATAAAGTTGAAAAGCACCCACATGGACCTGTGAAATACTATCTGGTAAGGAAACTGTGGTGTGTGAAAATGGAATTGTCTTTTTTTATATTAGTTCAGTCCATTGCTGAGTCCATTTGGCACATTCAGTGACAGATAAAGCATTCCATGCCAGCATGTCGGACTGTATTTCTTCGTCGTTCCCAGAACGATTGCTAACTCCCCAGGGAGCATCACAGCAAACCGGTATGAACCAGTCCACACCCCACTTAATATTTCCCTCTGTCGAGTTTGATGCATGGCAGAGAATGAAAATTGTATTTCCATACCATGATATAGCACCAATGATAATTATGTGACTGAAGCTCTCCTTAACACACTGCATGTTCCTCACTGTGCAATTTTTTGTCTGATACTATGGATTGCAATAAACATTTTTGTAATGCCTGCACAGTTTTACCTAATGGCAAAGTGTGAATTTTATTGCCTTCCTATTTAGCTGATTTGATATTTACATATTCCACTTTACACGTTAGTACTTACAGATCAACTCTATGGAGCACCTAGAGCAGAATGGTACTGTTTGTGTGTCTTGTTGGGTTTTTTTTTTTTTTTTTGGGTTATATATTGGTGAAAAAATAATTATTGGCTAAATCTAGCTAGCGCTGGAGCTGAGCTAGACATACTTAAACATTTCTTATTTAATTAACTAAATGATAGATAGCTACAGTTTCAAATTGGATTAAAATATACACATATAGCTCATGTTAAAATGGAAACAGAAATGAGCACTACATTGGAAAAATAGAACACAGAAATGAAATAAAAACAATAAAAATAAATACTGCTATTCCCGCCTAAAGTGCTTTGATCACACAGGGAACTAGGTAAGGAACTGAGTTGAGTTAGCAGACTGTGAGCCACTGTCAGCTTTATCTGACATGAGATAAACTTTCATTCTCCTAATAGCCATGCTGAGGCAGAGATGTATGTAGGCCTAATGGATATTGAGCTGAATGAAGGTATTGGGACTGCTGTGGCATTGGAACATAATATGGTCTTGGTGCTTTGAAGTATAAACTCATGGAATGCCTGCCCTCTGCCCTTATGAATAACTAATATATTTGTTTCAAGTGCGGAATTACAATTAAAGAACATGTTTAAAGTGGAAGTTAAACTATGTGTAATATACTAAATATGTGTATTTGCCATTTTTATAAATGTCATTATATTCATACGCTCATAGCATATATGGTAAAATAATACATTTGTTGGCTCTAGTGTGGATATTCACGTCTGAAAGTAATTGCAGTAATTGATATATTATTTTATTTATGGCAGATACAATATCAATACACATATAACATCCCTACATTGTTTTAGCTACACACATTTTTTAAATCTATATTTCAGTGCAAATTTGTTAATTGATCAGGAAGGTTTAAATGAAAGTTTAACTTAAACTTTCACTTAACTTAAACAAAGTGAAGAAAGCTAAAACAATATTTAGAAAGAAATGTGAAAGCTAAAAAGATGAACCCATCTGAACACAAACAACAATATAACACAGATACCTGTATGTTGGTGAAAGTAATCAGGCCTGTGCAATAAATATAGGCCACTTCTTGCTTTGTTTTTAGTTTCAGACAGTTTTATTGCACTGCCATCGAGACAGTTTGTCATTTCAATTCTGGATCTCAATAGCACAGCTGTCTAAACTATGAGATATGACTATGTTTAGCTGATTTTGCTAGTTCTAAAGAAAAGATTGATGCCTGGAAATACTGTAGCTTTGTTGGAAAGGACCCAGAGAAAATGAAGTACTATTTCCCAGCAATAGAAAATAAATAACAATTAAAGTGACTGGGCCTATCAGCCAGATGCTTCAACTAAGTGTAAAATATATTGTTTTACTTTCTTCTCTGACGTTTCTGATTTAAACAGCGTTGGGAGTATTGATAATTGTGATAATTGCTTCCAACCCTTCTCCATGATTCCATTCAATCCAAACATAAAAATGCCATCCACCGGAAACCCAAAGCACCTACCCTTTTTTACTGATTGCTTTCTCAGGTATATAAGCGCAATTAATTCAAAGTGAGTGTAATGTTGGGTACACACTTGTGTGATCTGGTCGAGTTCCAAAACTGCAGCTTGGTTGCATGCAGTGACACTGTACTGTACAAGCCTTAGCGACACGATTGCAATCTATAGCTCCTGCTGCCACGTCTTTTCTTTCCATTGAATTTGACGTATTAACATCTTATTAACATCTTATTAACATCTTATTAACATCTTATTTGTATTCTGGAGATGATTGATCCTCAACGGTGAAGGCTTTTGTGCTTTGTGCATGCATAAATGTCGTTTGATGTCATCACATGGTAGAATATTCCCAACTTGTTCAGCGGACTAATGAGGTCACACTGGCTTCTTTCTGGCCACTCTCCCTTTGTATGACATCCCACTGTATATATCTTTACCGACCGCAACAGTAGTGTGCAGTCCTGGTTCTGGAGAACCACATTCATGAAAGCCATTTAGAGGTGGCTGTCAAGCAGCTGCCTGAGTGATGCCTGGAGACAGAGGTGATTCTAGTTCTCATTCAATTAATAGCTAAGTTTGACTAAAACAATCTCCAATGGATACCATTATTCTATACTGGGCTTGGATCTTTAGCACGATACACTAGGGTTGTTTGATCACACAACACTTTTATTTGGAACACATGCACATACACAACTTTATACGACTAGAACAAAGGTGATTTTCCCCTCAATAGATTCCCACCAGTGCCTGAGTCAAACAATGTTGTACAATCCAATGAGTGTGTGTGGACCAATGTGACCGGACCAACAAAAACGTACATGAACTTAGAGGTTACTCAATAATTATTTTTGGAATACTTTAATGAACTTACTTGTAGGCTGTGTCACATGAACAAGCATAAATACGGCAAATAGAAAATAAATACTATTATGGCTTTAATTAAGTTTATGACACAGTGCCATGAAAATGTGAAGTCATTAAGTCATGATTTTAGTACGTCCTGTGTTGTGAGTGTTGTTACAATGTGGAAAAGACTTAAGAGAGTTCCTGTTTTCACTTAATTTTATTGTGCTATTTAAACTTGCAGTCCACATTGGTATCTCATTTTTATCTTATTTCACATGCATATGTTAAGGAGTCCAGATAAGACGTCACTGGGCTTATGTACAGGATCAGTTGGTTACACATTGCTGGCTACATTTTGGCCACATCACGTCAATGACCTTACATTATTGTTATTAAAGTTTAAGTTTAGGCATGGTCATAGACTGCTTTTGGTGAGAAATCATGACTAATCCAACACAATAAGAAATTTGTGGACAAAATCACTTTTGAGATATACTATGTAAATGCTGTAAGTTTGCTCTGTAATTAATTAATTGAGACCCTTAGCAGCATGTGTTTATCAGTGTCATCATATAAAAATTGTATAAGATGATGTGAATACTGTATCTTTATTGCACTCCAAATTGTTCCAATGTGCCCTTTTTTTCCTTAGTTTTTTCATTTTGGGCATCTGCGCTCATTCGGAAAAAGAGTTACCTGACTGAGTCCTGACTATACTGACCACAATATCTGTTAAATTACTGAAATGTTAAGCTGTTACTCTATGTATGATTACTAAATGGAGCTATATATAAAATATGGGTGTTTGTCTATAAGGATGTGTTTCATTTGACCTTCACAGAAATCTCCAGTAGTTTGATTTACGGAGACAAGTGAATTCCCCCAAAATGATTTATATTGAACCTAAAGAGAAATGTATTTCAAATAACTGTAATGTAAAAACCACAGTGATATATCAAAAATGACATTTAAAAAAATGTTTAAAAAAATGCATTTCCACTGTGTCAATGTTATGACAAAAAAAGTGATTCTCTTGACACTTCTAGTTGCATTATTAATTATTGGCTTGGCTTTTCCCACTTAGTTTACTGTTAGACATAGTCCTCTTTAGTCTTTAGGACCTGAAAGGGTAAGCAGTGTGGCTTAATGGTTAAGAAACCTGGCCTGTAACCCAAAGGTTGCAGATTGGATTTCCGGTGAGTGTTGCCTGTAATGTATATAACCCTGGATAGGGTTTATACAGGTAGTTTGGATATAGACTAATGTAACCATTATGTCTTAAAGCCACACATGGGGAGCACATGCAAAAATGTCCCTGGGTCATATTTGACATGATTTCGTATTTATGATTTATAAATATATATGGATATAATCAGCAACTCCTGATGATGTCATTGGATAATTAGCTGGCTCTAATGACCCAGTGCTAATTCTCCCATGACGCTGTCAACCCTCGAGCTGGCTTTCAAGCTAAGGTATGCTCCTTGTTTGTACGGCACATCAAGGAATGCTTATATATACACATGTATTTATAATATAATCATTTGAAAAAGAATACTTTTGAGTTCTTCTGTAATGAACATTGATCTTGAGTTTGAATGTGTATTTGCACCGTAAAGGGACTTGATAGCTTGATTGACTGAGTGAAGAATGCAATATAATGCTGAAAATGGAAGATGTGGTAGCTTCAACTCTAGAGTCTTAACCTCCATAGCTGAACATGTGTTCACGTGTTATTTCACACAAGTTCGCATGTTATTTCACATCAAAAGACTGTGGGTCAGTAAAAACTGAGCTATTCTACAAATGGCAGTATATTGAACAAACCATATGGCAATAACAAGAATGCTTTATGTTTCAGTATTTGAAACTGAGTGTAACAGTGTATGTTTTTTGGGGTTTTGGTTTTGGGGGATCGGGGGGGTGGGGGGGGATTTGGGCAGGAACTGTGGGCATTTGTTTTTACTGCAACATTTCAAATACTTGTTTCTCAATATATTTTTTCACCATTTCATTCATGTCTTTAAAAAGGACCAATAAGTGAGAATAGTATTCCTGAGGGGGATCATGTTACAACTACAACATCAGTGATTGTTTTAATACAGAGAAGCACAACTTGCTGTTTGTTTGCAGACTATCTGGGGATATAGTGAGAACTGACAGGAATTAAGTTTATCCGGCAGTATTTCCTTTAATGTTTCCCTTCAATTGTTTTTCAATTATTGTGAGTATCCTTGCCCTCAATGAGGACTGTACAGCTTTTTGTGTTTGTTTTCACTTTGTGTGTAGGGTTGTGCATCTAGCTTACCTTATTTTCGTACAGAACTATTACAGAAATGGTTAATGGCAGGATTAATTGTGCTGCACACGGATGTTGTCTTTGGATATTTCTTTTTCTTTTCTTTTTTTCCTGTGTTGGATTACAAGAAAATGTAATGCTTGATGTGAGAAACATCTATATGCTACTTATTGAAATAAACACCAAGACACAACTCATTTGGCTCTCTTGTTTCTGAATTCCCATGAACAGAGCACAATAGTGTAAAAATGGATCCGAGCAGATCATGGACACTCAGCCCTGGGACTGGAGGGTCACTGGGCCTGTAGGCCTTCCTTAAATATGAACACTTTAAAAACACCTGATCAACTTACTGCAGAAAGCTAAATGGTAGCACAGGCGTAGCATTGCTAGTACTTCAAAAAATCACTGGGTGACAGTGCTAGAGTACATATCAGAAACCAGTGTCTTCAGCCTAAGTGATTTTGTCTAGTAATTGCAACACATATTAAAATGATGGTGATATATTGACTTCAAATATGTGGGTTCATGTCATTATTCAATTTTTGACACCATGCCTTCCAGCAGTGTTTGAAATGTTTACAAATCCATCACCCACAATTGCAGTAACCTAATTTCCATGAAAATTTAATTTTGTTTTTGTAACAAACATATTATACTCTTCTTCCTTTCCAATTTTACATCAACCAGGCCATCTAGTGGTGAGAGTGCATAATGCATCTGTTCTTTCCACATTGAAAATTTGCCAGGATTCCATTTCGAGGTTATCAGTTGATAACCTTGCATCACAAAGCATCCAACGTTTTGCCTGCCAACCCACCTAACTTTCTGGGCATTTAACATCATTAGACATTAATCTTGGACATGCTGTGCATAATTATTTGAGTATTTTTTTGGAAATGCATTTTGTGCCAATGGTAAATGAAGGTAAAAGTTCTAAAACATTTCTTTGGATGCATGGTCTTAATGCATCAACAAGCACAGTATCAAACTGTTGTATGAATGTGTATTCTGATTAATAGTTCTTCAATGTTTGGCAAATGTTAGAAATATTGACCCATTATTTGGAGATATGCTAAAAAAAAGTATGATTTTCACTTTCCAATAAAAGAGGTGTACTGTATGTTAAGGAAACTCAAATGAATTCAGTCCAAGGCTAAAGCTCTGTATGTTTCACTCTTAAATCCCCTACCAGGGCACATTGATCCAGAGCATAGGTGGTATGCAATTTACAAATAGTATAACCACTGTTACATTTTTACATGTTTACATTTTGCCATTTAGCAGACACTCTTATCCAGAGCAACTTACAAAAAGTGCATTTATACATGGTAATGGTGCATTTATGATTGCTTGACTTTGATCTTGATGGAAATCATATCAAGATATATATACAGCGGCAAGGCAAGCAGAAATGACAGGTACCACACACATGTACACATGTCCTAGTGAACAGAATATCAGCAACATGTGTATGCAAATCTGTGGACATCAGAGCTAGGGTCAATTTCAAAATTAAATTTCAATTCAGTCAATTCAGGACAAATACAGTACAGATTAAATAAATACAGATTATGGGCATTTTTTTCAATGGATGAACTGCATTTCAGTTCATTTCTAGAACTGAACTGAAATGGAATTGACCCCAACTCCAGTGGACATATTTCAGTAATTGTAAAGTTTCATGGATTTATGCTATATTTAAAAGCGTTAAATTAAACATCCCCCACAAGCCATTATGGACCTTGTGGTCTAAAGCTAATGCACACACGTCTGTGCTCTGAGATTGCATCTAGGGTGAAAGGCCATTGAGGAATTAATGTTCAAGCATAAAAATATGACATTTAACCTGAGACGTTTTGTGAAATTCAAAGTGCATTTGTTCGATTTATGTGCTGATGTCAGTTGTATGACAATAAAACACTGATGATACAAGTGCCATTCATGCCCTTGTGAAAGACAAGAGTGGAAACATTGGGTGGAAGCCAAAATGAAATAAAGAGGCTTTAATTGAAAGGACTTGGTATGCCATCTATTTTCGCCAATTGCATTTATGGCCAGCAATATTCTTGGTTGCAACAGTCATATTGTTTAACCTACAAACTATCAAATATATTGTATAAGGTGGTCTTTTTTTTTTCAAATGTAATTTTTTTCAATTATTAATTCAAATCTATTATATCAACAGGGTGTGGCCAGTTCTAGCTACACACCAAATTTGAGATTGACTGATTTCGCGTTTTTTGTACAGTTAACAGCATGGTTTTTGTGGCCATGTTTTCATCAATGCTTGCTTTCGATAATGCACTCATTTTTCACCCAATAGGGTGGAGCTACTAGTTAATGTAAATTGGAAATATTTTCCTATGGTGTGGGACATGGAGTATGTGTGCGAAGTTTCACATCTCCTCCACCAGGTGTCACTAAGTGTCTGATAAGCCCCTACAGAGGGATTGGGAATTTTGCATAGGTCCTTGTCTGCCTTTACAGTCTTGGGCGATTGCCAATGGCAAAAGAAGAAGACCGTGACAGATAGGGTCAAAGATGAAGATGAAGAAGAATAAAGATGAATAATAATAATAAAATCAAGCAACCAATTTTAACCAAAGAAGACAGGGGAGGTAAGCTAGCTGCGTAAGGAACTGCTTTAATTGATCAATTAAATGAGCAACAACAAAAACAGGCATACCTCCAGGACCGGATTTGGGGAACCCTGATGCAGACTATCAGGTTCGATGTTTTTCCTTTACAAAAAGAGACATTTTTTCCTGCAGCCAATTCTGTCTGTTCCAACATATTTGATTCTAATTTAAATCTAAATACTGCCTGCTTTTTTTTCTTTGTTTCAGATTCAGCTCGTGATCACAACCACTTATATCACATAGCCTACGGTTTATGATGGGAGATTGAGATTGTGACAATAATAAAACGTATTATGACAACTAAATCATGAACAAATGATGAAATTATGCGTGGCAAAATTGTATATCTTAAAGAGGGTTGTACGAAAGTGATCCAAATTATCAGGGAAATATATAGGCCTATAGCAGACCCGTTGAGTGTTTTGCCAAAAAAAAAAATAAATACAATAAGCAAACATGACTCTAAATTAGAATAAACGCTGCAATCGATTGACCGCATTTCAGTCTTGCAGCTCAAAAGTAAACACTGCCTTCATTGTATGAATCACCTCAATGGCATGCAAATTTAAAAGGGCGACTGTTTGTACGGTAATGAAGTGGTCGCGGTAATGGTTTAAAAGCTCCGATAAACAATATTTAGTAATCATATGCTTAAAAACACGCTTTGCATGCTTTTACATTTTGTCAATTATTCTTTTCATTAGATATAGCCTAGTATTGTTATGAGCAAATTTTTGTCTTAATTAGTAGGTCAAATAAATCATGGATAGTTTACGGTAAACTTCGGAAATTAATTCTTAGAAAGCGCTTTCTTCACCAACGTAAGGTATTAGGTTGAAAAAATACATTTCGCAGACGAATCAAGTTGAATGGTGGGATTACACTAGAGTAGGCTTACATGTCTACAGAGTGCCTCTTTTGTGATGGCCACTAAATTATTACTGTTCTATATTAGCGTTAAGATTGAGACATAATTACCATACCCTCTAAGGGAGGTCTGAAGGAAAAGGGGATGTCTTAACAGCTCGCCATGTTGTGAACCTCTACAAGTAACCCTTTCTGTTTCCTCATGTGCCATGTGTAGTTCTTGTGTAGGTTCCCCCTGGGGCAAGCTAAAAGTACCATATTATGTCCAATCCTGAGGGACAACAGTGTATAGTAGTGCTAAGGAGATTCAACTCTGGACCTGAGGGATTTTGAGTTTGACTTTGTGTGGGCCAACGCTGTTACAACCTTGAGCAAGGTATTTAACTCAGTAGTCCAAAAGTCCAGCTTCCTGGGCAGATTACAGAAAGAATAGGAAAATGACAGCACTCAAAAATAGGAATAAACCTTTTGCATTTATTTGAAATAATGCACAATCACAGAACATGTCAGATTTAAAATAGTAAGTCCTGCAAGTCGCCCTGGATATTTCGATATTGATGTCTGCATAGTAAACACAGACTAAATAAACATAATGGGATAACAGGGTATTGTAAGGAGTAATATCTACCTCCGGGGCTTTCAGTTTTGTTGGGAAAAATGTTATTTATAGTTTTTCTTCATTTGTAATTGCTGGCATAAGCTAAGGAGCATAAAGCACCAAATGCCTCCACCTTGAGCACACCTTGATTTCTACAGTTGTAAAATGCATTTACAATATCACAGTATGCTAAATGCAGGGATGGGAATATCAATCTTATGTTTCATATGAATGTATCTTTGAGAAATTGCAGAACAATCTTTTCCATTGAACACTGTTGATAGCCATTGTCCATTGAGGGAATATTTACCCACGTAATGCCACATTATGTCAAAAACAGATATTCATTTTACAAATAATGAATAATTTATTTTAATTTAAGGACTTTTAATCCGTCAAATTAGCTCTCAGACAACTATTGCTTTCATTTCTATAATGTGCAAATTTAGATTTCTTAGATTTATTTATAGGCCTACAACTGATAACAGTGAAGTCCTAAATGCTGAAAGTGTGGACACCTGGTCATTGAAACTAATCTGTTTTGTAGAAAATTAAGACTTCAAAGACCAAATTCATCTGGTAATGAATCAAACCAGCGTTGTGCTTAAATCTGTTTCAGCACAAAATTATGGAACCTAACCATATGTTTTCAACAACCTTAATCAATCAAGAGATTGGTTGGAATGAAACCCAGCATACACAGTTGGCCCCCATGGCCGAGGTTTAAAACCACTGCCTTAAACCTTTTGCGATTATTGGGTAATATTTCACAGTGGATGCAACATTACATTTTATCAGTCAAAGCATTATATACAAAGGCCTGTGATTGATGATAACACAGCGCTTGGATACTTACTGCTCTTCTTTGTCATCTCCGCCCACGCGTGCCATGGGTTATTGTTCTCAGTTCACCCACATTTTGAGATTGCCTAATACGAATCTCCTGCTAATAGTTTTTCACTGCAGTTTTTTTGCCAGCGGGTCGACTGGCTGTTAGTTGTTTTGACATGCTGTATGAGGTCGGATAACAAAACTCTGTAAAATGATAGGGAAAGTGCATTCACAAACACCTTCAAAATTCTGTTTTCCCTGAGTCATGGACTGAATGTAAAATATTCAGTTCTCAAGTATCCATCAACAATATTTTCGTACCTCATGGGAACAGTTCAGCATTGTTGCAGGGTTACCGCCCAAACATAACGCTCAAAGGTGCGTCACTGCCAATTCAGTGCTACTGAAGCATTTCTGAACAATCATTTGTGTTGGAAGAGACAACCATGGTGCGTGCGGTCAATGTGCAGAACGCCACACAACGTTTCATAGTTGTGCTGGTGGTATATTTAGTCCAGAGCTATAGTACATTGATTATTTAAATTAAGACTTTGTCTACTGTCACCCTTTCCATTACAGGCCCCCTAGCTTGTCATACAGCCTCAGTCATTGTAAATCTGAAGAACTCTCCATTGAGTTGTCATTGCTCAATGGGGTCTTCAGCTGTGCTGTGGTGTTACCACCCATAGAATGGCATGCAAGGAATGAGGTATGCCTTAGCCAGACAACTCAAAGCTACTGAATCATAACACAAAAAACCCACACAAGTCAAATAGGTGTCTTGTCATGGTGTTGATTAAAGCAAATATAAACATGGACTCTGTCACGACTGATCAAGTTAGCAAATGTAATATTAGACTCAAGTAAAGCATGAAACATTTATATGGTATTTCATGGAAGCTAAAGCAAAAAAGGCTGCATGGTTTTAAAAATGTCACTCGATATAATTTTTAAATATTTTTTATATAGATTTTGATAACTCAACAAACTCCCTATCATCCCTATCACCCTACCAAACACGTGTGATATTTGTTCCTGTATTATGAAGGAACTCCGATATTATACAATTAAATAATACCATACCCGTCCTGCAATTAATTAATTTGTATCATTCCATGTTGAAGTTTTAATCACCTGTGCTTAATTTTTACTCATGTGAATATGTTTACGGATGGATTGTTGAAATAATGAACAGACGATTATTTCGATTTTCAGGAACTGCAATACTGCAAATGTAAAACAAAGACTGCATCAGAAACTACAAATCCCAAAGCAGGTAACAAAAAAACTCAGAAGGCCAAAAGTGTCCTGCTCACCCCACTCCACACCCAGCATGGGGACAATACAGATTAGCAATTAGATTTCATCTGAGGATCTGCTGGACTTTGGGTTGGGGGTCGGGGGGCATTCCCGGATTGGAGCTGCAGAGGTTGAGTTGAGTCATCCACTTATCCCTGCCAGAGACTCTGATAGCCTACAACAGAAGAGAACTGGCCACAGAGAGAGATATATAAGGACGGAGGCAGACAGGCAATTCAGTAAAAAGCATTCCTCAGTGCTTCAAGGTGGGTGGCCCACAGGACAGACGGCAGTAAGCTCATGTCTTCTAACAAACCAGGGTAGAGACTGCCCTCCTGGTGCAAAGGGAACTAGATGGATGTTAGGCTTCTCTCCATTGTTCGAATACATGCCAAACACTTGTAACCATATCATGCAGGCTGACAAGCTTTGGCATTTGAGTAACCTCATTAAAACCATTTGTCACTTGCAATCTATACTAGTGACAATCTTCACAAGGAGGATTTAATTGTATTAATTTTGCTCAGCAAAATAATGACTGACTGTCATTATTAGCTACTGCACGAGAAATTGTGAGAAGCATATTTTCCAATCCATTGCAAAGCGCTACGCTAACATAGCTCCTTCTTTTGTTATCGGATTACTTGAAGATAATGACAGAGCGCTAGACAGATCTGTGATGGAACTGCTTGAAAACTCCCGGTTTAGATAACCTACAACTGGCTGCTGTCAGCGACATACTATGATTGACTTAGATAAGATGAGTACTGATAGACCTCAGACTTCAACATCAACATGTTGATTTGCAATGGTGGCAAATTAAAAGTAAAAAGAAAGAAAAAAAGACTTGAGACAAGAGTTTTGGAAGGGTGTGGATGTTGTTTATGTATGTGAATGATATTTATTTAAAAATAAATGACAATGGTTGGTGAAAAAGAAGGGCATTTTGAGAAAAATAGTCACTTAGCCAACAGTTACAAGCTACCATTACCATAGTGCCCATGAAGCACTTTTGTCCTGGATTATAGATTAGTGCTGCTTGCATTTTCAAAATCAGCAAATGTATGTTTGTTCTCTCCAAATTGTCCCCATCGAGACCACGAGACACCGAGTTCAGTGCCAGCGCTGGACGTATTCAAGACAGCTTCCTTTCTTCCAACCCCCCTCCGCTCTTTTTTCCCCGAAAAAGAGAGACGTGTAGACTCGCTTCCTTTCTCGCTGTGGAGAGGGACTGGTGTTAAGAGCCGGCTGTCAGAGGATTGTGCCAGCTTGTGCCATTACATGTTTTCTATAGGGTTTTTACATACTTTCTCCATTCAGTGCGAAGGCCCCTCTTTCAACACCCGACATGATTTCCTAATTACACGTCTTTCAGCCCCCATCAGGAACAATAATCAGTGGAGATAAATGAAGCAGAAAGACGAGTCAGGCAAGTCCAGCATCAGGGGTGCAGGTGGCGGGTGAGAGGGAACTCCTTGATCCAGTTGTGGGATGCCTTCTTTGACTTGGCAGCTTTTTCGAGTTATGGGTGGGGTGTGTGTGCGCCTGTGTGTGCGTGTGGGGGGTGTTGTTACCTGTGGCATGTATATATCTGGCTGGGGGCCAGGGAACTGGCCTGGGCCCTGTACCTGAATCATATGAGAGCGTGTGTCATCTGCAGGCATGCAGGACTCAGTGGGGATTTGTTGGGGAATCTCTGTAGGGGTGGTCATAAGGCTGTCATGAGGGAACAATGCAGACTTGTCAACTCACAGTTCTGACCAACCTAGCTGAGTTACAAAAGCACCCAGTGCACTCCTATGGGTTGGGTTTCCGAACCTTCACCTCGATTGTAACAATTTTCTTGTTTTTCTGCACCGACTATACAAACATTTTATATCTAAGTGTTCATAAAAAATGTTTCTTCTTAATGTTACATGCAATGTTAACTGAATTCAGAGGCTAAACCTCTGGCTATTCTAACTGCTTTCTGTCCTGCTGCTGCTATTTTCTGAAATAGATGGGACCACAGTGAACAGAAGTGAGCACAGTTTCTGCGGAATTATGTAAATGTGAATGTGGTTTTGTTAAAAAAAGTTAAGTCAGTCTGAATGGAACGGAGGTGAACACAGTTCATCTGTAATAGATTTAAACATGTGGAGTTGTACGTGGAGCAAGAATGCAATAATCTTCTGAAATTTAATAAAAAGTAAATCTGCTTTATGTATGATGTGCAATGCTTGCAAGCCATCAGCAAAATATTTTTGTTAATGTGTTGAAATGTAAAGGTTGCAGGAAACAATCTTCACATCAACTCTAATACTAACCTCTCAGTTAGTTTTTAAGTCTGTTGAGAAGCCAACTTAAAGAACACTTTAATTGATTAACTCCACTTATATCTCTGTAAACTAGCAAACATTTTCCAATTTTACTAGATGTTTCCTAAATGTATGTATGTTTGTTAAGAAAATGAACATTCACCATTTATGCCATTCAATAGACCCCAGAATGAATTTAATACAGTACTCTATCAATATCTATTCAATTCCTGTTTCATTAGATTCATGGAATGATAAATTCAACAGTACACAGGTTTGATTTGTGTTCCAATGGCGTTCAACTGATATTGCTAGATGCTGTTGTGCGCATTCATTCCTCAAGTTTGTCTGCTCAAAGCTTTGTAATAACGATCTGTCTGCAGAGTTAATCTGCCCTTTGTGCCAATCACACACTGAAATAGCCTGCCTCATTTGTCATATTCAGCTCTCTTGAAATGTCAACTAATTTCATTGGGGCTATACCTTTGCATTTTAAAGAGGGGCAAGACCAGATAGCGTTCCACAAAAATGAAGACTCTTCACAGCAGCTGCCAAGGGAAAACCTCATTATTCATCCCAGGTCTCAGGCTGTAATCTCCACTGAAAGTCACACCCAGACACTCATTGTTCAGCTGCACTGGAAAAGTGCTCTCACTGCATGACTGACTTCCAGTCTGTTGGTACAAAGAGCTGAGATCTCCGTTCCGCCTGATTCAGACATGGGAACTGTGTGTCCATTACTTAAGTTGCCTGCTTTAGTCTAGTCTCTTTGGTGGCCTCTTGCTCTTTACTGAGGAGTCTGGTTTGAGGAGACGGATCCACAGGTAAAGGCTGTCCATGAGCATGTTTTGTTTTGTTTTTTAGTTAAATGTGCCACTTTGGACCTTGCAACAGAAAGAATCCAGTGCTTTTTTGCGCAACTGCCACAGTGGGAAGAACAATGCGCCCCTCACAACACCAGTCACATTACTACTAGAATTATAAATAGTGCATGGTAAGCTTATTTCATAGGCAATGACCAATGATTTCAGATTAATTGTGACCAAATGCTCTAATTTACATGGTCAAAACAATATTATTTATTTTTGTTGTTGAGGCATTAATTTGCAATCAAGTCACTTCCATTTCAGGTGGAGGCTGAACACCTGCTGAGGTTTGACCTGCTGGCACGAAACAGACATTCTGATAAATAAATAAATGTATTAATGTGATTTTTTTTTTGTTCAGAGCCACATGTTGCCTGGAATGGAGATTTGTGGAGATTTGAGTAAAAGCATATGAGCTCTGCCCACGAGGCTAAGCAAGGACAGCACATGGTGCTCAATTAGCCGAACGGCCCAGGCCAGTGGCTTAAGTTGGCTTCCTGCTTGAGGAGGGATCAGTGCCCCCGCATACCCTTCAGTGAAAACAAAAGCGGAGGGCAAACCCAGGCATCTGCCGTGGTCGTCTGCGGCACTTCCTCCGTCTGCGAGAGCGTTTGTCCCCCAGACAATGGCTCACCTCTTCACTCCATACCTGTGCCCTGTGCGGATATCCCCAACAGAGGCAACCCCGAATGCCACAAAAGAGCAGAGGCCTTCGGGTACGACGATGAGATTAACCAGAGAGACTAACTTGTTTTTTCTATTCAATCCCCAGATCCCAGAGAAAACTACAAGGGTGGGGGGGGGAAAACCTAGTTGGAGCCTGTAAAGGTGCTGTTGTCTTTGTTTAACGTTTAAAAGAATAAAATGAAAACCGCAATCGTATTGATAATAAAAACAGAGCTAGCGCTGATAATAAAGAAAATCCAGCTACAGGTTAAAAAAAATTACAGTATATGAATGTTTGAATATTTGCACACAAGATTTGACATGTATTGGTATTTGGCTTAAGCACAGATAAGCCCTAGGTGTCAGTGATTGAGGACATCCAAATCCCAGAGTAACAGTCGTGCAGGTGGCTATGGGAAGACGGACATACCACAAATGTCCTTTTTTTCCATTCATTCTCTTTATACCCCCGCCCCCCCCACACACACACACTTAAGAGGTAAATGGATCAGGCTAACAAACCATGCTAACAGGAACTCTCACCATCCAATGTTTTACCTAATGCAGTGAGTAGTACATACACCTGAGTGTTTGCCCTGTTTGATAGAACATACCGGTTTATGCTTTGTCCTGTCAAGACTGTCATACGACCACGCTCATTGTCAAGTACTACATTATGTGTGTTCATTAAGTGTGTTGGATATTACATTACAGATGGACACAAGGTGTGCTATAAACCATGTAAACCATGTTAAGACAATAAAGGTTACCACAGAATCTCAAAAAGTTGTTTTTTTCCCACAACTGGCCCAGTCTACATTTCAGATCATTGGTATTTGACAAATGTAGGAAATACTGACAGGTTCTGCTTTGAGTAAGAAAAAAATGACAGGGTTTGCCTTCCACTGTTTAGAAAGAGGTATGTTGTTACACCTGAATTGTACACTGTCTAAACATGGTACTGATTGTGTTTTACAATGATGGCAAGAGGGAAATCTACAGATGTTTGTCCATTTTCATCCACAGTTCGAAGGATCTTGTTCACAGTTGCATGAAATGGTCAACTGTATAGAACTTTGTGACCAGAAAAATACTCACCAGCTCAATGCTGCAACATTTATTTTGAACAAAGTGTCCACATTGTCCCAATGTACACAGCTGAAATAGGAATTTTTAATGAAATGATGTTATAAAACTGAATTTCATTCTAACCATGTCTTCTTAAAAAATACAATTTTGTGAAACTGGTTAGTGTTATTTTTCCTCATATTCACAAACTTGGATAATTGGTACATCTTGCATATGTTAATAAAATAAATGATAAAATGATATTTCTTGATCTGAGAAATACTTCAGTGAACATAACAGGCCTTGTGACTACATTACCATGATTAGCATGTTTAGCACTATTATAATACCAATGGCAAGTATTGTATAACTCTTATACTGGTAAATTAACAAATTATTGTGTCATAATAACACTTATTTTCAGTACTACCACTGGAAGCTGAAGATATTTGCTGGCATGTAATTCTGTGAATGCATATTTAAAAACATGTGGTCATATGCAGATGCAGATACATCCTACATACTATCTTAAAATATATCTGAATATTGTTTAATATTTTATAATACATTTTATGATATTAAATCACATAATAGTATTGTGAATATTCAATGACTTTATTATGAAGTACACAATTACTTTAACCAATATCACCTACGTACGTTTTGGAGAACAAACAAGATCAAAAGATGAATGACTGGGCCCTGTAAATGATACTCTTTATTAAAGATATATATTTCCATTCTGTTGATAGAAAATAGGAAAATATAAAGACACACATTAAGCAATGAAACAGAACTGCATTAAAGAAATTAGGATAGATGTGACATATTAGAAATGGGGAAACATTCCATATGACTACTGACTTGTTTTCTTTTGTCTCTAAGATTGGCTCTTTCTGCTATGTCAGCCAACACTTCATTGCTGACAACATATTTGCAGTCATGAAGGTGCCAAAGAAATACAGTTATGCACTCCTACATTCAAACATGTGAATACAAATACACAAGTAACATTTATGGGATAGTCTCAATTTTTATATATGATTTTTTCCCTATTTTTCCAACATACTGTTTTACAATAAAATTGTTCAAAATAGATTTTTGTTGTATATAACATGATATGAATTGACGTCTAGCCCATGTCGCAGGGAAAAAAATAGACATGCATATCAAAATTTGTAAAACCACATCACACATTTAAAACTGATTAAACAGACAGGTGAGCAGCTACAGTATCTCTTTAATCCAGTGACAGCTATCAAGCTTGAACCAGGGGAGGTGAGAAGCCTGCCATTAATCATATCATACTCTCAACCTGTTTTTATTTGTTTTGCTTGATAATCAAAAGGGCCACAGAGCTGAATAATCCACGCCCATTGGTAGGTAATTCCCTTCCTCTTAATTACACTTCATGTGGCAGATTTTCAGTTTTTCATTTCGCATTAATGTAGTTCAATAACAAAACAATTTAATAAATCAATGTTGTCATTACAAAGATGATACATTTAACTAAAAGAGCCACATCATTCTACAGTATACTGCACAAGCTTTAAGGGTGAAGCATGACAAAGGCTGGAACGTAAACTCACAATTTGTGAATGCGTGCAAATGCTGTACAATTTCATGACATGAATAAAACGGACGCTACCGCATGTTTGAATTATGAGGGTCGCCTGCCGACTGGTAGGGTTTTTTTCTTCAGATAATGAATAATTTGATTGTTAATCAAGCAAAACACACTAAGTCAGGTTGAGAGAAATGATCCATTTAGAGATAAGATGTATGTCTCTGCTGTTTGGAATTCATGAACAGTCACCTGGATATAATCAGAAATGCACATGTCTCTTGTGATCTGTCACTACTATATGTAAGCTCCTACAGAGGCTTAGTCTGAATAGCAACTTGTCTGTTGTCTGTTGAGATAAAAAAATAAATTGGCAAGTGGCTCATGCGAATTAAGAACTATTGTACATTCTCAATGATATTTAATGATGGAGCATGTTGTAGACAACATTCCCATAGAAGAACATAGGCAAGGCGAGCCAAAGATACTTCAATACTGTCAGGCAGCTGGGAACGGTGCCCTCACCTGATAGACCTGAAAACAAAAGCAGTGCTTGTGTTCGGGAAGGAATAGTGATAAATGTCTTCACGCTGAGTTACTTTGAAACCCTAGTTTAAATTAGGATCTTGGAATAATCTTTGAAATTGTAAGGGTGACTTTACTGTCTGTATAGAGAAAAGGCATAAAAGACAACCTGCCTTTAATGACTTGTAATAAACAGCTATAAACATGTTATCAATTTAACAATCTTTGTTAATTTGTCAACATAACAAGCTTATAGACAATGTGTATGATCTGAGTTTTAATATTCTTCATTGAAGTGACACATGGAGAAACTTAAGACTACTTTTTTCTTGTAATCATTTGGTATTTGCACAGCACTTTGACCCATGGGTAATTTGAGAAACTGCTTGTAGTTGTTTCTTACCTCACCCACTCTGAAAATTACAACAAGGTATTTAAAGAATTCAGTGTTACTTTTCAGTCTGTTTCCCCACAGTATGCCAGGGTCAACTCTGTAACACCTTGCTGAATTTAGTCGTGGTGGGTCAACGCACCAGGACATACATTCTGGAACAGAAAAACGCAATTAAATGTGACACTAAATACTTTGAACAAAAAAAAACTTCTGAAAATCAATAGTCAAATTAAGTCAATCACTACTATGGTAGAAATGATGAAGAACACAGTCACATTACAATCTAATGCTCTCTACGCAAGAGCATGCCATGCCAGAGATAATACAAAAAGAACAGGGGTGAATTAGCCTGTTGCCAGCACACGGAAAACATGTAGAATCTCCCATCTCCCAGCCATTCCTCAACACTTTGTCAGTTCTGTCAAAAACCACACAGTAAGTGATTAATCCCTTTTAATGAAGGAGAATAAAAAGGCACATCTGATGCATACAATTCCAATGCGGCTAGTTGTGCAATGCGATGCCATTCAGGTACAGACAGGAGAAGAAATTCTGATTTGACAAGCCAAGCAAAAGGCTACAGCGAGAGAGCCACAGAGAGACTTCAGGAGGTGTTGAAACATAAATCCAGAAAGATTTGCTACAGTGCAAGAGCTGACGTTTGCAATCAGGCACAGCAATGACTGTACAACAGCGCATATAGCATTGTGCTCTCGATATTCCTTTTCCGAAGTTCAGAAATGGTATGTCTGACAGGTAGGTGAGAGATAGAGTGTGTGTCTGTGTGTGTGTGTGTGTGTGTGTGTCTGTGTGTTTATATGGCCAGGAACGGGGATGGGGGGAGGCATGAGCTTTACTTGCACAAAGAAAGCTACTTTTTAATTACTAATAGAGACTAATAAATACATTATTTGATTCTTGTTATGTGCTGTTTTTCATGTTCTATGCAGGCTACATAAAATGTCTTCAACCAATGATAGTCTGTGTAATTTTAAAACAACAGAAAATTGTATTAATTCACACAACACCAAAGGAGTGTCCCTTTAATGTTGTGATAAATTGAGCCTACACAACCATACAACAGAAGATTAGCATTTTGCAAGAACAAATTGGTCATTTCAAAGGAATCTTAGATTGATATTTGCGGTCAACTTATTCAGAGTTGCTTATGTGTTTTGCCTTGCATCTTGAGCCAATGCACTGACATCACGGTCAAGGAGTAGCCTATGCACTTTCGACCACAGTTTCCCCTAGTTGATGATGTCTTTCCCTCAGACTTCCATGCCAACATCACCTCAGCCACTGTTCCTTGTGAAACTTCAGCAAGTTGAGCAGTCTTCGTCGCTGGGGCTCCTGCCAAAACATGCCCAAACAATCACCCCTCTTTCATATCACTGAGATCTCTTATTTTAGCCATGGTAACTAAAATAATGGCCAACTGGGCCTGTCCAGAATGTATTATACATGACCCTAGGCATGATAGGATTTGAATTGCTTAATTAATTCAGGAATAACACTTGTGTGGAAGCACCTGCTTTCGAAATGCTTTGTATCTATCATTTACTCAAATTTGTCCTTTATTTTGGCAGTTACCTGATCATAGAGCATCATATTGAGCAACTGTACAGCTTGTGTCACTTTGAAGTGTATGAATCAGCTGATTTGTGTCATGCCTGGAACTGCAAGGGATTTGTGTTCATGTATATCATTTGCTTTGCACCAGCTTTTCACAGACCAGTGGCTGACCACTCATTTGAAAGACCTCAGACGATTCTTCCATGCGAGAGCAGTGTCAGATTTTCATAACATCCAGTAAACAAATGACAGGCCTAAAATGGCAGCCATGCACCTCTGCTGCTGTTGCTGTTCAGTTGTGTTCTCCATCTCCATGTCCAAAAATCTGAGAATAATTACTGGAATATGCATTATTTGGTATCGATACAAAGTTTTACCTTTAAAGAAAGAAAAATTGCTATGTAATTATTGCAACTGTTTTGATTGTGATTTTGTTTGTCATATATTAAATAATAATATAGGCACACATCAAAAAAGATAATAACTTGTATTTAAAAATAGGCATGCCATACACCCACAGTGGATGCATGGATTCAATTGAAATTTGTATTTAACTTTGACTTACAAATAAATGCAAGTATTCGATTTTTCCCTTGCAAATATAGCTTGGTGAGTTCAGCAATTGCAGAAGCTGTGTTTGTGAAGAATAAAACTAACACTGTATTTATTTTTTAATCAAGTTGGGAGCAATTTCCAATCTTTACATAAATGCATGATTCATCTCTACTCTATAACTTGTGAACAGTGCTTTTACATGAGATGGAGTGTAACTTTGTTTGACTGGAGTGTGATGTTCAATGAGTGTTGCTCTGGCTTGAATTTTTGTCTCTGGACTCTGGCTATATTTTAAAGACCGTTTAATAATGTAAGTATACATTAAACCATTATTAAGTGTAGTATTCAAGCTGCTTGAAAATATGTATTGCACATACAGTAGGTACTATTCAATAGAGGATCATATTTCAGTAGAGCAGTATTTCATTCCAACTTCCAACTTAAATATTGCTACCGCCATTTCATCATGTCTTGTGCACTTAATGGCGACGCCAACCTAATGTAGCAAAAAATAGCCGATTGAATTCATAACAAGGGCCAGCATGCTGGCAAATTCAGAGTGGGAGATTTCAGCTCCAGGCTGTAAACTGGAATGAGGTCAAAAGAAAGAAAATCCATCAAGAAAAGCTTCAAAGCTGTGGAATTGTGAGTGTGTTATTATCTGGGTCCAGGTCCAACTTCTTCTCATCCAATATCTTGGGTATCATGTGCCTCGGGAGGCCATATTTTGCTTGGACATCTGTCATAGGGATCAGTAGAAAATGCTTGTTTAATTTGAATTTGTTCTTTTTCCAGTGCTGATGATGTCTTCTTTTACAACAACAGCAGCTGCTTTCCTCAGATGTAAAAAAGTAAATAACTATCTTTCACACAATCGCAACCAGCCTTCACAAATTGCATCAGTACGCTCACATGCATTTACTTGCAAACTAAACTCCCACTGGTTTCGTGGTCTCACATCATAACTCATACGTACACGTAAAAATAAGCGACCCCCCCACTTCTGTCACTTTATGTGTGCCCTCAATGCAGGTGTTCCAGTTTAGTAACAGGCACTTTTTTGTATGTGGTTACGGTTTTGCATGTGTTAAACCCTTTGCAAAGGCTTAGTAAATCTGGCCCAATGTTTTTATACTGCTTCAATACTTTTTAAAGACATTCGTACTTGGATAAATGGATAAATACCTTGTGTTGGAGAAATATTGGAATCAAAAATATGAATGTAAAAAAGATTAAAGTTGACTCGTGCGCTCATTCTATTTTTTATCATCTTCCAATGATGTGCTAAAGTGTATTATTTTATTATTTATTTATATTTGTCCATGTAAAAAAATGCCTGTGCAGGTGTTTGCTCTCTGACAGACAGTTCCTATACACACAGAGCAAATTAACGGCTGCCCGTCTGGCATGGTGCTTCAGTTATGTAAACTCACAAAGACTGAGACCAAGTCAACCTTTACAGGGAACCCTCAGCTGCAATGCAAACAAGAGGCCCTGCCTCGACGTGCATGGCTCTGCATCCTGCTGCAGACATGTTCCTCCCTCTCCAGCATCACAAACACAGATTAGAGGCTTTCTGAAAGATAGCCTCGTGTCTGTACTATTTTGGAAGTTATTGGCTGTTTGTTGATGTCTGGCAAACACCCTGGTAACACCTCAGAGCAATTCACTGTACATACAAATAGGTTCCCCTTTTATTTATTTGCTTCATTTGTTTACTTTTAGTTGAATAAAATAGGATGAAAGATTAAAAAAACTCACAAGCAAAAGAAAATACTTCAAAATATAACCTGCTAAGCTACATCTGGTCGGTTATTCCAGGTCAGCACAACTGTCCCTGTGAAACCTCACAATCAACCCCCAAAAAACAAGTATCAGGAAAATCAAATGTTTTGGGAAATTAATAGTGGACTCTGCAGCCCCCCCCCCACCATGTTTTGTAGTGTCACATAATGCTTGAGATAACCTGACTGATCTGGATCAGTCAACACCAGGACAGAGGATCTGGGCCTGGGCCCAGCTGTAAGACAGGGGTGGGTACTTCAAGTGAGCCTGGTTCCCCCTGAGGTCTCCACCTCCTCATAGGGCAGATTCAGATTCAGATCAGATTCAGATTTCTTTATTGTTACATCTGTGATACTACGTACACCAGAGTAAAAATCTTGGGCCAGGCCCCTCAACATCGCAGCATCAGAATACACACAGAATATCACACTTTGTAAACAAAATAGAAATAGAATAGATAAATAAATAAAATATAAGGTAACAAAATAATTTTAAGTAGGCAGACAGAGATCCGCTGGTTCATAAGGCTTGTCCAGGTACAATACTAAATGGGGTGGTCCCTGAATATTTTTTTTGCAATTGGGAAGGCACGTATGTCATCTTCCCAAATTACGGGTTGACGGGGCATACCCCATACCTATACAGCAGGGAGAGTTTGCCTCTTTTCAGAGTCTCCCGCAGAAATAACTACAATGGCCTCAGACTCTCAATCCTTACAGACATTAACTTCTGTACCCTCTGACCCCATGTAAACACAAAGAATTCAGATACAACTTCATACAGGCACACAATAAAGCAAATGTTGTTTTGTGTTTCTTCATTCCTACTTCTTCTGCTTCTTCTTCTTCTTCTTCTTTTTCTTCTTAATTTTCCTGCCAATTACATCATCAGACATACTCCATCCCCCAATTATCAATTTTCCCCATTGGCCAATATCTACTTCAAACCAATAACATAATCTCTTCATAGTAGCACATTGCAGGCCATGCAGCAGGTGACATCATTATTTAGACATATAAGGATGTGCACATGTGATGCTATTTCAGTCAATAGACTAATAGACTATGCTTTAAAAACCTAAAAGATGCCACATTGCTTTACTGTGGGAAGTAGCTTTCTTGCAATCTAATACTATCCAAAAGATTAATAGTATTGCTTTTAGAGATGTATAATGGCTATGGTCAACAAAAATACATTTCTATAATCATTTCTTATCTTCGTATGTACCCAGCCACACAGTAAACGCATGTTCATATACTATGGTGTCACATACAAAACTCTGCTATGAGCATATATATATATATATATATATATATATATATATATATATATATACAGTACTGTGCAAAAGTTTTAGGCAGGTGTGAAGAAATGCTGTAAAGTAAGAATGCTTTCACAAATATACATTTTAATTGTTTATTTTTATCAATTTACAAAATGCAAAGTGAGCGAACAGAAGAAAAATGTAAATCAAATCAATATTTGGTGTGACTACCCTTTGCCTTCAAACCAGCATCAATTCTTATAGGTACACTTGCACAAAAGTCAGGGATTTTGTAGGATTATAGTCAGGTGTATGATTAACCAATTATACCAAACAGGTGCTAATGATCATCAATTTCATATGTAGGTTAAAACACAGTCATTAACTGAAACAGAAACAGCTGTGTAGGAGGCTTAAAACTGGGTGAGGAACAGCCAAACTCTGCTACTAAGGTGAGGTTGTGGAAGACAGTTTCATGTCACAGGTCATACACCATGGCAAGACTGAGCACAGCAACAAGACACAAGGTAGTTATACTGCATCAGCAAGGTCTCTCCCAGGCAAAGATTCCAAAGCAGACTGGGGTTTCAAGATGTGCTGTTCAAGCTCTTTTGAAGAAGCACAAAGAAATGGGCAATGTTGAGGACCGTAGACGCAGTGGTCGGCCAAGGAAACTTAATGCAGCAGATGAAAGACACATCATGCTTACTTCGCTTCAAAATCGGAAGATATCCAGCAGTGCCATCAGCTCAGAACTGGCAGAAACCAGTGGGACCCAGGCACACCCATCTACTGTCCAGAGAAGTCTGGCCAGAAGTGGTCTTCATGGAAGAATTGTGGCCAAAAAGCCATACCTCCGATGTGGAAACAAGGCTAAGCGACTCAACTATGCACGAAAACATAGGAACTGGGGTGCAGAAAAATGGCAGCAGGTGCTCTGGACTGATGAGTCAAAATGTGAAATATTTGGCTGTAGCAGAAGGCAGTTTGTTCGCCGAAGGGCTGGAAAGGGGTACAATAATAAGTGTCTGAAGGCAACAGTGAAGCATGGTGGAGGTTCCTTGCAAGTTTGGGGCTGCATTTCTACAAATGGAGTTGGGGATTTGAAGGCGGCACGGTGGTGCAGTGGATAGCGCTGTCGCCTCACAGCAAGAAGGTCTCGGGTTCCAATAAGGCCGGGGGTTTTTCTGTGCGGAGTTTGCATGTTCTCCCGTGTCTCGTGGGTTTCCTCCGGGTACTCCGGTTTCTTCCCACAGTCCAAAGACATGCACGTTAGGCTAATTGGAGAGTCTAAATTGCCCGTAGGTATGAGTGTGTGAGTGAATGGTGTGTGTGCCCTGCGATGGATTGGCGACCTGTCCAGGGTGTATTCCTGCCTCTCGCCCGGAACGCATGCTGGGATAGGCTCCAGCACCCCCCCCGCGACCCTGACCAGGAATAAGCGGCTTAGACAATGGATGGATGGATGGATGAGTTGGGGATTTGGTCAGGATTAATGGTGTCCTCAATGCTGAGAAATACAGGCAGATACTTATCCATCATGCAATAACATCAGGGAGGCGTCTGATTGGCCCCAAATTAATTCTGCAGCAGGACAACGACCCCAAACATACAGCCAATGTCATTAAGAACTATCTTCGGCGTAAAGAAGAACAAAGAGTCCTGGAAGTGATGGTTTGGCTCCCACAGAGCCCTGATCTCAACATCATCAAGTCTGTCTGGGATTACATGAAGAGACAGAAGGATTTGAGGCAGCCTACATCCACAGAAGATCTGTGGTTAGTTCTCCGAGATGTTTGGAACAACCTACCTGCCGAGTTCCTTCAAAAACTGTGTGCAAGTGTACCTAGAAGAATTGATGCTGTTTTGAAGACAAAGGGTGGTCACACCAAATATTGATTTGATTTAGATTTCTCTTCTGTTCATTCACTTTGCATTTTGTTCATTGATAAAAAATAAACTATTAACACTTCTATTTTTGAAAGCATTCTTACTTTACAGCATTTTTTCACACCTGCCTAAAACTTTTGCACAGTACTGCATATACCATATTCATGTTGTTTCAGCTTAAAATTAGTTTTAGGCTCAGTGGAAAAAAATATTCGAAAAATATACCAATGTGTTTGGTAGGTGGGTAGATACTAAGTACACAAAGCTGACTGTTAAAGGACTGGTATGCTCTTGAGTTCCACAAGTGAATTTTATTTCAACTGGCTGACCACACAAGGACTGCTCTTCAGCTGCTTTTCGGGATAGCCCTTCAGAAACCCACTGTGACCATTACAAGAGGCTGGAGTCGCTGTTGGTGTTTTTTTCAAGTTTTGGAAAGCCGTTGTCAGGAATCCCTCGCCGTGTTCTGATGCGCTGCTGCCTGACATCTCACCTGCACCAGAATGCATATGATTGAGTCGGATCCCATTCAAATTCGAACACTGGTGATTTGTTTATCTTTGCTTTGAGACGAGCCGTTCCAGTGACTCTGGAGACAGACAATCTACAATGGTACTTCATTTGCCTCTCTGAGCAGCACTCCACAGCTGTGCCAATTCATAAACTGAGATAGTGGCCTGTACTTATGGCCATGCTGTATGTCAAGAGAAGTGGTTGGAGGGGCTTTTGCTGCTTTTAGAGTGGTTTGTTTGCTGCTGAGTTTGAGGCAGATAAAAGTATAAAGCAGTAGTGTAGAAGAAGGCAACACGTAAGGCCATTTGTAATATTTACTTGACACGTGGCATAATGGATATGCACTATACTAGGATTTGTAAAAGGTTGCAGGATTGAATACCTAATAATGACAATTAACCTTGGTTTTACAATAAAATATAATATTCCATGACAAATATGTTTATTGGGGGGAAACTATGGTTTGAATAAAGTCAGATATACTATGGCGTCACATACGAAACTCTGCTACGAGCCATACTTTAAGTATCACATTTGAAACCAGTTTTACAATAGTAATGATTATTGTTACACCATGGAATGTACATGTGTGTAAAGTATGTATGTGTGTAAGTACAAGTACACAGTAAATGTACTGTGGTACTGGAATCATGGTGTGTGACAGTATTATGTACTGTGGTCATAGCATGGTTTGTGACGGTAGTGTGCACTGTGGTCATACCATGATTTATGACAGTTGTTTGCACTGTGGTTGTACCATGGTCTGTAACAGTGGTGTGTGCTGTGGTTATACTGCTGTTTGTGACATTATCACATACTATTGTCATACCATGATTTGTACACTTTTAAAAAATGACAGGGTATAACAAATTATTGAACTGGGGGAAAAAAGTTATAGTTATGAGGGTTAGGCTTTTCTTTCCTGTAAACATGCACAAATGTCCATCAGTTTGCATTCTAGCTATTCACAGTGGCTATCTATAAGGATATAACATTAGCTAGCTACAAAAGTCACACTAGTGGGGGCCTCAGATAGCGTAGTGCTGTAACACACTTGCATTACCTGGTGTTTTGCGAGTGTGAGCTGCCTATTGCGGTCGCGATTCAAAACCCAACTGTGCCAGGGGGCAGCATTTGGCTGTCCGCCCCAGAGGGAAAGGGGGGGTGAGCTGGCACAAACTTGTCAAGAAGCGCAAAGGGTGTCTCCAGAAGTAGGTGTGCGAGTTTCGTCTCAGTTCATGGGGGAGGGCGAATCAAAATAAATAGAGTGTGTAATTGGCTACTAAATTGGGACTTTTTTTTCTTTTTTTTAAGTCACACTAGTGCTACCTAGGTACGATACAGTCCTTGAAATTAGCTACCAGTTATAAATATTGATACGGCTAGCTACAAAATTGACAATGAAGAATAGTATCCATAACTGAGAGAATAAATGCATATATAACATTAATAACAGAATGAGCAAGCTAGCCAGCTAAGCTCAGGCTAACTAGCTTTCCACCTAGATAATTCATACTGACATAATTGTATTGGAAAGTTGCAGATAATTCTGGGCCTAGCTATCTAAAGTCCTATGTGATTTATGCTTATGCAATTTCCATGATCATTTTTATGGAAGTAAATACAACTAAATTACCTGAGTCATTCAATTATTACATCTGATAGCACAATGAGTAAATGACAGTACTCATCAAATAATATTATTAACCCGCATTCCACTGATATACCCTCATTAACAGCTGGACATCTGTATAATGATAATATAATTGTTTCTGATTCTACATTGTTCTAAAGTTGTGAATGTTTTTTTCATTGTAGTATATGAGTTTCTGTATGGCTACATTAAAATGAAGAACTGTGATGGTACCATAGTTTAAACATACTATGCTACGGTGTTAACCACAATACCTAGTAGCAATTACTAGCAAACCATGATTTGATGGTACCATACATAATATGGTATTATGTATAGTAACCACAATAACCACAGTTAAACCATAGTTATATTTAGTAAAACATTTATATTTTGTTTTTCAATATACATCTCAGTAGGCTTTAAATCTGACTGCAATAGCATTTGACTAGGCTCAAACTGTGTGAGTGAATCCACGAACAGGGTGGCAAATTGTTATGTTATTTGCATACTACAATTTGCCGCATATGTGTGATGCGTATATTTGCAGATGGATGTTGGTAACGTTTGCATGCCTTGTGAATACAAACACCTGCTTTTCATATGCAATCAGTTTGTGTGCCTTAGTTCTGCCTTCAAAAATGAAAAATAGGAGAAATATAACTATAGACTACCATAAAAGACTAACAAGGAAACTACAATTACGGGATGCTTCATTTTATCATTTCTATTACATTATATATTTTTTGTATTCATATTTCCCCATCAGGTGACATTTTACATCACCAGTAGCAACTCATCACTTGGAAAACCATGCTGGTTCAATTAATTATGGCTAAATATTTAGCTGGGAAGTACCATTGTGTAAAGCTGGTAACTGTAACTACATGGTATGTATACAGTATATTAATAACATAAAGGAAAACCAAGGACCATCACAATATGTAAAATTATATGCTAATATATCACACTCATGCCAGGTTTTGTGGTTTTTGTTGTGTCTTTATGTTTAGGGGGGGTTGCAACAAAGATGCTAAGGCACTCTAATGATATTGCTTCAGATTTTTCTTCCCACAACTTTTGAAAAGTGGCTTTAAAGTCCAGATTGTATATCAAAGTCACAACATTTGGCAGATTTGAGGAGAATTTTTCAGATTACATTATATACTGTATACACAGAGCCGTGGAGATTTAGTAATGTTTTTGAAAATATTGAAGTGAAATAAAAAATATATATTATTTCTGCATGGCAAAGACTGTTCAAATTAGTACAATTAGTGTAAACACTGCAGAATACTTAAATAGCATATTCTAATAATAATAATGCTTTTTTTTCAATTCAAGTCATTATACTAAAAATGATAAGTAGCCTTTGATAATGATTCTGCCTAAGCTAAAATGTAAATCCTTTCCCTAACTCTAACCTCACTTTAGGATTTCGTAATATCAGTATTCCCCAGTCCCAGTGAGCCAATACCAATAATAGCAGTTTTCTGCTTTAAAACTGCTTTTCTGCTGTGTAAAAGTTATTGTAAATGGTTCAATTAAAACCATCTCGGTCTATAATAACTTATATTATAACTTATAAGAATTTTACACAGTGTCATAAGCGTAAAGGTTGTAAACAATGTGTGTTTAGGCATTCCTTCGCATAAATGTACATTTCACTACATTCTTAATGTAGGGTATGCAATGGCATACGATCAATATTCTGTGTATTTTTGTACAATGTAAAATGTATGTTCACTTTTTTGATTGGCGTTTGGCCAAATAAAGCTGGCTGGCACAACACTTTGTAATTTTGTTACTTCTGAAACTGAAATGATAAAAATGGCATGGCTTCTTGTGGACACAGTCTCAACACTAAAGTGTTCACCCCATTGTAAACATAATGCAAAGCATGGTGTCTGGGAAATGTAAATGTTGTGATTCTTTGAATAGCAGCTAACACATATGTGGATTTCACTTGTACACAGCACTTCCATATCTGAGATTTAGACCTTTCTCACCCAGGGAGCAAAGTGATCTATCCCTCAGCCCAGCTTTTCAGCGGCCTGTTTTTTCACTAATACCTCTTGCCAGAGAGACAAACTCATCCTTTTACAATCCTTGTATTAGCCATTGAGTGTTTATGGCTGACCTTTTTTGGGGGTGGGGGGTTCACAAATGGCCCTGTCCCCAGATTTTCCAAATTAATCAAGAGTTCACCATTGAAACATTTTATTTTTGTTTATTTTATGTGCTGGTTCTTTGCATTTGTATTTTAGATGTGTTTTTAAAGAAAACTATACGTGTATTTACTATATTTAAAATAAGAAATAAACATTAACTTAAATTAAATATCGTTAATCCATTTAGTCTTTTGAGGGACTTATTCTCAAAATATTATGACCGCAGTATTCCCAAATTGTCACTTTCAAACAGACCCTACCCGTTCGTTGTATAGGGACTTTCGCAGTCAGTGGCAAAGTGTCGATACACAAAGTATAGAATAATAAGTTGTGTAGACTTACGTTTGGCCATTACTGAGAGTCTAATACAGTCATTTCGAAAGTAAAATTATTTGGCGGAGACAGTTCATTAGCCTACTTACACATATTTTTTTATCGGTATGCTGAAATACATGTAGGCCTATTAATATCGTCATTAACTATAGGCCTAATCACATAAAATAATTATATAATTCCATAATTCAATGTAACGTTTGGTGTTGGGCCTACATATAGTTACAAGTTGATCATTTTAACACTGCTGTTTCGCAACCATGTTTCCCTTTGGCGCTCTGCACAGGCTCAATGACAATGTTATAGTTATGCGTGTTTTGTTATGTAATGTTTCTAAAATAATTTGAAGTTGTATCGCGGTTCCTCATTTACTCAAAAAATGAAATAGGTTATAGCCTTAAATATTTGGGGAAAATGTAGGCTATGTTGTTGTTGTTTTTTCATTACCATGTATCATGTTAGTCAACGTTTTTAAAATTGGATGTAGTCTACTTTTTTGTCATGCATGTATGAATCATTATTATTAAGTTGAACATGTGTATATAGGCAATGTTTTAACTGATACAAATAGAATGCATTTAAATAAATACGAGCATTCCGCTAGATTCAACCAATTGATGCGGAACATACGCATTATAACCAATATATATATTGAGGCTCCTCTTTGTAAAGTTAATATAAAATCCAAAAGTTAAAAGTACTCAATCGGAAACTTTAAGAATGCTTTCATCTTCAATTACGTTTTTTGTAATTAGCCTATCTCCCTCAATATTTTAATCTTATTTCGTGATGATATAAACAGCTATTATATAAAGCCTGCACACCAAAAACAACAATACTTTCATTGAATGATACATGCAAATCACAACCTAATATAAGTTATTCACTGATACATTTTTCTTAATTTCTCTTATTAATTAACCATTTCCCGCGAGCATTTTATTAATGGCTTGGACTTCAGTAGCTTTGGCGTTTCATATAGGCCTATTTCTTTCAAATGTGTTGTGCTCACTGTTTTTCTTGAGGTGAGAGCTTAAATTTAAATAAAATCGGATTATTTTAGTCACTTGCATATCCTGGGACATGCAATGCATCTAATGCTAGAGACACTTGTTTTATATTTAAAATTAAAGAGATTAAGACTTATTGAGATGAAAACTTTGCTGCAAATTAAATTTATTTAACCAAAGAATAATTTAATGGAAAAACAAAATTGTGAACAGCTGTAGGCTACAATGTAGACTCCTCGTTTCACTATTTGCATCTGGCCCTTTAAACGTGGGTGTGGCCGCGCTTACCTCTCAAGTATATGCAAGGTAATTCCTCACCCTATTACTCAGATCAAGTCCTCGCTTGGTAAAACATCTCTCACTGCAGTCCGTTCGGGATTTGATTTTATACAGAGAAAAAACTAAAAATGAAAGGCAGAGGTCATTGCTTTTGACAACGTTTACCTGGATGTTAGCAACATGTGACAAATCCGCTGGGTACGTTTCCTGATACTGGCTAGATTTTCCATCGGATTTAGAATATGTTTTCATTATGACTGTCAAATTGCGCGGCTACCTGAAAGACGTTGAATGAGAACAGAAAGACAACCTTGCAACGATTCTTCTATAGGGCCATTGATTGACGACCCTAACATAATGCCAGTGGTTAAAGTTGAGAAAGATTCATCTTCTGATGTTTCTCCATCTATTGCCAGTACGCTCAATGAGGAAACACCAAGAGGGCGCCGGAGGAAAAGGCCCCTTCAACGAGGCAAACCCCCTTACAGTTATATTGCTCTTATTTCCATGGCCATCGCCAACTCTCCAGACCGGAAACTGACTTTGGGGGGAATTTACAGGTTTATAACAGAAAAGTTTCCCTTCTACCGTGACAACTCAAAGAAGTGGCAAAACTCGATACGGCACAACTTGACGCTCAACGATTGCTTCATCAAGATACCGCGGGAGCCCGGGAGACCAGGGAAGGGCAATTACTGGGCACTTGACCCCAATGCCGAGGACATGTTCGAGAGCGGTAGCTTTCTCAGACGGAGAAAACGATTCAAGCGATGCGATTTAACCACCTACCCAGCGTACGTGCACGACTCGCCCGTTTTCACGCAGATGCAGGTGACCCGGTCTGCTTATTCCAGCGCGATGTATTCCAACGTGACAGTAAATCCTCCTTACGGCCAGCAAATACCATCGCCATACTACCCGTCCTCCTCGCCAAACTTCAACGCCAACCAGTCCCGAATGTTTGGCCTCAGCAGCTTCATAGGGCATCACGGTGGTACTGATCTAATCCAGCAGCCCGGTGGAAGTTTCAGCCCGGATCTGGGCTCAGCCAACTCATGCAACTTGACTGGTACGGGCTTTCAAACCCAGTCTTGCAGAGGGACAATGCTGACCCGGTCCTCCAATCACACGTCATTCTCTTACCCCCTGCCAAATGGACACCTACCGGGACAGAGCACATATCCACAGGCGAATAATCAGATTTACGGCCCTTCGGGTCGATTTGGGATTCCCAGTTCTTCTCTTGTGGCTAATGACTGTGTGGACCCATACGGGAGAATATCTCCCGGGATGTCGCCTTCGCTAGCTCAGTATAACAGCGGTGACACCATTGCTAGCACAAATCCATATCTGAGACACCAAGCATATTCTGGTAACATGGAAAGGTTTGTGTCTGCAATTTAATATACCTAAGTAAATATTCTTTATGTTTTTGTTTTACTACATTGGATGGCAAGTTCAATGTTTTAGGGAGGACTGTGCAATTTTCCTTTTAGGTGTACCTGTTCGTAGGTGAATACGAGCAGGTATCAATTTGGTTACAGGTCAAACTGACAAAATTGTAACGTCTCAGTCATAAAAATATAAGGTAAATTTCATTTGATCCGCCTGCCACAGAAATAATAACAGCACATGTCACGAACGCCCTTTGAGTCACAATGTTGTTGTAATAAATTAGGTTTGGGAACCTCCTGTGGTTTATTATCAGATCAGTAATGTTTTGTGACGTGAATCGCGTGTTCATGCTGTGGTATTTTAATTTGTGACTACATGGGGCAATGAATTAGCTACACCATTACAGTTCACCTTTTTTTAACTACCCAAAGTGTGTGCTAATTTTGTGTCATATAGGAACGGATTCGTAATTCTCGGTTCTCTTGACAACTGTACCTTTTGTAAAAATACGTGGTGTTTCATTGACTATACTTGATAAATAAAAACGGCTGTCCACAAATAATTTACATAAGTTTGTCTTACTTAATGTAGGCAAAAATTTAAATTTAAGGCCATATTGTCTCTGTGACAATGTCATAAATCATAATTACGCATTGCTCAATATGCAAAATGTTTAAGTGTCAAGGTTAGTATGAAACATTCATGACCCGGATGCAACTTGTTATATCATGCATAGGCATTCGAATCGATGTTTGAACTACGAATAACAGGAAAAAATAGCATATAGAAAATAAATCTTTCTTTCTGGTGTAATTTAATGAATGCATTACAAACATTGTTATTACTATTTTAAAAAACCTGCAGTTTTAAATATTCAGTTTCCTTATTAACAATAATAATAGGGTGCTTAAAACAATAACAAGGATATTTTGCATCGAGCGTTCTTGCACTGAGTAAAGAGATTAACCTAAATTAAGGGGCAGGTAATTGAAGATGAAGATAAAGATTAAGTGTGGGGATAAGGTCAGGGATGTGTGTTTCTAGATTTAGTTCAATGGTTTATAGACTACGCATGTGTTGGTCATGCATTTGGTTTTAATAACAACTACAATCCTAACAATGGAGTTTCCATTGTCTGAATGGAATATGTAGCCTATCCGTAGCCTAAACAAAACGCGAATTCCGAGCTCTAGATGTTATCATAACCGTGTAGCCTATTAATGTACGCAAATGCACATGTTGTTGTAACTTTATCAACCCTTTATCTAATATTACATCTTGCAGCCTGGGGCAGTAGACCATAAACCACCAGCTAGTCTAATTTTATCATAATCTCTCACACATTTACGTTTATTTCAGGCTGACATTGGCATGTTTAATCAATGGAAACCTGAAATGGAAACGAATCAATGGAAATGTGACATATCCTTATTTTAAGGGCCAATGCGTAAAGTAGGAGGATTACGCATTGGACTATTGGACTAGACTAGTGAAGTTGTGAGCGTGTGCTGGTTTAGTGTTAAACTGGAATCTTTTAAAATAATCAATATATTTAATTAAAATTTACTTATATAGTTTACAATGAAATTATTTATACAACGCATCCGATGATATTATTATTACTATTAGCTTATGCAAACCTGCCTGTATTTGATTTAGATGTAGACATTATCGTCCACATTTTTTTGTTGCGTTTTTTAAAATGCAAGCACCGTAATAGCACCGACAGTACACCGTAATACCATGTAGGCTATGTCTAATACACATATTAGTGTTTCTTGAAAATCTCAACAGTGTAGCCTACTGCCAGTAAACCAGAATGGCTGTTGCAGATTAGGGGAACAGGACTGTCTACAACGCGAGTTCTTACATAGGGAGACCGTACTTTGTGTCTAGACTCTAGACCAATATCCCTTCCAAATGCCCTCTGCACTTGAAAGTAATATCAAGTAGCATTTTTTACCCTTTACTTTTCGTCTGGAGCCATCTTGTCGGGGCACGGTGCAAGATTAAGCATAATCTTCATGTCCCATTTCAAACAGAAAATGTTGTCAGTTATTATCAATAGTCGAGCAATAAAGATACGAGACTCAATAGACCCCCGTTCTACACAACCATGTAGCTTTATTTTACTAGCTAAAACTAGCCTATGGCAAATAAGTACACATGTACATATCCAATGATTAAAAACCAAACCAAAAAAACTAAACTAAAAGGCAATAATAATTCATGCAATAAAATGCCAACTATAATAGAAAAATCGTCCCTTACGCTTTTCTCTCAGTAGATTAATTAAATGTCAGAGCAGGCACAGCATTTGGAGAAAATGCTAAACAAAATGGATACATCTGTTTTTTTACGATGAAGATGGCAAATTATGCTTTAGTTTTTAACTGATTTTGTCTCATTGACAATAGCTATATTTCCCACAACCGAGGTGTTGTCTTATTGAAAACATCCTTATAAAAAGGTAACATGTGAGATGTGTTTATTTATCTGGGCAATACTCAAACCTATATCGCTCTTTCATTCCTTGAGGAACACCAGTTTTTTTATTCATTTAATTTATCAGATGACATGATACCGGGAACTCCATCAACATCTACAAAATCCAGTCAAGGTGAGTGATGATATCTTGAAAACAGCTATTCTGGACAAATATGAAGAGCTCCCCTGCATGAAAGGAAATATTATATATATATATATTCTGTATATAGAATGGTCTAATGCAGTGTCAATGACGTGTATGGTTTTTTTTACAACACCCAAACCACAGACTGATGCTATTTGTGTTATGTTGCGAAAAAAAACGTCAAACTTATAAACCTCTAAATACAAATTGTTTGATGTATTTTGATGATGACAAGATGTTTACATGCGATATGTACCTTTCACAGATTTCAATTGTTTTGCTGAAATAGAATTCCCAGATGTTAGAGTATTTTGTATTGCAAACCACTGCTATTTTTCTCCAATTGCCATTATAAATAACCTTTCCAATGTGAAAATACAATCAGTTGAATTGATAGGTCATTCTTTGATAAGTCAATTTCAATCAAAACTCAATAAACCGCTAAAATATATAATTATATAGTATATAGTCGCTCTCTCCCTCTCTTCATAGAAAATGTCACAGAGCATGAAGGTGCGTACTGAGAGTTTGCATTTTGTTTGTATGTATATGCGATACGCATATATTTTGTGAGTCAAATGAACTTTGGGGCATTTGGTTAACCTAAAATAGGAGGGAAATGATATGATATGAGTGAACCAGACTGAAAAGCCCCCGTCCCCTATACTCAGAGGTAGGCTACTGTATGGTCAAAAAGTGGATGAGTGGGCTTAGTACAACTGGTTAACCACAATACAATTTCTCAATAAGTAAATGATTATGGTTAAATTATATTAAGATGACTATTATAATTTTTATTTTGTATTTATATTTTATATTTTATATCAGAAACTGCCAAATGTATCATATTTTGTCATTGTAATATGTAAGACTTGTTTAAATTTTAAATAAAGTTGTGTACTGGGAATAGTGGAGTAAAATCTAGGCCACAGTTTGATTAAAATGTGAGCATATCTATAATGTTACAGTACAGAAACTTGAAGTCTGATATGAAATGATGTAAAGCTTTACAATGAATATGGATATCAAATCATCAAGGTAATTATGTAATTAAAAACAAATTAAAAACAAATTCACACAGATTCAGAATGCCAAAACGTTTTAATATGTTGGACTCATGTTAATAAGGAGAATAAAAACAGTAAGTGCGGCTGATGATGTAAAAATGGCAGAGATACAAAGGAAAACGTAGGCCTACAGTATTCGTGCATGGTGAATACATTTGTGTATGGATAAAAAAGTCTTTTGAAAATCTTTTGAAACATTTAAATGTTCTTTTTTTAGCAACACTGCTCCTGTTCTGCTCTGTTCAGTGAGTCACTCCACTTTCCTGACAGATTGTTTAATCCTAGCTGGAGTCAAAGTTCCTACCGCGCCCTTGTGGAAAAGTTTGCCTATAAATCGAGAGAGAATACTGGAAGGCATGTCAGTTATGGACAATTTTTCGGATAATACTTTTGGTATTCATGGATTATTTTCTTTGAATTTACCTTTTGATTCAGAGATATGCCTTCCGCGCACGGAGTACTGAAGAAAATAAATCACAAATGCACCTCAATTGAATTGTCGACCTAAAGTAGGCTACTACTAAAATCTGAGGTAAATCTGAGGACCTACACAATACTTTAATCATTTTAATTTATCTTAAATAGTAATACTCATCTGTGAACAAATCTGTTTTCAGATGTTATGTCTCATGTAGGCTATGTTATTTCTGGGTATCATCAAGATGGTATGATTTGCAAAACGTGGTGCTCTGTAATGTGTCTGTGAGTAATGTATGAGTGTGGATTGGTAATTAATTACAGGACTACACACGGCAAATGCATGTACAATTTTACAATATTTAATATTTAACATATAACATATATTTACAACTTATTATATTTAAACTCATTTTAGAGAGTCTGTGGGCAGTAGCTATCTAAAAACAGTGTTTTATAGAAATGTAGCAACATATATGCAACCAATGTGACCATGAGAGTGTGCAGGTTGGAGAATGGTTTCATTTCAGAATGAAAACATCCAAGAGGACTGCATCTGCAATTGTTGTCAGGTGGCTAAGCACCTGAAGGCCAACACACACAAACTTGAGGTCCTACAGGAAGGCTTCTGTGTAGCAAAACATAGCCAGAGTTTGTAGAACCTGTTATTATTTCCTAAAGCGAGAGACTGTGTGCACAGGGCAGAGAGAAAGGGGAGTCTTTACAACAATCAGGTTGACACAGATGGGTGAATATAATAACGTAGGCACAGGCAAGGGGGTGAGGTCATATGAGGGCAAGTTCTCTAGACACAGTTTGTTATTGATTCCATAACATGCAGGACAAGGATCTGGATGCCCACGATTCTGTGTGTAGGAGGATTGTGAGCCCCGGGACACAAAAAATACCACCAGGAAAAAGGAGTTAATGGGGGATTCAGTCAGCATAAGTGAAGGAGACACATATAATCTCTTACAACTGTTAGTCATAGTTCCCATTTAGGGCTACTTCCCACAGTGGGTTGATAAGTTTCTATCCAGAGCAGTGCTCTTTCCAATGGTCATGGATTACATTGAAACTAATGATTTTGGTCAGGCCTATTTTAATTATTTTACCTAGTTACAATGTCCATGAAAATTAACCTTGCCGTAGTTTTCTCCAGAATTGAGTCAGTATCACTCACTACTAGCCTAGGAATGCAATATTGTATATGCATATTTAGCACATGGATATACAAAAAACCCTTTGCTGGTGTGCATGGCCAAAAAGCTACATTTTGGTCTCATCTGACCAAAATACCCAGTTCCAATCACAGATCGGCACTGGAACTCTGATTGGAACCAGGTGTTATGGTCAGATGAGATCAAAATATAGCTTTTTGGCCATGCACACCAGCAAAGGGTTTTTGTGTCGGAAGAAGGACGCTTATGTTGAAAAGGCCCTATACCTACGTTGAAATAAGGTGGTGGATCATGTTATAGGTTTTTTTGCATTTACTGGTCCTGGGGCTTTTGTTAAAGTCAATGGAATCATGAAATCCATCAAGTACCAAGACATTTTGGCCGAAAACCTGGTTCCTTCCTGCCAAGAAGCTGAAACTTAGCCACAAATTGATCTTCCAGCAAGACAATATCTCAAAATCAACTAGGAAATGGCTAACTGATCACAAAATTATTGTTTTGCAATGGCCATCTCAGTCTCCAGACTTGAACCCAATCAAAATGTGGTGGTTTGAATTGAAGAGGGCACTACAGAAGCACACACCAAAGGTGTCACAGCTGCTGCTCGCCGCCAGAGGGCGGCATTTGACTTTTAGTTCCCTGATTGTGTCATTGTCTAATTGTTTTATTGTTTCATTGTCTTGAGTGATTCTACCTGTGTCTTGTTTTACCTGATTGTCTGAGTGTATTATTGTCTTAGTGATTTAATTCCTAATTTAAGCTGTCTGTTTTCTGTTAACTTTGCTCTGTTTTAAAATGGTTGTTCCTCTTGTTTGCCAGCCTCTGTGGTTGTCTTGCTATTTCAATTATCAAGTTTATTTATTTCTTCAGTGTTTATTTGTACTTTAAGTTAGTTAGTGTTTCTCCAGTATATCTTCAATTCCTTCATTGTTTAATTAAACCTCGAGTTTGTTTTGGATTCCTGCCTCCTGCTTAATCTCTGCACCTGGGTCAAATCTCCCTGTCCACGTTTCAAAAGGATTTTATGGATTTTGAAAGATTATGTAGGAATGGTCAAAGATCCCCCCCAATATGTTCACAAATTTCATGAAACACTATAGAAGACAGCATGTTAATGTAGATTTATTTTTATATATATATGTATTTATTTAAATTATTTATTTGAAATAATTATTAGGGGTGCCAATAATTGTGATAGATATATTTTTTGAAAAATAAATATTACTTGTTGAAAAACATTTGTATTTTTTTATTTTTTTTATTTTAAATATTTATTTCAATTTTTTGTTCCCGCCTCTTCCGAGACGGAACTTCATCCACAGACGCCTTTTACCTTCTCCTCGACGGACTCGTGCCGGCTCACCCTCCCCCCTCCCCCGGAGGCGGACAGCCAAATGCCGCCTCCGATCGGGGCTGACGACCAGGGCCAGTCTGGTAGAGACGCGAGTTTCGAACCGCGTCACTGACAGGCAGCGCACACCACACCAAAGTGTGGTGCGTTAAACCGCTACGCCATCCGCCGCCCAGAAAATATTTTTCTCTGAACAATTGTATGACTATAAAATAATATAATTTTACCATTTATTTGAGCATACAATATAGCTCATAACCTGTGTTGTTTATGTTTTACATTTTATTTTTTGCTCATTTTCATCAAGGGTGCCAATAATTCTGTACTGACTGTAACTAGTGTAGGGAAGGGGGTTTATAAATACCTACCCTATTTCAAAACTTGTGAGGTGTGTCAGTCGACTCTGCAATATTCCACTTTTAATGTGTACAAACTCTCTAGTTCACAAACTCAGAGCAAATTTGATAGTGAAGTGTGTACAAGGCTTAGGCCAAGAAGCACTTACAATAGGCAAGGAGATTTTAAACTAAAGACCTGGAGAGCCTTTAGTCATAAACTTCAAGGAAGGGAAACACAAACACATATGATATCAAGAATATTGCTGATAAGAGTGAGGTCATTTAAGGGAAAGACCCATTCAATTCTGCATAGCTTGGGGCATGTAGAAGAGAGGAAGAGGTACAGCCAGTGAAAACATAGTATAGGTAAAGCTAGTATCTGCATCCATGCTAGATGCATTATATACATATTTTAGAAGGCCTTTGTGATTTAATGGGCTATGACATCATTTGCATTACAGACACTTGGCAGAATTAAGGGGACAGGGAGTAGAACACACTTGGATATAAGCAGTTCGGAAAGGATAGAAAAACAAGAGAGGAAGAGTAACCATCTACAGGAGCACCTCAATTTGCAGGAACTTGCATAAAGAGACCCTTGAAATCCTTACGATGATATTTGGATTAAATCACTGGGGTTTACCAAGAAGGGCTGAAACCATATTAAACAGGCAGCCAGGATCAGACAGTGACATTAACACTAAGCTCCATGACAACATCAGAAAGGTCTGCTGCCTACACAAGGGGAGATATTACTAATGGGTGACTTCAATCATGCCTTTATAACATGGGGAAATGTACTAGGATGTGGAAACATGAGAAAGAGCTATAAGGTATTATATATTAAAGTCTTATGATGCAATGTATTGCGTCACGTTCCATTGGAATTCATGTCTTGACATGGTTATTTATAATTATTCTGATAGAATTGACAGAACTTATGTAGATGAGCCAACGGGCTCAAGTTCTTCTGCTTCATAAGAATAAAGATATTGCAGATGCACTGAAGAATTTCACGATTGAGAGCTTCAATAAAGAAGAGGTATATGTTATGCTTCCATTCTTTTTGTATCTCATACCTCTTTGAACAAATGTTGTGAAATTATTATTAGTGTCCATTAATTTGTTATGTCATGAAGGTTGGGTAATACTGCTTTTTTAAATGTGGTGATTTTGATAGTATCACAATGTATGTTTTATTGAAGCTGTCCCCTGGTAGGCCAGTAGGGGGCAGCACATTTCCCTTTGTGTCAACTGAAAAAGACTAGATGGTCCGAATGCATTGCTGTTGATGTTATTTGTATTTGTGACATGTTTTCCTCAAAAGTTTTTAAAAATACAAATAATGTAAAGAACATAATTATACCCAGTTGCAAGTATACATTGCAACTGGGCACATGATGCACAGTGCACATGATTTGTTTGCATGTGAGTACATGTACACCTTTAGACTCAGAAAAATGTAAGTGGCAGCCAATGTTTAAATTTGTATACAAAAATAAATATGGATACAGCAAGCATAAATACATTTTATCTCATTCCAAGGGTGTCATATATGGGAGAGTTTACCCCAAATCTCTTTTTTTCAATGGTTTTCCTTTTAAGAAACCCAGAAAATGTATCTCACAAATTATGATTTTATTACAATTTATTTATAACGAGTCTGATTTAATCAGCTCTGGACAGGCAAAACTGCATGCATGTCATTCTGATTGAACTGTCATGGCTTATCCTGCCACCTTCATACAGATGAATACCTTCAACATGATCAACAATAATCAACTGATCCACGTGAATATTGCTATCCCTTTTCTCCGTTGATATTAAATTGTCTCCAGAACTCAACTGGTCTTGCTCCAGTTTGATCTAATCCCTCTAATGTACCAGTTACTGAAGCAAAGACATCTACAGGAGCACACTGACCTGAAATCAGTGAGCCATTAACTTTACCATAAGGGGCATTTCTAATGTCTCACTCTCTCTTTCATACATGCACATACATGCATATAGACACACAGACACACAGACACAAGCACATGCACACACACACACACACACACACACGTCTCTTGGCCCTTTCCAGGAGTTTGCATCATCATGTCTCAGGCTCAACAAGGGTCCTCTTTAGCTTCTCCACCCAAAGTGTGACCAGTACAGATATATCTTCTACCCTGGACAATGAGCCCATTGTTTACGCCCATTGTTTAGACTATTTACGCCCATTCCCAGAAATGAACCTTTGACCATTGAACTTAAAATGAACTTCACATTATTAACCCTTTTAAATGTTATTCCCATGGACAGAGACTGGAGACTGGCTGTAAAATAATCTGTTCAGCAGTTATATCTGACCTCCAGTTTGAGCTGCAGTAATTTGCGGTTAGTCTGTGGCCACTGGGCCATAACATTCTGTGACCATAAGAGTCTGAGGGCCAAGAGGTCACAGGTTGGCCACAGCTTCTTTCTAAATGTTGGGCCTGCCCTGTGCAGACAGAAAGAACTGCTCATAACCCTTGCTGGCTGGCTGGCAATATTTAGAAACTCAGGTTTCTTGTCTTTAATTAGTAAAACACTGTTGATTTCCCGGTTGCCTTTGTTTATCAAGCCTATTCTTTGTTATGTTAAATAAAATACATATTTAGTATTAAAACATCACAAGTACTCATATTTAGTAGATATTCTGAAAACATGCAAATGTCATATAGCATGAGGTTCACTCATAAAATAATAAGGTCAGCCCTGTGTGTTTGATACATTCTTGTTATTCTGTAAATTGTTATTCTTTAAATATTTTCAAGATAAATTGTAAATTATTGGGAAAAGCATTCCCCATCAGGTTTTGTACTGGAATATCTTCATAAGCCAAAGTAATGGCCAAGGTTTTTATCTCCTGGCCAACTAATTTTATCTCCTAAGCATTGCTCCCAGAATACTGAAATCTTGTGTTGTGGGCCTGGAATCTGTGCCTGAGCCTGTAGGCTTCCGGTCTCTTCATCGTTTTTGTGAGTGAGTGAGCACAGCTTCACCTGCAGGCTGAAACTGGAACAAGCCCCACGGAGCAGCACCAACACAGCACTCAAAAGTTTTGAAGCATTGGATTCAGAATAAACAATGACAGAAGGAACTAACTTGCAGCATGCTATTATTGATCTGGTCATGACAATATACGCATTTTAATACACATTATACAACGCCTTGGTTAAATACTCGATTCTGAGTGGTTAAGAGGGTGTCACAGGGGGTTCCATGATTTTATTATATTGGACGTGTTATCCACGTCTCAGGATGTAGCATGTTTTGCATGTAAAAATATCAAGGCGCCCACCACTGAACTTAAAATTAGGCTCCAAACAATGAAAATGCACTTAATTTAGTGGAAGTTGTCCGGTTTGCAATCAACAACACCTTGGTGGCACTATTTTTTCACAGCAGATGTATCTCATGAAATGTTGTCTAATTTTGGGAATAAATGTATTTCTAACATAATTCACCCACTTGTTTGGGTGTGACTCATGGCTGAAAAGAAACGAAATATATTTTACATTATTAGACATTCTTGACATTTTAAACATTCATGACATCATACTGACACAAAAACAACTATGCCAAAGGTGAGTCTTACCGAGCAATGCTTTAAAAACATATGAAAAACATGTTTTCTAACCATTTAGCATGCCTGGGTGTGGCCAGGGACCAAGGACTAACCATGGTGTGCCAGAGGGAACTATATCACATATGTCTTGAGATGGAAAAGCACTTTTCCACATAGAGGAGATAAATCTGAAGGAAAAAGGCTAGCAATCAAATGGCAAAAGTGTCCTTGTCTTCGTGATCTTTCTGGACATGTTTGGGTATTGCATTCCCCCTGCTGGTCATAATTTGTCAAAACAGCCTTGAAAGACTAGATTCTCCTCTTACATTTGAAAAATCTTCTGCTTGTAGAAAGTGAAAATATATTTCACAGTATTATAATGTTGCATTTATTTTATTCATATGAAATGATCATTCTAAGTTCTAAATGTTTTTAAACTAAATGTAGACCAAGAAAGATAAAAGAGAGAAAGTATTTCTCTCTCAGTGGTTGCAAATGGTTCCTGATAGACCAGTGCTTCACCTAAAAACAAACAGACAAAAAAAATAACACACATATCACATAAAACATCTTTTTTATATGCCTAAGTATCATCACAACGACTATTTCTTCTGTGAATTAAGCCCAAAAATCTCACTTTAAAAAAAAATGTATCGTGCAAAACACCACCACCCTGAGGTTATTAAAAGGTACTTCAGTGAAGAAGAAATTCCTCTGCTTTACTAAGGTAATACAATTCAATGTAACACAATATAGTAATTTATACACCATATAGTACGTCGTTTATTGGACAATTATGACTTATGACGCATTTTAAAGCCCACCCAGTGAAGCACTGCTTCACTTGAATAATGCCCGATCTTTGCGCGTTCGGGACATGACGATGATTGACACCTATCTAAACCATTCACCATTCACATCCTATCAAGCTGATGCAGAGTGGGCTCGGTAAGTCACAAATCTCCGCTTTTTGGGGACTGTTGCTTTTGACCTATACAAATGTGGAGAAACCGTAGTGCAAGGTAGCATCGCTGAGCAATACTAAAGAATGTATGGTTGTATTTTTGAGCTGCAGACCCAACGCCAGGTAGCTAGTGAGGTAGAGTACACAGAAAAACAAGAGGAGAAAAAAAATTAGCTGTGGAAAAAAAAAGTCCAGTTGAAACCCATACAAACAAATACGACTATTATATTTAAAGGAGCGCATGTCCTAACATCAAAAGACGGTAAGTACCATGCTACACAACATTTAAGTTAGAAATCATGTTGTGTTGTAGCTAAAGTTATTACATTACACTGCAAGATAGTTTACGTTAGATAATAGGCTAACATTACTTGAGAGCTGATGCCAATTAATTTCATGATTCTTTAATAAATACCAAAATGCATCTAACGTTAACGTTATTGTTTGCTTGCTATCTATCAACTCAACTTAACTCCCCCAATACAATTATTTGACCAGTAGTTTTGAATAAAAGCTCATGGACATAATATGTTTGGTTTATCTGCTAAATTATATGTTGTTTATACACATATAAAGACATGAGTGCTGTTTTAAAAGGGGGGGTGGTTGCTTCACCAAACATTTTGGTCACCAGCCACCACTGCATTAGAGATATTTGAGGAGATAGTCAATGTTTAAAGACACAAAACATGTATTGGTTTCACCGAGGATTGAAATATAATATAATATATTATTTCCGTACATACAGTAGACCAATAATTAACTGTATGCAGCACTTGGACCAATTCAACCGTACTGCTGTGAATTTCAACCACTGTCAGGGCCTCAGAGAACTTTGCCTGTGTGGGTATATTTATGTGGACAGAAGAGGGCGATACTGTGCACAATCGTAGATGTAGTATAGCATGTATTTTACTATTTCTATGAGCATGTTACATTACCAAAAGATGGCCAAGTATCTGTATGATGTGTTCCCCAAAAGTGAATAATGCATGGATGTGTGTGGCCTGATGAAGTTCCCAGTGATATTTTTTGTCAATAAGATCCTGTAGCACGGTGGCAGGGGTGGCCACCATGCCAGGTGGTGAATGGATGGAAGATCAAACAAAATAACTAAGGTTCGATAGGCCAATGGCCAATTTTATTATCCTTATACAAAAAAATGAAAATAAATCCGTTAAATCAAGTCCTTCAAGGGAAACAGCAACCCAAAAAACCACACTACTTCCTCCATGCCCCAAAATGGTCTAATCAGGCATGGCAGGCTGTGCTTTTATAATGGCCTAATGAAGGCAATGGCTCACAGCCATTGATTGCTCAACAGAGTTGATTGCTCATTAGCCTCAGGTGAGCCTGCCTGTAAGTGAGGCGGCTGCTGTCCAAGGCCCTGTAGTCCTCTCCAGGCTGTGGGAGGGAACAGGAACACCTGACAGCAGCCAAAAGGGAGGCGCAGCCCTCTCTACTCCTCCCTTCACCTCTCCCAGTGTCATAGATCCATTTTATAAAAATATTGCATATAATTTTCAAATCTATTCTATATGCCCTTGTACCAAGCTAACACCTGTTACAACTATGTCCAAGCTTCTGGTAATAACTTCTAACCATGCCAAAGACGCAATAATGCATATCTTCTAGACCTTTATTATCATATTGTAACTCATTTTGTAAAAACATTCAATTTAGATACATGTTTGATACACATGGCATTTAGAAAACAAAGATAAAATGTACAACAATATTAAGATATTTTCCTTAATGGACAATGAACAAGACCAATATAAAATGTAATAATTTTCAGCTCAGCAGATCTGCATTCAATTTAAGAAAACAATTTTCATGAAACAAATGTACTCATATAAGTGTTTGGGGGTTCTTTAAAGCATAATTGTTTTGTTTTTTTAAATGTGAATTTTCTTTTACAAAATACAAAATTATTACTAAATTCAGAGTCACAGTGTTACCAGTGTGCCAGCGTGGCTATGCGCGCAGCCTCTGTGTCTGAATAAAAGGTTTCTTTGTTTGAGGCTTGACAGGGGCTCCTTCAGAGGGAGGGTCTGGGGAGGTAACTCGACTGAGATGGAGAGACGATGGTGGGGATGGAGAACACTCGTGTACTGTCTGTATCATTGTCACCAGGCTCCACGCTTACACCTGTGAAGGAACAAATATACATGCTATCGCACACCTTAACGGACCTTAGAGCCGGTGAACAAAACACAAGTGTGGACCTGCAAAAATGCCTGCTATAAATGTGTTACTTTGGTTGAAAGGCCACAATTCACAGACTGTTCACAGCTCATAAATCCAGAACTTGGGGACAATAGCACTGCTTGTTAATGTTTGTTCCTGTACTGGGAATTCAGTGCAAACTGGAAAACTTCAACCAATTCTTTTTTATGTAACTATATATATATTCATATCATAGGATTGATATATATATATCAGTGGAGCTGTATAAACCACCAAGTGCCTGGAGAGGAGACGTTGAATATGTTGAAGAATACTTCCGCACACTGTATTTGGTGAATTTTCCAAGAAGTATCCTTCAACATGTAAAAAAAGAAAATGAGTTTCAAAGAATCTGATTGGTTTAGAATATTCAATTGCGCTGAGCCTCAACAAGTAAAGCGCTGTCATTAATCAGTCCCATGTCAAACCCCTCCGTGGGGGGTATCTCTACCTTGCTCAATGACCGGTCTTGCTGGAGGGGGTGGATCAAATTCTTTCTCATCGGGTCCCAAGTCCTGGATCACAGCCTCCTCTGCAGGCCTGCTGCTCTTGGTCTCTGTCTGTGGCGCCTCCTCTCGGAAGGGGACAGGGACAATCTCAGGCTGGGGTTCAGGGACAGGAGGAGCCGGCGGAGGGAGAAGAGGCACCAGGAGCTTGGATTGAGGGAGTGGCAGTAGTGGCAGAGGGAGACTTTCTCCTCTCCCTCCGATGGCATTACCAGGAAGTTCCTCCACCGCTCTGGTGGCTTCAGAGGCGGGCGACTCTTCTGCTTTGGCGGCCTCAGAGGTGGGCAGGTCTTCCGCTTTGGCGGCCTCAGAGGTGGGCAGGTCTTCCGCTTTGGCGGCCTCAGAGGTGGGCAGGTCTCCGGCTTTGGTGGCGTCAGAGGTGAGTGGCTTCTCCGCTTTGGCAGCCTCAGAGGTGGGCGGGTCTTCAGCTTTGGCGGCGTCGGAGGTGAGCGGCTCTTCCGCGTCGGCGGTGTCCTGAGTGAGCTGCTCCTCGGGCTGTGAGGAGGCGACCCCCTGAGACAGTCCCTCCTCCACCGAGTCATCCTGCGAGGCCTCCTCCTGGGAAGGCTGGGGCGGGACACTGTCCTCGCCTTTCCTGGGCCTGACCTTTCTGCCAGAACCGCTCTTCCCCTCTTGCCGTTCTCTCTTCCTCTTGCTCTGCACCCTGCCATCAAAGGTGAAAGAGTAAGGGGCTTAAACGCACTGGACAGTGGGACTCTGTCACTCTGTCACAAACATTGGCTGTGATTGAGGTCATTGAGGATTGATGCTGAATGTGTCACTAAGACTTTTAGAGGGTGTGACAATGGGAAGGGTGGAGGGAGGAGTAGAGAGAGCTGCTCTATCTTTAGCTGCTGTTGAACTTGTCTTCCATCTCCCAAAGCCTGGAAGACCCTCACTGGCAGTATGTAATGACTAGTCTTTGAGCTAGTCTGGATTCCATGGATGTATGGTTCTGGCAGGTTTAAATGTGCCCTAACTGCTATCTGTAAACTGTCTTAGATAACATTACAGTATTTATTTGCTTAGCAGAAGCCCTTATGTAGGCAAGTACAGTATGCTACTGTATAATGATCAATGAACATATCTAGATATATCCAGTGCTCCAACTCAGGGGGATGGCATGCCCCTTGTTTATAAAAAGGGACAAGATCATCCGCATTTTGGATGTAACGTATCCCCGTTATTAATTTTGACTTATTCTTTTTTTTATTGAACTGGTGCATTACTTGAGGAAATCATTAAATTAGCAAAAATGGAATCTCTCTCACCATTAGTGTCTTTGGACATTCCTGCCCTGGCTTAGTGGCTTTCCCCATAACCCCCTGGCTATGTAGTTTGCAGGGGGTGGGGGTAGATGCTCGAAGCGCCACAATTCTACAATTTGTTATGCCAATCAAAGCAATCCATTTCCAAAAATTGCAATGCATGCTTTTTACTAGTAAGACAAAAACGTACTTGAGGGGGAGCTATCCAAACATTATACAAAGAGGAGGAGCCATGGGAAATCTTTGCAGAATATCTAGGTGAACTTGCCTTGCATGTAAAGAAGCTGAATTTAGTTGGCTTATATTAACCAGCTAGCTAGCTTTATTAAGCACAATGGTTGGCAAAATAAAACACTTTTTCAAATAATTTGTTGAATAAAGTTATATTCTTTCTCTCGGAAGTCCTTGGAATCAATCCTTTAAGAGTGATTTTCAGAAAATTCTCTCACAGGGAGCATGCCCCCCCCCCCAACAACACCCTCCTTGTTAAAAGTTTACAATTCAACCACTGAATATATCCTGAAATGTGTGTAAAGTTTGTGTACATTGCTCAAGGCAATGATAGCAATACCTAAACAGAAATACAAACCTGTAACCCTGTAATACTCCCCAACCACTACTTTCTACTGTACCAACGTTGCTATTGTCTTACAGACTTAGATACAGTAGAGCAACAAACCAATAACCCAAGTAATCTCTGTTCTTTGTAGGAAAAAAAACTGGTTTCTGTGTTTTTCTATGTTTGCATTTGGGACACATAAAAATGAATTGTAGTGGCCTCCCTGCGTGGTCCAGTGATTACAACGTTCAACGCTGGCCACAGCAACCAGGGTTCGATTCCCCATCGTGCCAGAGTTGGCTCTGGCCGAGTGCCACCGGGGGCGGCGATTGGCTGTCTGCCCCAGGGAGGGGGGAGGGAAGCCGACAGGATGTTCTCTGCACACAGGAGTGGCTCTGGAGTACCGGGTTACAGTCGTCTCGGAGGAGATGATACTTTGCCTTCGTCACTACCGGTCACAGGGCTATGGCAGTGAACTCACATTACAAGGGTGGGATTTACTTGAAAATAGTGTAATTGGCTACCAAATTGGGAGAAAAATGGGAGAAAATCAGAAGCAAATTCTTAAAAATAAATAAAAATGAATTGTAGTGATAATGTCCAAGCACTACAAATACCGTTCACAGCATTTATCATATGATTTACCCATAAACCCACTGGTATATTGCTTTTTCTTCTGCCTCTGCCTTTCTCTTCCTCAGGAGGTCTCTGTCTCTCAGCCGCCTCAGGATCCCACCTGCAACAAACCAAAGGGCCTTTCCTCTTACTACATGCAAATAAACACTGTATCATATATAAACATGACAAGCCATACAGGTAACTGCCAAAATACATAGAAACACCAGGAAATGAAGATTCTGACAAGCCATACAGGTGTTTGAGGAAATGAAGGGTTCTGGCAGGTGTTGGGTGCATTTTCCTGCCATGGAGTGATCACATGCATACTATGGTGAAGCTTTTCTATCCTGATGAGAATGGATAGGAGTGGTCACTGAATGGTTTAATGAGCATGCAAACGATGTAAAACATATTCCATGGCCGTCTCATTCACCAGATCTCAATCCAACTCAGCACTTATGGGACATTCTGGAGCGACGCCTGAGGTGGCGTTTTCCACCACCATCAACAAAACTCCAAATTATGAAATTTGAAAAATGTTGCATCCCTCCAATAAAGTTCCAAACACTTGTAAAATCCATGCCAAGGTGTATTGAAGCTGATCTGGCAGCTCATGGTGGCCCAACGCCCTATTAAGACACTTTATGTTGGCGTTTCGTTCAATTTGGCAGTGACCTGTACATCAGCAACCCAGTAGAGATTATCATAGGGTGTAGAGCATGGCAGGAATAAGGCACAAGACAGGATCACACCCATAATGAGACACAAGAAGCACACACACACACACACACACACACACACATACAAGATACATTTTAGATTCACCAACTAACTCAGGCTTCGGGACTCTGACAAGTACCTCATACTGGCACAAGGAGAACAAGAAAAGTCCACACAGACAGAGTCACATTCAAGCACAGAAACACGGAGATGTGAATCAACAGTGCTACCCACTGTTCCACAGAGCAGCCAGCCATACAGAAGGGCTATACATCATCACTAACGCCTTTTAATAATAAGTATAATTAAGCAAGGCATTTCAAAATATTGCCAAATTATCACATTATTTGATTACACGTGTGATTGCATTACTTATGTGTTCCCAATTATCCGGTGGCTGGATATATTCAGTATAGATGTAGAAAACAATTGACAGAAAACTAATGGATTATATAAGATTAAGTCACTTTTGAAAGTTAGGATTATGAATGTATGCCATGTCTGTTGTAATAAGAAACATATTTCCAAATCCCAAATCCTCACTGGATGTCCAGGAACTAGCATGGCTACACATGTTTATCTTTGATTATAAATTAAGTTAATTAAATTAATCTGTTTCCCTGAAAATCCTAAAATCATATTCTTAACGATTGAACCACAAACAATAACATAGGTAAAATACTCAGGAGAGCCTCTCATGTTAATTATGGAGATACATATAAGGCGCACCATAACGATATACCATATTTAATACATTCTAATTGGATAAATAAACATGCATTTATTCATTCAACACAAAATCTTACATTATTAATACAACCTTTAATCTGTTGGCAGCATATGTGAATAAAAAAACGTAATTGTAACAAGAATGCAATGAAAACTAACATCTGCCTTTAAGATACATTTCAAATAACACAGTCAATTTTCTGCAGTAAGAAGTCTGAGGTTAAAAGCAGACAGACTCATATGACTCAGCATAATTTGCAGACCAATGCACACAGGACTATTCTTCTGTAAATTTCGATTAGGAGTATAATTACATATAACCCGTTCAGCCTCTAACAACTAAACATGCAGTCATATGTGTACTAAACAGCAGTCAGAACAGGATTGCTCTAGAAAAAGGCCTTTCAAATAACAAGCAGAGACAGAGTGAAACAGTATAATAATGTAATACTTGGATGAATTACATTCAACAGCCAGAGGCCAGTTTTGTTTAATCTTCTATATGCGCAATTAGAATGCAAAGTTCAGAGTCATACCTTGGTTGTCATCTGGTTGTTTGCATTCCACCTGTGCGGTGTCTTTTTCCAAAGTCTCCATTTTGTGTTCCCCCCTAAAATGACCCTTTTGGTGAGGAGAACGTACTGAGCGCACTGATCGGGAAGTATGAACATTCAATTCTGTCGCCCTAAAAAGAAATGGTATTATCTGGTTAACCATTAACATGGCATTTGCAGAGTCGGGGCAGCTTTGCTCTTATCATTTCTGTAAGGGTGGAGGACTTGGCACGACTCAAGACTGAATGACAGAAGGCAGGTCAAGCGTTGGCCTCAGACAGCACATGTGCACATGAGTGGACGGTATGACTCACAGTAGTCAGACTGACTATGAGGTGTGGGTCCTGAATGAGAGAGCCATTTAATTTGGGTCAAGGCAGACAAACAGGTGCAGAATGGGCCTGAGAATGGAGGCAACCGAGATTGCAAGAACAGCTGTGAGCACCGACATTATTGCCCTCTGGTAGCATAGGCAGGCCGGGTCTGGGAATGTTGTCATTAGCGTGCACAGTGCATAACTTCCTTCGATGTGAAGCACCCATAGGAGTTTCCTTTACATTCACAAGATAAATTGAGCAATTTATGTCTACTGGCAATGTTATGGTAGATGCAGAAACGAATTGGCTGGATTACAATAAAGAATACATAGGAAATAGACAATAAGTTCAACTAAAACCCATTTACATTTGCAGTTGCCGGTAATAACTGGGTATCCAAAATAAAACTTCAGAAATTCCATCTGACATTGATTTGAGGTTTTATTGCGATCAGACAGAATGTTTACCCATTGCTTGGCAGATCCAATATACATATCATAAAACTCCAACTAGATATATCAAAGCCTGGCCTTGCATTGTACATTTATGTGAAAGGATATACATGGATGAGATATAAAAACATAAAAGACATAAACAACATAGCCCCTAAGTGTGGCATTGGAAGAACCAGATTCATATGTATTTACACGAGCAAGGGAGTAGCAAGAAAATGATATAATCACACTTCTGGGTTCAATAACTATAGGATTTGAGAACGAAATCATATGTCCTCTTCGAGATCTCTCTTTCTTCAACTCTTTTTTAGCCTGTAGACATGTGGGCGTCTTCACAGTAGAGAGTGCCATTTTCTTCTTCCATTCCTCTTCAATTACCATGGCAATGTTTTTCTTTGCTACTATATTGTCTATATATCAATTTGTAGCTCCATTGTTTTTATTAAGGGGTAATGTAGGCCTTTCCCTGCTGTACATCAAAAAACCTGAAAGACACTCCTACAGTAAATACTGCAAAGCCACCATTGAACAGTAACATAGTATTGTTATGCAGGATGCAGAACGAACAAAATGCTTGTAAAAACGTTGATCAAAATTTTGGACAGGGAACAGGGAACAAATCTATGCATATCAAAATGTATCAATGACATACAATAAAAACAGGTGTCTGTGTATTATATGTAAACATAATTACTTGTAGACAAAGAGTCATTTACAGTAAGTGTGCAAAGTGAATCAGCGAACATGTTCTTTTTGAATGATCACTGAGGCGGGAAACAAAACAGGCTAACCCGGCTTCTCACTTAAGAGACAAGCATGCTCATCTTATCTTTTAACGAAAGGGGCCTCCTCGTTATTGGGTGTGTTCCCAATCTTGACGGAGCACATTGCAGCCTAGAGAAAAGAGAACAGCCTCACAGAGGAGGGAAATAAATGACTCCCTTATCTCACCCCTTGTCCCAGCTGATAGTCCAGTACTAAGCTACTGCTAAACTATGCTAATTTCATATTGATTTAGGCAACATAAATTGAGATTTTTTATATGAGGATTTAATCTGTATCCATGCATGTAGCACTGCTTAGGAAGTGCATGTACTCCTCAGATCAATTTGCACAGTCAGTCAATTAATTTAGCATCCAAAAAAACGTGTTTAATTTGAGTAATATGGGAAACCAAAACTCAGAATTTGTGGGACACCAATTCCATCATTAGGCTTCCAAGCCCAAAGGGCTGAAGTCTATTGTTCTTGCCAGTAACTTACAACATTTTATTAATTTATTTTCATTATTTTATTTTGTCTCATCCTTTTTTCTGGGATGGACTTCTATATTGCCACTTCACTCGATCTAAAAAAAACTTGGCATGCATGTAACGGTTGGTCTGAACTCACACACGGAACGTTTTGGAAGCGTTCGCCCAAAAGCCACGCCCACTACATCCAAAAAACACACCCTTTTTCCACCATTTTCGGTGAAACAAGCCTCCAGGGCCCAACTCCTTTGGGCTTGGAAGCCTAATAATGGAATTGGTGTTCCGTAAACAGCTTTGTTCTGGAATCTTCCACAAACTCAATAGGCTACTTGGTCAAAAGAGAGTCGACTAGCATTGTTGGACCTTAAAATGAATGTATGAAATGTATGAAACCTATACAACCCCTATACAATATTTTTTCAGTGGAATTATGATGCTCTCTCTATATTTACATTGTGGTGCCACTGGGGGTGGAGTGACACTCTAGGACATTTTCAGAGGGTGTAGGCACTTGAAGAATTCAGAGGCTCTTATTTCAAACAAAACGATAATTTTATTAAACCAATTCTTAACAAAACATTAAAAATGATGGGGAATTAGGGGAACCAAACACATATATTCCACAATCCTTATCTGTGCCTTAATCCATAAGCCAATGTCGAAATCCAATTCAGTTCCTCAAACAATCCAATATTCAGTACACAAAACGGGGTCCTCAAAACAATCCAAGTCAATTTCAAACAACAATCCAAAAAAGATTTTTATTTGATTCTCTCACTCTCTAATACGTTAACCTACTCCTCTCCCCAATGTGACAGAAAACAGTCTCCCACATTGACTTCAGCTGTCATCAGTCCTCATTGCTTTATGGGCTTCAGCTGGTAATCAGGATGCTGGGAACTGTAGTCCCTTTTTGCTCCAGTGGCTCCCAAGAATTAAAGGGCCAAGCAGCCATTTTCCTGTGCGGCCCCTTAGGATGCCACAATATATACAGGGCCCCTTTAAATTGTACACCCCTCAAATATTTCACCTTTTGTTCCCTTACAGCCTAAAATTAAAAAACATATTAAATCAGACTTTTTCCACCTTTATTTACATTGTACCTTACAACTTCCAAGAGAAAAAAATAATCTCAAAATTTCTGAACATTCATTGAAAATAAAAACTAGAATAACTTGTATTGATAAGTCTACACTCTGCTTATCATACCAATTGTAAACTAACTCAGGGGGTAACCAATCACCTTCCAGATCACACACCAAGCTAATTGACCTCCACCTGTGTTCAATTGTAGTGATTATGATTACTTCAAAACAAAATCAGCTGTTCCTAGAGGATTCCACTGCTGGGTAGTGCAGAGTAATGAGCTCAGAGTAATGAATACACCATGAGCAACAAGAAACTTTCAAAATAATTCTGGGACAAAGTTGTGGAAAGGCACATATCAGGAAATGGGTATAGAAAGATTTCAAAGACCTTAAATATCCCTTGGAGCATGGTCAAGATCATAATTAAGAAGTGGGAGGTGCATGGTACCAGGACCTTACCTAGAACAGACCATCCATCCAAGCTGGATGACCAAGCAAAGAAGGAGACTGATTAGAGAGACTATCAAGAGGCTAATGGCAAGTATGAAGGAGCTACAGGACTTTGGCAAAGACTGGTCAATGTGTGCATGTGTCAACAATACAGAAAGCTCTCCACAATTCTGGACTGTATGGTAGGGTGGCAAGAAGGAAGCCACTAGTCAAAAAAGGCCACATTCAGTCCTGTTACAGATATGCAAAAAAACACAAAAGGTGTTGAAGCCATGATTTTAAAAATGCAAAACATCAGATCAAACCAAGATTTTAGAAGCATGGTGGTGGCAGCATTCCGTTATGAGAATATTTCGCATCAGCAGGGACTGGGGCATTTCAGGATAGAAGGAGAAATGGATGGAGCAAAATACAGAGAAATTATTGAGGGAAAACCTGCCGCCCTCTGCAAGAAAGTAGGAATTGGGAAGGTGGTTCACCTTTAAGCATGACAAACGACCCAAAGCACACAGCTAAAGCAACAATGGAGTGGATAAAAAAACACTCCCAACCACTCTTGAGTAGCCTAGTCACAGCCCAGACCTAAATCCTATTGAAAAACTGTGGAATTACTTCAACAGCACAGTCCATTGATGGTCCCCATGCAATGAGTTCTATAAGGAATAATGGGCAAACATTGCCCAATCTAGGTGTGCAAAGCTGGTAGAGACAGATCCAAAAAGAATCATGGCTGTAATTCAAGCAAAGGGTGCTTCTATCAAGTACTAACTCAGCGGGTGTAGACTTATCAATCCAAGTTATTCTATTTTTTTATTTTTTTAATCCATGCTCAGAAATTGATTTTTTTCACTTGGAAGTTGTAGGGTAAAATGTGTGGTATAATGATTAGGGAACTGGGCTGGTAACGTTAAGGTTGCAGGTTCAATCCCCAGGTGGGGACACTGCCGTTGTACCCTTGAGCAAGGTACTTAACCTGAATTGCTTCAGTTAATATCCAGCTGTATAAATGGATTGTAAAGAAATGTAAACTGTGTAAGTCGCTCTGGATAAGAGCGTCTGCTAAATGCCTAAAATGTAAATGTAAATGTAATGTGTAAATAAAGTTGGAAAACGTCTGATTTAATTTGTTTTGATTTCAGGTTGTAAAGCAACAAAAGGTGGCATTTTTAAGATGGGGTGTAGATTTTAAAGGGACACTGTGTATATGCGTATATATACAGAGAGAGAGACAAACATCACTATCATCATCATATTCCCACAGTGACTAATAGGTGTATGTCTCATGGTTTTTCCATTTTTATACTGTTCAAGTCAGATCAGGCCAAAACAGGTTCTCTCTTTTCTCTGCTGATAATGTAGGGAGGTGTGAAATAAAGGTTAATGGAAAAATATAACATGACGTGACCATGACGTGATCCTTTCCTTGGTTAAAAACCTCTTCGTAAAATGTAATTGGCTCCGGTCCAAATACGAGTTCTGTATAACTGTTTTAACTGATGCCTCATTTTTACGCAGTTTAAGTGATACCCACGTGTTTTGACAAAGCAGATAATCTTTCCCATTGTAGAATTTATTTGCGCAAAGTGCAAAATATGAAGACATACATAACACTGTCATTAACATAACATCTTAGCAGAGAATAGGGTAGGCTACTGTTAAAATTGTCTATTGCTTTATTGGTCATTTGAGTCGCCATTTGGTTAGCTTATGGGCACATCATTTTATTATTTACAAAAAATATAATTCAACTGGTTGGAATGCAGATTAGATATTATTTGAATATAATGTGACAGCCCTACAAGCAATGTCAAAAACCAAAGCAAGCTGGGTGATCTCGCATGGTGACAGCAGAAAACAGTAAAGAACTGACTGTAACGGTGTGACCTTTTTATAAAGAAAAAATCACCGATTGGTGTGGAAGCATGCTAGTCAGGCTTGCCCACACAGCCTCATGCATATATAGCTGTTAATCACCTGTACGAAAACATCCTAACCCAGTGCTGGTTGATGTGTCTCTTAAAAACAAAGGAAATCACTCAGAATCAGCCAAATTTTGATTCAGACTACCTGGCAACATAAAACAGAAATATTGTTGAATGACCAATCACACAATGGCAAAATAATCTGTACTCCAAAAAGAAAAGTTGTTAATACCCTTCCTAATACCCTGCAGAACTCTGCAGACACCACTGAGCCTTTAGCGACCACCTACAAATGTGTGGTAGTAACTTGAGTTTATAGCGCCCCCATCTGGTTTATTCACAGCAGAGCACCAAGAAGGGTTTCCCCCACATCTTGACATTTCAAATTGCTTCCTTACCTACCTACCTGCCACTCTGTTGCATGTACCACATTGCTACATGAAAAACATAATGTAATTCCTTTCCATTCCTGGAGAAATAACATAATTTGTAAACACCAATGTATACAATGTAAATCCAGTCTCCAGGACAATTCAAAGTAATGTCCATATATAACAATATATATAAGATGTATAAGATGTTCATATATAAATCTGTCTTTGAATATTTAAGTTGACACCTAGGTATAGATTTGATGTTCAAATATGCTGCAGAATTCATAAATAGAAGAGGAATTACCTCTCCGTTTGAATTTTAGCTGCATATGTAAACACACCGTTTGACTGCCTGCTAGTAATACATACATTGTGATTTCATGAAGTGGCCATTGCACCCAATTAAGTTTCATGTCAAAATTTGTCAAATGTATCATATTTGTCTAGATTGTTACATTTCCAGATACCATATTATGTGAATACCATATTATTCAGCACAAAATTAATATATTCAAAGAGCTTGTCTCACATGTGTATAATGTATATCCTGAGATGTTGTCTTGGAAACAGACTTGAGGCCCAGTGTTGGCACCATTACAGCTTTCATGACAAGCATGGCCATGATATGAAATTACTATTGTTTGGGGCAGTATTATTGCTTCAATGTTACAATTGTCTGTTTTCAATATCAGCAAACCTTACTTGGATAACAAGCTCAATTCAATCAGAATGTCAGACAGGTGGTGTAAACAGAAGTGATCTAACTTAACCCCACAAAGTGAGTTACCTCATCTACAACTGTTTAGAACAACCAATTGGACACATGCACTAACAATAATACAAAAGTTAATATTTAAAACTACTGAGTAGGTTTTTGTAAGGTGAACTAATAAAAACACAAAAACCTTTTGCTTAAATTCATTTCAATTTGCAATTGCATATTTATACATTTCCACTTATTTGTGAAGTAGGTGACCAACTCATTGGTGGTCACTCAGTAGGTGACCACTGTAAGTGTGAATCGTTTACATAAGATAAAATAAATTAAGTCATTTGTCTGTGTCAACGAACTGTGCTGACTGATATTATTGACTGGTATAATGTAGGTGGCTGTGGAATAACTGATGCTGTGGTGGCAGCAGTGTAGTATAATGGTTAGGGAACTGGGCTTGTAACTCAGAGGTTGCTGGTTTGATTCCCAGGTGGAGCACTGCCATTGTACCCAGGTACTGCAAGGTACTCAACCTGAATTGCTTCAGTAAAATATCCAGCTGTAGATATGGATTGTATGTAAAGAAATGTAAACTGTGTATGTCGCTCTGGATAAGAGCGTCTGATAAATGCCTAAAATGTTGATGTAAATTCTGCTCAAAACACTTTGGTGGTGTTTGATGTCCAAGAGGAGTGGGCACGTTTTCAAACATATTCACATTCACTTAAACCTGAGATCCATAGAAAAGCTTGCTGTAGAAGCTGCCAGATTGGCTTTCCAGCACAAGGGATTAACAACATAAAAACAAAACAAAACATACAGCATTTAGCGATACGTTTGCATCTGCATCTAAAGGCATGAAGGTGACATTATGCAGGTTAAAATGGATCATATATTCCATATGGAAACATTGCCATACAGTTCAGAAAAAACTGAACAAAATTTGTGAGGCAATAATATCATGGGCCATAAGAGGGGGAGACAAACATGCATTAGGCCTACCACAGTTATATTATTATAATAAATTTGACATATGATGTGTTCACACAGGACAGAAAAGAGCAGGGGGATCACAGACGTACTGTTTAAAGATACCTGTATTAAGAAGAATTTGTAAGAGATTGAACAGTTATAATGCTGGCCACCAGTTCCTTCCACCACAGGCGTTAAAGAAAAGAGACTGTAGGGAAGTATGAAGATTACTTCTGGGGGCAAAGTAGTATGTTTATAACCACGAGATCTAAAATATATACATTTACCAAAACGCAGTGGCAATTGTCAAAATGAGTATAAAATATACTACTAACAAAATATAATACTGTTTTTTCAACAAAACAACATAGCTTTCAACAGAATTGAGTGTCGTGTTCAATGTGACAACAGGTCAGTGTTGCTGCATTGCCTGTTTAACTGCAGTGCACGTAAGCGATCAGAGGTGGCGGTATTGAGTATAATAGTTTCGGTCCCGTTTCCCTCCATGGTTTCTCCTTTGCCTGAGTAAGTTGGCGTTTGGTTCACTTCATTATACAGTCCCCATATTCACCCTCCATTAAGGCATCTCTCCGTTTTTTCGACTGCATACATTCAACCAACAACCAGAAGGAAAACATAAAGGGTAAGATGGACATGAAGAAGAGGATTCACCTAGAACTGCGAAATAGGACACCATCTGATGTAAGTGCGATTCCCCCGCAAACCTTAGTTTGCTAGCTACTTTTAGCTTTCTTGGCGTTGATGACCTGTGTAATGGTGACCACATGTGATCAATGTTTTTCAAATACCACGAGAGGAAACACTAGCTTTACTTATGTTGCCTCCTGTGTTTTGCTTGTTTTTCGGAGGACAAGTCGAGCAAAGCAATATTGTAACTTATTTCAAGGTCTAGATACATTAGCTACAGTATTTAGCTAGCCATCTAGTGTTATTGTTGCAGTCTTTTTTAACCGTTTCGCAGCTTCATGCTTCTGCGAGGTATTCACTGTGCTGACAATCGGTCGCCTGTCTCGGCTGTAATAAATGCCAACTTTCAGAAAGCAAGATTTGCTCAACGCGTTAGTAGAAGGGCAGTGTCACCATTCTAACAGGAACAATGAAATACATTTTTATTAGTTATTATTTTGGGATCCTGGCAGCCATGTTTGTAACAGCAAAATGGGGCGCCCTTCTTTATTAAAGCATTTTAATACAAATAGTAGGGTATACGTTATAACCTCGTTGGTGTTAATGAATCGATAATTTGATATTGAATAATTTAACATTATTAACAAGATTATTTCGCCTAATATAAATTATGTGAGGCAGCCATCGTTATTAAGCAAGCTTTAGATTTAACAGTAAGTTAGATGTTCAGTTAGAAATGAACGAAAACAAAACAGTTTTGGCCAACTTGAAAACAAAAATGGCTTTGAAGTTGCTAGCTAACGATAGCCAACTTTTCTCCCTCAATACCGAGCTGGCATTTCATGTGACTATCGTTACCTAGGGTGTACAAAATTAATTTTCTCCAAGCCAGATATGTATATTTATTTACAACAACCACTGCTTATATGGAAAACGTCGTAGCTGCTTCCTGAAAATATATAAGCAACGTAAATTGAGGGCACATATTCTCGAGCTACCCAACCACATGACACGAGACATAAGCTAGTGACACAGTACAGTTAGCGCTAGCGTCGTCATCTCTACCCTGGAATTCTTCAGACCCTAGCTATCGAGCTAGTTTTGGTTCCCGCCATTACCATGTCGCTAGCCCAGTGATATAAAATCACATTCGCTACATAGTTCGGCTGCTCTCTAGCTACGCACTAGTGCTTTCAGAATCTTAGTTACTGTGTGAAGTGGACACAAATACTGTTGTTTCACGTTCACGGAAAACCACATGCTTTGCAGCTCGCAGATGAAAAAAACCGACGTTCTGCTGTTAGCTATTTTGATTACTTGCTAGCTGCCGTAGCTTGCAAATAAATAGCAAGCCAACCAACTTGTTATGAAAGTTAGATGACTTACAACCAAAATAGCTAGCCAGCTAAAACTGGAATCCGCGTTTAAACAATTAAATGTTACGTATAAACTAGCTATTGAGAGTTGTGCAAACTCGGCATACGGTATCTTGAGAATCGCCATGTTGTCACTGCCGTCTTTGAAGCTCTTGAGGAAGGAACACTCTCCATCTTTGTCTTACTAATTTCCGTTTTCAGTATTTCCTTCGTACATCTGACATACACGCAGATGCAATACATGGTGTTAGAATGTCCATCTAAATAGTCGATGGTCACAAGTTGCCCACAAGTATTTTTTTATTAAAAGTTATTTTATGAAGCCTGGTAACGTTCCTCCTCCTTACTCGTGGGTAATGGCGGCTAGCCCAGTTGTTTCCTGAGCCTATTGCAACTGCGCCGTGGCTCTTAAAAGGGCTATGACTACTTGTTAACTTTTGCATGTGTCATTCATTGTTGCTGCGAACGCTTCAGTGCGGTGCATTGCTACATTCCACCATGGGTATTCTTTTGCCTTCGTGTTAAATTAGCTAACTAATATAATCCCATTTGTTTTATGATAAACATGTTTTGAGAAATGTTGAATTTGTCGACATCTACAAACCCTTAGTTGTGAATTAAGTAGCTAGCAAGGCACTTACCAACAAATTAATAGGCAAACGAGTTAGTTTGTGAGTTGTCATGGAGTTTTCCTGCCCCACGTTGATACATAGCTATCATGATGAGTTTCGATTACTAGTCTAAAGTGAGCCAGACAATATTGTCCGTGAGCAAACCTATAACTGTTCGGCCATGTAAGGCGCCTAATATCTGATCGCTCGATGAAATAAAAATAAAAATGATGAGTCTTTAGGTCAAAGCGCGTAGCCAATGTAACGGGGATGACATGTCCAGGTATGTTAGACACATGAGAGCGTTTTATTTATGCATTTTTAATCAATGCTAGTGTAGCTAGCTAACGTTATATGTCGCATAGAAGGATTCGGCAGGCCTATCACTTTTACCCAGAAACCAGGACTTCCAATTTGATTTTAAATTATATTTTGAGAAGACCTGGTACATGGTTTATGTAATACCATGTGCAAGTTGGTCGCCAAATAGTTGAAGGTCAACATTATTAAGACGCGTGGATGGATGGCAACCAAATCACAAAACAATGTATTATTCTCAGTTTTGATGAGCTCAACTTTAATGACAGTAACGTCACGTGATTCATTGTTTGCTGAGTGAAAAATATGAAATGATGACCATATGATCAAAATGTAGTGGCTTTCTGAGGGCTGGCACAGACCCAGTGTTTAAAGGGTAGCATTATGCAAATTATATTCTGCAGAAGATATTTGTGTATGTCAATGTCCTGCTGTTTTGATGTAATTGTAGTCACTTCTCTTAGCCTATCCGCATTCATTGTATGGGAAAAAGAAAATAAATGTTCTTATTGTTTTCCAGGTACGAGAACTAGTCCTCGATAACTGCAAGTCTAATGAAGGAAAAATCGAAGGGCTCACTGCAGAATTTGTGAATCTCAAATTCCTCAGCTTAATAAATGTTGGCTTAATGTCGGTTTCCAACCTTCCCAAACTTGGAAAATTAAAACAAGTAAGTAACTTTGACAGTAACATAATATACATCAATTGTATTTTTCATTCATAGCCAAGTTTAGATTTTCTTAATTGTTTTAGCATTTGATTGGAAAAAAATGAAACAGTGACGAAATGCATGGTCATCAAGGCTCGACCTCCCTACCCGCATTTAAAATGAAATAAATTGCATGTTGTCTTCATTCTTTTAACAAGCGATAGGAAGTTAAGATGTTCCATAGCAGTGGCATTTCCTACGTTAATACTGCCATTAATATCTATCAATTAAACACAATTTCTGAGTACCATATTTATTGTTTCCATAATAATTCCTTGTTTAACCGATCCTCTTCAGACCATCAATGACTATCAATGTTGTGTAAAATCTACAGCAGCTCTTATTAATAACTTCCTGGCTTAGGCAGTGGTGAACATTTCACCATTGCAGTATAATTACACTGTATCTGTTTAGTATGCACTTTTTAATTGTAATTTCTGACACTTTTCAGCTGGAGCTCAGTGACAACAGAATTTCAGCAGGCCTTGATGTTTTAGCAGAAAAACTTCCCAACCTCACACACCTAAACCTCAGTGGAAACAAGCTTAAAGACATCAGTACATTGGAACCTTTGGTAAGTGTACTTTCCTGGCAGAGCTGGATATGGTACAACACATTCTGATTATGACATTATGTTAATTCATCCTAGATCTCTAGTCTAATTTTAAGGTTAATATTGTCAGTTCAGTTATAGAGGCTATAAGTGTGATAAAATCACAAATGATCTTAACATTTTTCGGTTAAGATGAGGCTAAACGTTTTAAACTTTTTGCCATATTGCCTTTCTCTGTTCAATTTTGTTGTTCTCTTATCCAGAGCGACGTACAACAAAGTGTTAACCGTAGTCAAGAACAGTTTAGCTGAAAGCCACCTGTCTATTTAAAATGAATTACTGTAAACTGCCATCAACTTTAGAGCCTAATTGTCTTCTCGAGTGATATTTTTATCTTGGCAACTTTCTACCTGGGTTTATGTCAAGAGCTTCACAGTTGAATGAGACATGGCCCAGTGATCATTTTGCAGTTGTGTACACTTAATTGGACTTTTGTAAAGAAAGCAGTGAGGTTTTGTCATTAGCACATACTGAGAAATGGTTCTTCGTATTGGGTTATTCATTAATTACAGTTATTTTCCGTGTGTATAGTTGTAGCCTCATATTAGTCTTTGAACTCTTCCTGAGATAATCTTGTTTTAGACACGAGTCTATTTATAGAGCTACCCACCTTCATTGTTTATCTGCTTTAGTTGAGGCGACAGTGGAGCTTAGCCTCAATGAAAGCAGAGAAACGATGAAGGCAATAGCATCGGCTTTGATCAGATTTAGTGTGCCAAATTTCTATGTTACACATTTCTACACATGTTGACATTTTCCAAATATAAAATGCAGTAGCAAAATGATGCTCTGTTCCGCTGCTGCTTTTGTTTCCGTCCCTTTGACACTGTCTATAACAACCGCCAGAAAAAGCTAGAGAATCTGAAGAGCCTGGACCTTTTCAACTGTGAAGTTACGAACCTGAACGATTACCGGGAGAGCGTCTTCAAGCTTCTGCCTCAGCTCACGTACCTGGATGGCTACGACATGGAAGACCGGGAGGCGTCTGACTCGGATGGGGAAGTGGACGGAGTAGACTACGATGACGATGAAGGTGAGAGCTGCCACTTGGGCCTCTCTTTCTCTTGTTCTCTCCCCCTCCTCTCTCTCTCACTTTCTCCGGTGGTCCACTTCAAAGCATTGCTCTGTAGTTCCACACGCTTAATTTATACTTTTTTATGGCAAAGCTTTTGCTCTTGACTTGGGTGTTGTGGTTGTGATCAGTGTCAATGCAAAATAATCTTGTCCGTTCATTGTGAAATAGAAGGGGAGGATGAGGAGGAGGATGATGATGATGAAGATGGAGATGGAGATGGAGAGGAGGACGATCTTGATGAAGATGATGATGATGACGACGACGACGATGATGATGATGAGGAGGTGGTGGTAAACAAGGAAGAGGATGAAGATGTCAGTGGAGAGGATGAAGTAAGGAACTTCCTACTGCTTTATAATTTGTTCGATTATTTTGTACTGGACATTGCTGATGTGCATGTTCATTTGCTACATGTGTACTTCACAGCTTAGGTTACTGAATTTTAGATTTAAATATGTAATGTAACTTAATTTCTAGATTTTAGATTGCAAAGAAAAATGTTACTTATTCTTGCCTTTTTGAGATGATGATAATGTACACTCACCTTCCAAGTGAGGAACAGCTTCGACATGTCCATGAGTAACAGCACAAACTGGCCTAACTGGATTTTGACCTACTTTTCAGGATGATGACCTTGGCCAGGATGGAGAAGTAGATGATGAAGACGAAGATGAGGATGAGGATGGTAAGTTTCCCCTTTTCTCACAGGCAAAATTCAGCTTGAAATTCTGTAACCAGGTCCAAAAATGTTATACATATGTTAAGTGAGAGAAAGCGAACATCTTGGACCATCATATTAAATGATCAGGTATGAGGCACTGTTGGGAAATGTGGGGTTTCCTGTGCTTTCTCCATAATAATATTGTATACAACACTGTTTCTGGTGTTAGGGACTAATGTGACTCTAATTTTGTTGCCCCTCCCTGCCTTATTTTCCCTGCAGAGGAGGAAGGAGCAAAGGGCGAGAAGAGAAAGCGAGAGGCAGAGGATGAAGATGACGAAGATGATGATTAAGAGCAGGCATCCCATTCAGTTACCCTTTCTTTCCTCCTGTTTCCCTCCCACCTCTCTGTAGGGGGTCTGTGCTCCTTTAAAGTACTAGATTGTACCGGCTGGATTGGCCCAGTGGCAGTGGGGCCACACAGTAAAGAATGGGGAGACAGTATCTCAAGCAGCGCTGCACACAGCATTCCACAATTACACTGTCAACTCTCTTTGTAAACTTACACGAGGACTTTGGGGACTGGTATCTATTTTGGGGTCTGTGCTTTTAATATTTTGTAGGAGGCTTTATTATAATTTTTTTTTGCCTGTTTTATTTTTTGTTTATTTGTTTCTGATACTTTTTTGTGGGTTTTTTTTTGCTATAGCAACTAAGTGTGATGGGTGAGTCATGGATTTTGTGTGGCTGCATATTTTACTCATCAAGGTTGTAGCTATATTTTTACTTTCTGTCAAAAAAACTTTGTAAATAAATTCTTAACATTACTTGATTTGCTTTCCTTGCTGTACTTGCTTCTTGTGCCATGATATACATATATATTCCATGATTATATAAGAGTGGCAAAGTAATAAGTTCTCAAAAAAAGAGAACAATGTTTGTCTTGTGGGGACCTTAATGCAGGTATATGTCACATGTTCTTTTTTTAGGTTTCTGATTCCCCCTTTCCTCCCAATGTAGAAGCCATTTGTACACCCACTTTAACTATCCCCCCCTCATACAACAAGCTCGCCACCGCAACCCTGGGACCGGCGATACGGAACCCCGCCAAGCCGCCATCGTAACTCTGGTACACACCGAGCCACTCTTATACGTGGCGAGCTCCTGCCGACTTCCCTCCCCTGGGGCGGAAAGCCAACTGCCGCCCCCGAACAGGACTCCCGGTTAGAGCCGGGCTGTTGTAGTCGGGGAATCGAACCCCAGCCGCAGTGGAAAACTTGCACTCCGGGTGAACTGCCTTTACCGTTGCGCGACCCAGGGGCCCTATTTCACATGCTCTGTGTCTTAGGCTTAAGGCCTCTGCTTGCCTCTGCGTAACTTGTGCGACATCTTCGCGCTTCGCCCAATGCAACATGTCACGAGCACTCTGCAATTTATACTTCTGCGCAACCTATGCCCAACCATGGTGTCCTTGCACTTGAACAAGGTTGGTAAAGTTTTCATGAAAGCAGGGAAACTCCAGTACCTTCAAACTTCTTCAGCCAATCTTTGCTGAAGCTGGTTCATTTTATACCGTGTCGAACATGATTATAGCTATCTATATCGTTAGCTACTGTTAGCTAGCTTTATTTGGCCGTGATACCACGTTGCTAGCTAGCTAGATATTGATAGTTTTGCGTAGCTAACGTTAACATAGATATATACAGGTATGGTATGCAGCTGCCAACAACGTCTATCGCTGTATTACTGCACTAATCTGTGGTTCTTACCATGTATTAATGCACATCTGGTAAGTCGCTCTGGATAAGAGCGTCTTCTAAATGCTTAAAATGTTAAAAAAATGATGTACTAGCTTGATGAACTGTGACTATGACAGCCCCGCCTCCATTTGCTAACCAACCAACCAATCAATGCTGTGCAACATCTCTGCTGTGGTCACGAGTTAGATTTTTGTGCTAGGTACGCGACATCCTCTGCAACATCAACGCAGCCTCTGCGACGTGTTGCAGAGGATGTTGTGTTGCTGTCGCGTTGCAGTCGCTCAAGCATATAGAGGCCTTTAGTATTCGCTTACTGAAGCTCCATGCCATCTAATATATTAACAATGTCCAACTTAAAAGTATCTTAGAAGGAGCTACATATAGGGGTTTGTCTGAATAGTATCTCTGGTGGAGACTTCTCAGCCTCTAATGAAACAAGTGGTGAGAATAGCTATTCAATGAAGTGCACTTTGGTGTCAGTCATTGGAAGGAGAAAAGTGCCTTGTTTATGCATTCTCTAGCATAGAAAAATAGATCATATTTTTTATTAAGTTGCAGCTATGTATGCCTACTCTGGATATAGCAGCCCATGGCTTTGTCTAACATGCATATACAGTACCCTCCAAAATCATTTACTCCCTTGATAAATATCAGCATAGAAGGCTCTATAAAGTAAACAATACAGGTAACGAGCTATATTGTATGCTGCCAGGCAAGTAGGAATTCCTCAACTTTAGGCTGTGGCAGCTTTGAATACAGCCAATTTCTACTATTAATTATCCCCTTATAACAGGTTACCCCTCTGAAAGATAACCCAAGGGAACAAAGAACAGAATACTCCTAAATGCTGTACATGTATAATAATATTTTACAATTTTAATGATTAATTATTATTAAAGATAATTTTAATTTAAACCTCCAAATTTACTGATAGGTTGATCAAATAGTAACTGGTGGAATCAACCCGCAAGTCAAAACTAACTCCAAATAAATAGTTTACCTACAAGACATTAAACGAGAAACAAAACTATAAATCATACACTCAATTGTCAGTGTAGGCTCACTACTTCTAATTAACTAAAAAGAATAAACAAGAAATTGTACTGTTGAACAGAGAGAGAGACCAGATAAAACCAGACCATGCCAAAGTATAACCAATCTCCAGCTTCATCACAAAGGAACAAAATAAATGAGGGAAAATAAAATATGGAACATGCACAACCAAGGAACCACCATAAAACTAAAGAAAGCTCCTCCCAACTCAAACTCCAACTAAACTTCAAGCCCTCCTTTCTGGTGATATAATCAGGCTCCTTCAACAAGCAGGGTGGAAGATGCAAACCCTGGATGAAGTTAGAGCACTGAAGGGGTCTGGATCATTCATGGCAAGGACTGGCTTATGTAATGGTCTTAATGGTACTTTTCCTAAATGTACCTCTGGGTCATCGAAAGCAGGGCTAAGAACCATTATATTATTATCAAAATATTCATCTTTCTAAGGAGACCAAACATTAATAGATTACAAGGCAATTCTGCTTAGTTATTAACTATCTCTAACACAAATTTCTCCTGCTTTTGAAAATAGAAGTGATGTTTGATAATGTTTGATAATTGTCTAGTCCACCCAGTAGTAGAATTGACATTTTCAGGCAAAGAATATCGCTACCATATAACAAGGCCAATCATGACATGTGGGCCCCCGCTTTTAACTGATGCGGCCTGGAAAATGTCAATTCAAACTGGGAAGCCTCAACAACTATTACTTGGAATTAAGACATGCACATCACAGATTCAAAATTCCACAATAGGGAACGTAATGGAATTCAACTTTAAGGAACCGCAAATGGACATTTTGTTCACTCTCTGAGTCAAACTGATAATGCTGGTGCTGAAAGCCCACATTCCTAAGTGCTCTGGTGTAATAAAAACTGTCAGAACAATTGATGTGTTAGGCCAATCACCAACCAGCATCTTTTAGCTGCCCAATGCGTTTCCTTTGATGTTTGGTGAGGGGAGAGACAGAGGGGACAGATAGCTCCAGTTGGATATTGTAGAATCCTGAGCCAATTACCTAATATCCATATACTGTCTCTCTCTTGTAAGGCTTTTTAGAAAAGCTAGGTATCCAACAATGCTCAAAGATGTTTCTATACTAATACAGTTGCTCAGAGAAAAAGGTTTTGTTTAACAAGTAATTTTGTTTCCCAAAAAGACAATTATTCACCCTCCCCTAAAAAGGATTTTCATTCGGGTTTGAGAATGACAGATGGCCATTGCAAAACAGTAATTTTGTGCTTAATGAACCGTTTCTTTATTGATTTTGAGGTGTGCTTGGAATCATTGTCTTGCTGAAAGATCCATTTGTGGCCAAGTTTTAGCTTCCTGGTAGAGGGAACCAGGTTTTGGACTAAAATGTTTTGGTACTTGCTGGAGTTCATGATGGCATTGACCTTAACAAGAGCCCCAGGAAAAGTAGATGCAAAGAACCCCATAACAACAAAGATCCACCACCATATTTCACCGTAGGTATGATATTCTTTTCAACATAAGCATCCTTCTTCTGATGCCAAACCCACCACTGGTGTGCATGGCCAAAAATCTACAGTGGTATAAAAAGTATTCATCCCTAGTATTAATACTTGGTAAGAGCATGTTTAGCTGGAATTACAGCTGTGAGTCTATTTGGGTAAGGTTCTACCAGCTTTGCTCTGGACACTGCAATTTGCCTATTCTTCACAAAATTTCACAAGCTCCATCAGGTTGGATGGGCACCATTGGTGAGCAGCAATTTTCAAATCTCCACAGATTCTCAAGGGATTGAGTTTTGGGCTTTGACTGGGCCACTCCAGGACATTTTTGGGGTTTTAAACCATTGTCACATTCCCTTTGCCATGGAAGACTGTAACTCTATCAGAGTTGCCATAGACCTCTTTGTGGCCTCCTTAACAAGTGCCCTTCTCGCACAGAAGCTCAGTTTTGCAGGACGGCCTGTTCTAAGCAAATTCACAGCCTTACTGTTAAATGACAAAGGGGGTGAATACTTTTTTACACCCACTATATATTTTGGTCTCCTCCGACCATAACGCCCGGTTCTAATTCCAATTCTTTAGGCTCTTGTTCACTGCTCTCAATAGAATATTTTTTCTGGCAACCCTTCAAAAAAGCCTATCGACATGGAGGTGGCATCTGATGGCAGATTTGGAGACCCTGTCTTCCCAACACGCACCCAAGTTTTGTAGAATTCCAAATGTGACCCTTGGAATTTTCTTTGCCTCCCGAACCATCTGCCTCTCTGTGCATGAGGGCATTTGCGTCATCTACCAGGCAGGTTTACCACTGTTTCAGTGGTATTCAACTTCTTAATTATTGACCTAAGAGTGGAAAGTGGTATCTTTCGTTTTTTATTTATTAGTAACCATCTTCTGACTTGTGAAGGTCAACAATGCTTTGTCTTGTTTCTTCTGACTTTTTCCCAGTTATTTGCCTTTCCCCATTGTGATCTATGACAAATGGATTTTACATGTGTGTCATTTAATTTTATACCCCAATGAAACTGGAAGTCAAGGGAGGCCAAAATCCAGTTTCCTAAGATTGAAATTAACTTTAAAAAGTAGCATGTTAATGCAAATCTATTTTTTATAACAAATAAAAATAATTATTAGGGGTGTGAATAATTGTAACACAAATCTTTATTACTAAAAAATATGACTTTTTCTCTGAGCAATTGTTTTAGTATAAAATAATATAATTTACCCATTTTTTGAGCATACAATATAGCTCATTACATGTATTGTTTATTTTATATAGTCTTCTTTGCTCATCTTTATCAAGGGTGTGAATACATTTGGAGGGTGCTGTACAGATGGATAGATGACAACTGTGAATACACAGTCATTCACAGCTGACTTTATGGTAAATTAATGTACTGAAACAGAAGATGTTTACCTGTACCTTACCTGTATGATCGATCAAACTTGAGCAAAGACAGTTTACTGCAGGTGTTTAGGAGAGGAAAGTTTAGGTCTGCTAGTGTAGGTATGACTAATGCAGAATTTTTCAAATACATGGATCCAGATGTCCAGATGTGTTTTACACTGAAATACATTAGAGCTCTAAAACTATAGCCAATCCACATCACTGGGTAGGCTATGAGAGTGAGAAGTAATGTGCATGTGAAAAAATGCTTTATTATTAGATGTCTTGATTTTTGTTCCTGTATCAGAATGTAGTTTATAATGAGGATGTGTCTTACATTAAGAAAAAAAGTTGTTTGAGAATGAAGGGTCTCAACCCTTTCCTAGAAGGAAAATTATTTTTTTGACATTTTACAAACATATGTTTACAGTACCATTCGTAATGTTTAAGATTTATATTCACAATGTTTAAGATTTAAGAGTAATGTTAATTTATGGGTACATTAATCAATACATTTTGTAGTGTATTTTGTAGGTTCTCTGGGAAAGAAAGAAATAATGTCATTCAGTGAGTGTCACAATTACATTGTACATACAGTAGATTATAATATCAATGTGTTTCTGTTGTTTCTGTTGAATGCACATTTCATTATCTATGTAGGCAGATCAGTGACATGCATGTAAAAGTTCTGAATATATAAACATATGCTCAACATATATACTTTCCATGCACAAAATACTCAAATCGATATTTACTTTTGATGGATTTTAATTGTATGTCCCTTTGGTGCCTTTTTTTATACAACAGGTAAAAAATAACAATTCTGTTAAGACATGGAACATATTTCATATAATTTTTGAGTTGCAAGCATGCATAATGGTTATGAGCTCACAGTTACAGTAAGAAAATAATAAACTGCAGTTTTTAGCCATAGTAAACCACTAGGTATATATTGCCCCACAATATAAGAGAGAACTCTTCCCACAATGATTGAATTAGAATCCATCTGAAAGGAACAATGTTCTCATGAGGACTTAAAAATAATTAAAAACAATGAAATTGTAAAATATTCCCAAACCATGTACAGTATTTTGATTAAATATTGCACCTTGTAAAACCACATGGATTTCTTTATAATTAGGTCACCAGTATGAATTTTGTATTTTGATCTTATTCCCACTGTGTTTTATTGCCCTGCTTTAAAAAAACAAAGATTTAAAGAGAGCCCAGTGTTTCACACATGGTCATTGCAATGCTCCATCAAGAGATGTAAAGAGATGTCCCAGATGCAAATAGAAAGCCTGCCTATGGATAGGCTATTCATATCTTTGTAGTTACTATATTTCTTTAGCTGTTGTCAACATTGTCCTTATATTTATTTAACCAATCCGTCTATGTTCTCTTAAATGTTCCAAATATTATTTGGACTTTAAAATCACAATTGTGTGTCTACATAAATATTATAGAAATGTATTCCATCCAATAATTTATAAGCACACAGGGACATATACATGAAGCAATATGTCATTTCAAGTCAATTTACAGTGAAATATATGATGAACATATTCCGTTGTTTTAATTAGTTGGCTGCAATAACAGTCTCCAAAAAATCAGGTGTGGGTGAAAATGGGGTGTCTGAGAATCCAGGTTCATGAGTTGACATTGTAGTACAGCTACATTGCACATAGGTGTCCACCAACATGCTAAATGACAATCCTCGTTCCACGAATGACACTGTTCAGGGAGATTTCAACATAAATACACAGAGGTAAGCCCCACCTGATACAACTTACTCTTTCTCATTTACCATGATTCCCAGTGTCACATTTCTACAGTCTGAATTTTAAACATAATTTGACATTTAAATGTTCTCCCTCTACAGTGCATGTGTGGCATTGTATTATTTGATTCTTTGTCTTTCCACAGAGGGCAAAGTACCATTTTAACATGTCCTGAGGTCAGGAATGTGTGCCAACACAAAGCTTGTGCTACAGTGCTCTCTCATTGGGAACATTCCAAAAGTGAGGTTCCAGGAGATCCAGTCTTAGGCACACTTCCCAGAATATTCATCAAACGCTAAGATATGAGCAACACCTTTAATTATACAGGCCCAGTTTACCTTGCTGTAATATCTGAGCCTGCTCTACAGAAATTGCTGCACAAATGCAATGCATCATTGTATTAACATTAAGTGCAAAAAATGAGTGGTCTGTGCAAAGCAACACAACATCATAGATCAAAGTAAACGTTCGCTAATGTAACCCTGCATTATTGGTGTTCTATCCCAGTTATGTTCTTTGACTTTCCCTCTGCTAAAAGAGGATAACAAGCAATGATGGTTTTAAATGTTTACCCTCTGATACAGTGACATACCTGTATATGCAGTCATGTGGAAAACCTTGTAAAGGACTACAACTTTACTAGACCAAGTAGTTCCTCACTGCAAATGCAAACCATACCTTCTATTGTAGCAATGAGGAACTGCCACGCTGGTAGGTGCTGTGTCACAAAGGATGCTGGGAGGTATATTGAGGAACAGTGTGGGCAGCACACCATCTAGCTCTTTGGTTTGACAGTTACAGTCTGGTCCCGCAGGAAAGTATGATATGATGGTGATATACTATGACCAATTAGGCCTGTTCAACATTGCTGCAAGAGTTTAAAAATATTGTTCACAATTATTCATTTGGCGATTTGGAGATTTTTTTTCTGAAACATAAAACTGTGAATAAAAGCAATTTAAAAAAATGTAAATGTGTTTAACTAAGGTACAAATTCTTATTTGAGACTATATCAGGATACGTCCCGTCTTTGGACTGGACAAAATGGCAGTTAGAAAGAGGCATTTTTGACTGCTGCTGGTTTAAATTAGTTCTCACAGAATCATAGACACAAAAAAATAGTTTTAGATGCTTCATTGTCAAGAAGTCAAGCAACCGATTTCTACCAATGGACTCTTGCACTTCATTTGATGCATAAAGCACTTATTTTGATTTAGGTTTGCAGAGAATAACATGAATGTATTGTCGTTTTAAATACATAAAATAATAGTAAAATAATAAATTCAGTGTTTTGAAGAATCACATATATGGGAGGACGACTCCTCTTGTCCTTTAACGAGAGGACACCCGTATCATTCATTAAAGACAGGCACATATACAGTATATCCTCAACATAACAACATAAAAAAACAAACAGAATTTGCATATCTCTGACAGAGCCAAAATGAACAGACAGATTGCAGAGCGTAAAAGGCACCTGGGGTGGTTCCATGGGAAATGAAACCCAGGTAATAGTGTCTGGTTAGTACTAAGCGTTTATTTATCTGCCCTTCAGGGCCAAGACATCTTCCTTGGGGTCCATTTAAAAATAATTCTAGACTTTTTACAAAGGACATGGAATTAATCAAACGCTCCAATAAATATACAGTGCATGCTGTATTAGATAATAACAATTGTGAGCTTAACTATTAAGTATTTTATGGAAAAAAGCCTAGGTGCCCTTTAGAATCTGTCAATTAGCATAACTACCAGTGCCTATCTCAGGAGGAGGATTGTGAATCAAAAGCTATTTACATAACTGGAAACAAACAATGCACCACAAAGCCCTGGTACAATATTATTGTAAAAGTGTCCAAGTGGGGAGGGAGGGGCAGAGAGGCCTGGCTGGTCTCAATGAGACCCCCGTAGTGAGTTCCTTACACTTTTGATCTCCAGCTCCAGTTGTATTATCTGTACGTCCCTCTGGCTCAGCAAGTCCATCAGCCGACGGATCTCGTTCTGCTGCTGGTAAAATGCCTGCCGGAGCTGGTGAGGGAACATGGTTGTTCATTTTTGCAATACAATGCACAATGTATGTCTTTACCGATATGATGAAGAGCATTTGCCAGAGATTTATTTGCAGCCATATTGGGGGAGCATGGTGACATGGATACATGTCTCACATCCTGAAAACATAAGCCTGAAGTGGCAAAATGTAGCCCTCATTCTCTATGGGTTCATACTGATAGTATTGGATCATGTCGACACTACCAATGTGCATGATTACCCCACATGAAAAGCTAATGTTCCTGACTCTATTTAAGTATGCATGCCACTAGTATCACATCTCAAACCACTGGTGCACTGTGGGGTAAATGAAAAGGAATCAACTCCTCTGAGCTAGAAACCTAATTATGCCATTACCCTTGAGCCCAAGACCAGTATGGGTCGATTGAACTGAATGCCCCCACCCCCTAAAACCCAAGGGCGAACCACTGTACCTCATTCTCAGTTTTAGGTGGGGAACACTGCAAGGGGTCGCATCCATTGGACGTGGTATCCCACTTTTTGTCTTGGGGTTTGTCTTCCTTCCGAGGGTCATTGAAGGTGTTTGGACTCTTGATGTCCAGCTGAGCGAGCTCCAGCAGCCCACTGTGGCTCTGGTAGCGGGGCCCATCCAGGGACCCACTGAGGGTCTTCTCTGCTCTCGTATCTGGGTAGTGGTCTGGTAATCTACTCCCCGGCTTCAGAGACATCAACAAAGGGCCTGGCATGGATCGACAAAAATGTCATTATTTCACAAAAATGTAAATAATATACCAGACCAGAAGGCTGTGGGTTTAATGGTTTTGTCTGTTTTGTCAGATTTTCTGTCCTTGAGAAACAGCTGATGCTGAAATGATAATACATACATTGAAAAAATAAAAAATACAAATCTGAGCATAAACTGGGTTTTTTTGCAGGAAAACTAAAATGAAAGCACCCAATCTGTGCAATTCTGACCTTTGTCCATCCCCATGAGCCAATCTCCTGCTGTCAACGCTGGCTTGTCTCCAGCAGTCATAGGGTAGATGTCTTCCTGGTATGATTCTGCCTGCACATTGGACAAAAAACAGGCTCTGCTAAAAAACCTCCTGTGTTGCAGTTAATCCACTTCAGTCCATCTCACACAATGCTCTGTACACTCATTGGAACTATTCTGCATGCTATAAAACAGCATTCACTCCTGGTCATGGCGATCCGATGGGATACAGTTGAAATGGCAGCTGATTGACACCTGGAACAACATGTGATTCAGGTTTCCATCTAATCTATCAGCTCAAATTAAGACTTTGGCTGGAACAAGAACCTGAAACCTGTGGACCGCCCACAGGCACTGTGGTAAATCTATTAAACGTTCTTGGCTGGTCTACACAGTGGCCTAAGAAGCTCAAGCACAAGCTGATGGTTGCATTTCCCATCACTGACTGCCTGCCTGTTCTGGCCAGGCGGGGCAATCTCTCTCACCCTGCGAGGCACGATCATGGAGATCGGTTCGATGAGACTCTTGATTGTCACCAGCCTGTAAAATCGGAACACCTCACAGGAGCACACGTCCAGGCCTCGCTTTGGCATGACCCCTGGGAGAAGAGGGGGATGGGAAAGTGACATCACAGCTCATTCCTCTTCAGCCGATCAGTCATACTGCTTGCGTCTTAAGGCCCATACGGTACGGTTTCTGGAGGGTCGCTCGGTGTATGTGCTGATTTTTTTCTCCAACTCATTACCCAAGCTAAATTAGCTATTGGCTGAATACACCCAAATCAGTTCAATCATATATTAGACCACGACAGAACATTTCAGATATGGATATAAGCAGATAAGGACATAAGCGCAGCCTTCAACTCAGGGGTCTGTCCAGGGAGGGGCAGAAATCTGGTTGGCCACCCTGGGTACAACCCGACTTCATCTGGCTCTTAATAGGTTATTAGGTTGTCAATCACATCTTTTCAAATGTATTACATTTTCAATGTCTCCCCCTGTGTGGTTGCAGTTCTTGGGCCACCCCTGTTAAAGTGGTCTGGGCCCGCCACTGCTTCAACTGTCATTCATAATTGAATAAAAACATGTAAGATCAAGTTAACAATTTGGCTAATTAAATAATTATGATATGATATAGATACTGTATTAAAAAATACTGAAACAGATCAGCCCTCCTCATGCACCCATTTTTTAAGGTGTCGTGCTGCAAAAGTGAAGTGCTGACTCTGTGTGGATTGACTGATCTTTGTGTTAGCTCTGTGAACTAGTGGAATAGCAAATACAATGAGTAGGATGACCCATCCACATGATTTAAAGGTCAGTGAAACTGCACAGCATGACGCTCAAAAAACACTACACTTGAATTCAAGTGTCACAGTAATGAATGCTCTCTAAATTGCCCCCACTCTCCATCAGCATTTTATAATAGAAAAAAGTACAGTGGCAAAGTAATATATTAACTAGCAAGCACTGACCAATTTTACAAATAAAAAAAAGATGCTTTGAGCTTACCAATTCCCTTCTGTGGGAGGAATGAACGATATTCAGTCAGGAACTGCAGATAGGGTTTCTCTGAGCTGATTTCATAATACCTGATATTACCATCACCCTGGAAGCAAACGCAGACATTACTGTGGAGACACAGGAAGCACTCTCACTGTAGATAACTCATTTACGTGGGTCTTCCTTGAATACAGAGACCAGTCTTGAAACCAGTCACAGAGTTTACCAGGCTAGAAATCCATGTTCAGTGTGAAGTACGGACGTACCTTGCCGGCTAGGTAGAGCATGTGAGTATCAGGGTCATAGAAGGGGAATAGAACACCAGAGGAACCATCCAACTCCTCTTCTATCAAAGGCACGGACAGGTCCTCCTGCAAAAGACACATTGGCACACACGCACACACAGTCCTGTCATACTGAAACTGAAAGAAAACTACAGCTGCGTGGGGGGGGTTGTGGGGGCGAGTTAGGTTGATGTGGGGGCTATTGTTTGGGTGGGGGGTGTTTAGGTTGATGGGGGGATATTGTTTGGATGGGGGGTTGATGTTGATGGGAGGCTATTGTTTGGGTGGGGGGGGTGTTGTGGGGTGAGTTAGGTTGATGTGGGGGCTACTGTTTGGGTGTGGGGCAGGTGGGGGATGCTGTTGTTGTTGGTGTGTAAACAACAAGTATGAAAACAATAAAGATAATTCTATTAAAATAACTACAGATAAAAGTATTACCAGTGGTATGCCAAAGGGTGTGATGTTTTAAATAGGTGGTACAACGAATAGGTGGTACAAGAAAGAGGTACTGCTCCAGAAATGAGAGTGCAGTAGTTGTGTTTCCCTTTTGATCTACACACATGCGAGTAGTAAACCTGAAAAACTATGAAACTATTACCATTCCATGTATTTGATTTACCAATTTGTTTATTGTTTAAAATAACCTTTTTTTATAACAGATATCAATTAGTGTATGTCAACCAAATAAAACCTGATCCTTGTTCTTACCTGATCCCAGAGAGCTATTTGCCTTTGGTTCCACCGGGAGTTTCCTGTTGAAAGGAGCATCTTCAGATTTCCCAGAAATAGCACCTTGCTGGCTTTATGCGACTTGCAGTTAGCCTCCTGAAAGCAGGAAGCAAGAGATAGGAATCACATAAGGTCTAAGTCACACTCCCATCACGACAATGTCATCAAGTGCATGGTTAAATGTGGTTTAAGATCCACAGATCACAATCTAGAAGCCCCTTTCTGTTGCTTGGATAATGCAAATGGAGGAGCAACGGCTTTGGTAAATGCTATGCAAAAGCCCACGTCTTACTACCCAACGTATGGCGAGTTGAGTGTGTGTGTATTAATTGTCCTTTTTGATCTTTGTCCTGCAAATCTAAGCCTAGTTTTGTGGAGGTATCAAATGTGCACTTGCGATGCTGGAGAGGCAGTGAGGTGGACAGAGGAGTGTGAGATCCTATATCGCTCTGTCACACAGCACAATGCCCTTGTTTTCATTCATGCGTCTGAGTGTGTCATTCCTTTGTACACAAAGGTCACGTTATGGTTTCTGAACATATCTAAGGCTTTCATTTCAAAATCATAATTGTTCACAGTTACATTTTAAATGATTTAGAATGATATAACACATGATTATAACATATTATTTTCATTTAATAATAATGAAATGTTAATGGTAGATAAACATAAATGGCTTTATAGGACTTGCAAGTAATCTCGTCAAACCGTGAAATCCAGGCAGGCAAGGTATATTGTTAGATAAACTTATTCTGGAAAATATAAGCATGCATGAACACGTGCACACACACACACACACACACACACACACACACACACACACACACACACACACACAAACATACACACAGATATGCCTGGAAAAACACACACATGCACTCTTAAACACACAAACACACACATTACGCACCTGTAGGAGCCTCCCACTGCGAGGGTCGATGATGCGTAGCTTCTTATCCTTGCAGGACGTGGCCAGCTTGCTGCCATCAGTGTTGAAGGACATAGAGAGGACCACATCTGTGTGTTCGCTGATTGTCTTCACTGGGTTCTTAATCACCTGCTCTGGACAATCCAGGTTCCAGACCATCACCTGTGTATGCGGATGGACAGGGCGGTGGTCATGTGACATCTCTGCCATAACACCAGATGACCCATGCCCTGCATGAGATCCAGTTATTTATTCACAAACAAAACCCCAATTTTTTCTTTAAAAACCAGCTTGCTGTGGATTTTTCCCGAAACACCAATCAAGCATAAACTCATGAATGGCTAAAGGATAAGTGGTGTCTTTGATCAGAAAAACAGCCGTTGACTATCGGCAGTAAGCAGTTTCTAAAAAGGGCGTCTTTCCTCATGCCAAGTGTTGTACTTGTCCTAAGGCAGCATACCATTTATGTAGCACTGCGACTGCCACTTGTGCTCGTGAGAGCTGATTGAGGCCTGACTCGGTACCTTGTAGTCGTAGGCTGTGCTGAAGAGCACGTTGTTGGCGGTGGGGTGCCACTCGATGAGCCCCACCCTGCGGGAGTGACCCTGCAGCTCCTTCCTGGGGGCTGTAATGTCCTTCAGTACACCGTGCCTTGGAATGTCCCAGATTTTCACCTAAAACGAAGCACACACATTGTGTACTGTAGACCACAATGTTGTTGTTTTTAAAAATAAACATCAGCACCACTGAAGCAAATGTAGGCTATTAGCTTCCATTCGGACCAATTAATCAAATCCCTTGAAAAGAGAGTGTAAAAAGGAAACATTTCCAACCCTGTAGAAAGATACGTATGCTCTGGGCAGTGGTTTTGCACAGCAATTAGGGACCTGAGCTTAAGAGATGCATGTTCAAAGCCCATGTCAGACACTGTGAAAGTTCCCCTTTAGTAATCCGACCTGGAAATGCACATAAGCCAATAAATGAAGCAATATCATGGTAGAGCTTTTCAATTGCATTGGTCTACCCTTGCGAGTACGTTCTCTTTCTACTTTCACTGACCACCATTTGCATTATTGTCAGACTAGTTATAAGAACAGAAGAAGAATAAGAAAAAAGAAATGTCAAACTGAAAAGATTTTCATATTCTTTCCCCTGCAATGCTTGTTGCGATAAAGGCAACTGTTCTGGCAATTGTCTTGAGGCAGTGTACTAAGAGATCCCTGGGACAATGAGAGGCAGAGATCTTTGTCACTCTCGAGAAATGTGTGTTTGCCATGCTGCTTATTCAGACACCTCTTAGGGAATTAAATTGCAACAAAAGAATTTGAACTCTCCGGTGTTTCCTTTGAAATCCAAACAAGAGTGGTAATGGGAGAGGGAGAAGCGTGGAACACGACCAAGGTGTGTGTCTCTTACCTCTAACCAAATACATTCCACATACCAACTGACTACTCGAGTACCTAAAATGCACTTAAAGCTCCAGTTAAATACACAGCACACCCCATTTCTATGAACCATTTCTATGATAAGAGCACCGATCTTATACAAGGATTCAAATATTGGGTTCAGACCTTTACAGCAAAAGTTTAAATTGTAATAAACTGCTATTAAGCATGACACTATGTTGAATGGATGGGGTTTGTGGATGGGTGGTGCTATGTAGATGTAGACGTTCTGTGGTGAAGGGTGGTGGAGGAGGGTGCCAGAGTGTAGGGGTTTGTGAACTGACCGTGGTGTCCTCAGAGCAGGAGGCGATGCAGAAGTCATTGAAAGGATTCCATTTGACGTCCAGCACGTTCCCCTTGTGGCCGCATACTCGAGGATGGTGCGGGTCCACTTTCCCAATCTGAAGGAGAAACACCGACAGATGGACATGGAGAAAAGCTAGGCCAACTTTAGTCAGATATCAATGGCTTGAGCCATGCAAATATCCTAAATGGAACCCTCACTGTTATTAGCTGCAGGTTACAGTATCGCGTTGTCAGTATCGCGTTTCTACAGAGGAAGTTGCACTGAAGGGTGGGAGTGGCCTCACATGGTGAATGGAGATGACCAGGAAAGCCCCGCCCCCCGCACACTCTGTGATGACGGCGACGAAGCGCGGGTTGATGGCGCAGAAATGGTTGTCTTGGACACTCCTGGTGATGGGGACACCATCGTAGCAGTTCTCCTTGGTGGAGGCCTTACCGAACACGTGCCGGAACTTGGAGCTGCGGTACTGGGGCCGCCATGTCATCTGGAAAACAAGAGCAGAAGCCTTTCCGATGAGCTACACATGGAAATTAGTTACTCTGCATGAGAGACAGGTGCACTGGTGGTAGAGTCAAAGGCACTACGTCACATTCTGCAGAATTTATTTTGATAAATGCATCTCGCATTAGTTCACACGCTACCTACCTAACGGTTTAAAAAGATCTTATCCCATTGAATTTGAATTGCATAGGATACGTTACTGAAATACTGGTGTGCATAGCTGTGCCACTGCAAAAGACGTGTGCTGTTAAGGCATGTCATAGCCTCGCCAGACTGTTGCCCTCATATGGCTTACAAGTGTATTGACACAGTGTTGTGAGTGAGTTTTTCCAGTGTGACAGGGGATTGGTGAGCTCTATCCAGACTTTTACAGCGTCTCTCGGCAGCTCCCAGAGGTTCAGGAACTGACTGAAATATTAGCATGAGGTGCCAACTGGCCCAGCTAGTCAGCCTGTCTCCCCTGAGCGTCTCATTTTTATTGATTAGTTCAGAGGAAGGAGGAAATTCTACAGCAAACTGATTTTGAAGTCTGTTATTTAAGGAGGAAAGAGACCAGCATTGTAAACGTTAGTCTCTTTCCTCCTTAAATAACATATGTTAAATTCTACAGCAAATTTAACCTGTTTTTCAAAATAAATAAATCAGGTTCCATATTAATGAGCAATTGTATCATCTTGGCTATTGCATTGCTAACACTGAAGATGGCGAAGAAGTCCCTTTCCTCCTTAAATAACAGATGTTCAATTTTCTAGCAAATTGAATGTCTGTTATTTAAGGAGGAAAGAAACCAGCATTGTAAACATTAGTATGCCACCACACAGGTGAGAATTCCTTACATCTTAGAAATGACACACCGCCTCCCTGCTGCCTGTTTGTGAAGCAGTACAGTCTGAAATCACCAGTGTTTGGGAAATAGTTTTGATCACACAAGGGATCCGGAATCTTGGAAAAAACCCTTTTCATTGAGCCATGGGGGCTCAAGAGAAACAGAAGGGAGGCCTGCATTACCTCATACATTTGAAACATCAACAGTGACCTTTGCAGAAAGACGTACTGTATCAGATTTCCTCAGAATCCGTCTCACCTGCCAGGTGTACTGCTTGAGAAGGCATTGTGAGCTCAGATCTGCAGATATACCACAACTGCAAGGCTGGATATGCCATTGCTTTCAGTTCCCTTTTGAAATAATGTTAAACCCTTGCTTCAGAAAAAAATAAACCTCACACAAAAGAAACGAACAACATTAAACCGCTAATGTGCTAAGTGGACATATATGTAGCTTAACTGCAGTGACTGAAGATGGTATTCAAACCTATGTCCTTTATGTTCACAATGCTGCCAACATATTGCTATAAAAAAGAAACATTGACCATATCTGTGCTCGGTAATGAAGTGCAGGACCTTTTTTTCCTCTATTTGAATTCCTTACTGTGTATCACTCACCAAAATGCTAATGGTTCGGAATCCCGTGACCACAGTTTCACACATATTATTACTCTTGTCTCAATTTCCACCACGACTCTTTTACAAAAAAAACCTGAAAGATAATGGCACGAATTTAAAAAGGCATTTTCTAGAAATGACTAAAAATATGTGAAGCAAATGCAGTGACTTTGTTACTAAATACAGTGGACAAGATCAGAGAGCGGCGGCACGGTGGTGCAGTGGATAGCGCTGTCGCCTCACAGCAAGAAGGTCTCGGGTTCGAATCCAGGCCGGGGGCCTTTCTGTGCGGAGTTTGCATGTTCTCCCCGTGTCCGCGTGGGTTTCCTCCGGGTACTCCGGTTTCCTCCCACAGTCCAAAGACATGCACGTTAGGCTAATTGGAGAGTCTAAATTGCCTGTAGGTATGAGTGTGTGAGTGAATGGTGTGTGTGCCCTGCCATGGATTGGCGACCTGTCCAGGGTGTATTCCTGCCTCTCGCCCGGAACGCATGCTGGGATAGGCTCCAGCCCCCCACCGCGACCCTGACCAGGAATAAGCGGCTTAGATAATGGATGGATGGATGGAGGATCAGAGAGGAAATATGAAGGAAAATGTATGGCAGGTAACACATGGCTTAGCTTAGCTACTCACGCAATAGCCTAGCCTAGCCTTTTTCTATAGGTTTGTTCTGTTAATCACCTGGGTTGGTATGCATTTGCATTTCAAACTGAAGCCTGAATTGTACCAACACAATCTTACCTGGCTTTGTCAGGTAATGGTAATATCAAAACATACAATAGCATCACTAATCAGACTGTGTCTCGTTATTTATATTGTTAGTTATTTTTTGCGCTGGTTCTTCAGGAATACTTGAAAAGACTTCAGTCCTAGACTTTCCTTGACACCACATCACACTCCCACTGTTGGTGAAACTTGAATTTGAATGAAAAACAAAAAACACCTTTGCCCTTTCACCTGAAGTATACTGCTACTAGAGCAACAGATCTTTACCAGCGGCATTCTCAGAAACTGACCCACCCAGAAAACAATTATGCTTCAAGGCCTCACACATGTTCTGGATTTTCTAAATACCATGCATTATATGACACACTAGCTGGTACACATATGGAGTAAAGGGGAACAAAATACAGAAGTGCACCAGTTCAACCTGATGCCCTTCAAATATTTAAATGTTTCTTATATGTCCACGCTTTGCTTAGAAAATGAAAAATCAAATGAAGTCACATGATGATATGGTAAACTGATCCGCACAGAGCTCGGCAGTGTGTGTAACGTGACAGTGCTCAGAGACTTCAGCGTGACATTAAAAAAAAAAAGTCCTGTTTCACATTAATGAGAAATTGTATTGTCTTGTCTATTATATTGCTAACACTGATGATGGCTAAACCGCGAAAATGTATGTTGCCTTCTTGCCTCAGAAAATAAGAAGCGTGAAAATGTTTGGAACTCCGGAAAAACCTTTGTGAGAGTGCTATTATACACAGGGGTTATACACTTCTCTGTACGATTTGAATAATCCAGAACAAGACATGATAGGAGTAAATGGTATAATAGAATGTAAGGGAATAAAAGATTTGATTCTGATTAATTTGATCGGAGAACATTAAAAAACGTTTCAACATCAGTTGTAGGGCTTTAAAAGAAAACACAGGAGTTCTAACCTATTAAATAAGGTTTAGTGCATCTATTTTTGTCACAGAAAAAACAACAACCTATAAACTTGGCTTGTGGGCCAATTTTGTTTGTCGAACCTACAATATGTGACAGCACAGGCAGGAGAGCAGTACAAAGTTCACTGGCATGCTGAGGTGTAAGCTGTATCACCACGCCTGGAGCAAAGCATTATGGGTTCTCCCTTTCATAGCTGCCTGAACTCATACGAACACACGACTTTGATTCCCAACAGCAGCCCTGTAAGTCAGGAGCAGTAACGAAGGCCGGCCAGACGCCTGCAGTGTTTTGTGATCCATGAATGGGAAACGTGAACTACGTTCGGGTTGACTCTGACGGGTTGAATTTTTTGTCTATTTTCCTGTTTGACATGATACCGCAAACAGAAGCAAGGTTTCATTGAAACCATACACCACCCTGGAAATACAATAGGCCCCTAGACAGCAAGGGTTCTATAAAGGTGCCAGGAAAGTCATTTGGGGGGGGTTGGAATTGAACACAGTGGGTTTCTCAGGACAGAGATATGTTTTCAGAAAGGAACGCTGACTGGTAAAGGAGCTGGAGTCCAAGACAAGACCTATGTCCAATATAGTGGCAATAGAAGCAGGAGATGTATCCGGAGAGTCACCATTAATAATGTATATGAAAAACCTTCAAATTAATAAAACCAAGACTGCAAAGTGGTGCATGTCTCAAGGCTCAGTCTGCTATTGCCAGTACTATGAAAGGGCTCTGTGAGTGTGTAGGTGTGTGTCTGTCTGTCTGTATCTGTCTACGTGCCTGTGTGTCTACATGTCTGTGTGTGAGTTTGCATGTGTGTGGTCACTCAGGTGCCAGGTGTGTCATAATGTGTGACATTCAGTTTCCAATATTCACAAATCACTGGCTGTCACAAACTTCAATAAGTGTGTTGGTGTTCGTTTAAGGGCATAAATGATTTCCCTAATGTCAATATGTACTATGCATATTCATTTTTTCTAGTTATTTATAAGGTCATCCTAGGACTGCCGACGTTGCCTTACTCGTTTGTCCAAAAAGAGTATTAACTGATGCTGTGTTTCACAGTAAAGAAGAACCAGAAACAGGAAGTTTGTTCACAAGTGTAATGAATGGTCTCCTTGTGTACAGCCTATAGGTGCTACGATAATAATGCCAATAATTCAAGCTTTTTGGTTGAATAAAACAAGTCCAGAGGATTCACAACATCACACATTTTTGACAAAACAGATTAAATGCACAGGAAATGAAAATGCATTTCTCCACATGCATATCAACCACCCAGCCAGACAGTGCAATAAATACTACACTCACACCCCCACACTCTACAATCACACTGACCCTCCCAGCTCAGTCAGTGCACTAAATCAAACACTCACACCAATATGGTACGCGCCCACGTTAGCCCCCAAAGCCAGAAGAGGCACTGAAGCCCACGCTGACACACTCCATGCCCACACCCACCCCCCAGGTCAGACTGTGTGTTAAGCTTACACTCACATCGGAGCCTGGATGTATTACACTTCTGCGCATTGATATTCACTATCTCCACATATCAATGCACAAGATACTAATGTTCTACGTATCAAAAGAATAGTGCGCTTCACCTCACAGTATCATATTCCTTTTTGGCTACTAAAACACCAAAATATCATAAGCTCACTGTTCTGTGATCGCACTGCCCCTCTTTGGGTACCCACTACAACCCAGGGGTTCTGGTGCCCCCCCGTCTCTCCCCATCCCTGCCTCAGACCAGTCCTCGAGCCCCTCCCCTGCACCCTAACTCACCCTGCCTCTGTGTCTGGAAGGGACAAAAGCAAAAGCGAGGGCCGGAATAGGTCAGATCCCAGCGTCTGGCAGGTGTTCTCCAATTCCCCAGTGGCCAATTCCCCGGGGCTGGCAGTGGAAGCGTGCGGACGTGCGACTGTTGATAAATGATAAAGGAGCAGGGAGAGATCCCGCCGTCACACTGCCACAGATCCGCACGCCCAGAGTCTCATCCGCTCTCCCTGAGCCAGCAGCACCGCCGTCCTGAGAGCACCGAGGCAAACGCTGAAAGCGCGCGTGTGTGTGGGTGGGTGGGTGTGTGTGTGTGTGTGTGCGTGTGCGCGTGAGCACTCCTTAACGGGTGGAGCTTATCCCAGCAGACAGAAAGGTAGGTAAACAGAAACTCCACCCCTAACAGAGCTATTCCCTCCCTTAGTCCTCCACAGTATGTGAGCAATTAGAGATTGTACCTTTACTAACACCACTTCAGCCTCTTCAGGTTCTTGCTCAATAAAATGGTAGTGTTTTCTCCTTTTTACCATTGCTAGTCCTATGCTATTACATACTACCAGCTCTCCCAACCGTCCTTTGCATCGTCAGTGGCTATTAACCAATTCTGTAAACAGAAACAAGCATAAGAGACAGATGCAGCCCCTTTGGATATGGATTATGACTCGTAGCCAAAATTCACTGGCACCAAATGATGGATTAACAAAAACAAATGCAAACTACAGGAAGAACTGGGCTTGTTTTCCCATGACGCTGACGCGCCAGCATATGTTGCACGGCATAGCTTGCAAGTTGGCAAATCTCCAGTTAATCTAATCGTACGGTATGCTCGTTGGCAATCACAGCAAATCACACATCAAGCACATGCATAATGGCACCGGAGAGCAAGCTTAAGAGACGAATGGCACCTCAATGAGGCCAACAGCAGTGCATTACACCCCAGACAAACATCCCCATAACTATGTTTTGCAGAAACACAAAAGAGAAGTCCAGAGTCCATCACTTTACAAGCCTGATATGGACCACAGGAATTCTGTCTTTGTAATGAGGAAAATGATTATTTCCTCCACATAGTCCCACAAAGCTACTCCTCGTGAGATTGTAATCCTCCCGACATCTGATTATATGCTGATATGAAGATCAAATAATGGTAATAGCTTTTACTCCATCCAAATCCATAAAAAAACAAGTTGAATAGCTGCAGGACATTGCAACAGACTGATTATAGTGCAATTTGTATTGTTTCAAAGGGGCATTGATGTACGATGTGACGGTATACGTGGTGAAATGTCCACCACTGAAAGATCCTATAGATCTATCTGGCACATCCTGTAATTATAGGTGTTCTCTTATTTTTACCCTTTTCACATTTACAGCCCCCAGCCGTTACAGTGATTTTCCAACAGAGACCATGCGGTCTGCTCTGGTCTCACCGTCCTGCACAGTGATGACTTTGTTGGCTTTTATGGGGATTTATGAGGAATTTGCTTGCTTTTCCGGGACAAACATTATGCACTGTATACGTCATTCTGCACACACATTAGTTGCCTTCCTTTCAATATCACAAGTATCCTTTATTTTCACAACCAATTTATACCATTTTATGTCTTTTTAACCTGACCCACACTCATTGGCCTGCCACTAATGTTTTCATGGCAAACCCATTGCATGCTCATTTGCAAACAACACATAGTGAACTAACTTCACTTGTCAGGCTCATGACTAATCAAGCAAATAGCTAAACATTCAATTCAATTTACATACAGTATGCTGTATATGGTGATTCTCCCCGAGAGAGAACAGAGGCAAACAGATACAACAAAAATTGTACCCTAAGCATTGTTACATTACATTACATTACAGGCATTTGGCAGACGCTCTTATCCAGAGCGACGTACAACAAAGTGTTAACCGTAGTCAAGAACAGTTTAGCTGAAAGCCACATTGTAAAGGAGGGAAATTTCATTGAGGCCATTGAAAAAGTGTAATGTTCAAAGGGAAGGTCCTTTAAAGTCAGTGATGTAATTAAGGCTTTTTTATGGTACTTTTGACATGTTTATTTTTGTAGAACAACCCATTTACCCTATGACCAAATGTAACAGTGCCTTCAATCATCCATTAGCTTCTATTTTTCATTGATTTTGAAAGGCTTTCCAGTTGCACTGATTGAATCTTCCTTTTAAACTGATAACCAGCAGCAATCTCTCATGCCACACCCGTTTTACTAAACCCTCCCCGTTCATCAAAGTATTCCCACCCCATATGCATCTGCATTAGTCTCAGTCGGTGGTGAAAACGATCGGGAATGTTGTTCTTCAGAGACTCTTAGGCAACATAGCATACCGTACTTAAGCCCCTCCCTCACCCATAAGCCCCCTCTCTAGCCTAATGAGAGCCTCCTTAGTAATGCATCATTCTGCATTATGGCTGGGGACAGGACACTTCAGCCGACATGGCACAAATTCACCCCGGGGCTCCGAACAGGTTATCTCTGGTTCTATCAGGCGAACGATTAAGCCTCAGTGCCTTTTGGAGGTCTAAACAAAAGAGAGTGTTATGACCCACCCGTTAACCACAGGTTACGCAGCCACTGCCAATAACAGATCACCCGTAGCACACCAACTGACAGCTGAATGAAACTTTGAGACAAAAAGGGACGATTCTGGCAAGGTGTGTCATTTGCAATTGGTGTGTGCTTTGGCTGAAGTCTGAACCACTGTAAAAAAAACAAAACATTCTCATGTTCGGGAACAGCTCATTGTCATTGTCTGACCTTATCATGGGTGTTGGCTTCTGGTGAATTGTGCAGTGTGCAGCTTGGTGCTGTTTGGTGAGCAGGCTACCTTGGTGAGTGGTAGCTCCTTTCCCTGCAGTGTTGTTTCTGACGGACAGGGGGGCAGGAGGAGCCAGTCCAGCTCTCTGTGCATTTGCTGCTGGTAAGTAAGGCCCAGATGGACCTCACTACACGACAGACAGTGGGAGACTTTGTGCCATATTCAAATTCATACAGAATGTGGTGATGTGCAGAGGCTATTTTTATCTTTGCCACGTCCAAATATTACAAAATCAGCAGGGCCATGCAGGTACGCCACCACAGTACAGGATTGAAAAGAGGTACAGTGTACTGTAAATATCACACTGAGTGCATTGCACTCTTCAAAGAGACAGACACCCACAGTGCTGAAAGACTAGTCCACTGCTATATTTCAGGACATTTCTTACATCGTATCAAACATTTTTTGACACTGTGTAAAATGCCTTTTCATTTTACATATGATATTTAATTGAAAGGCTGCATTAAATTCAAGTTAGCATGTCCGAATGAACTTGGTTCTCTTGGTTTTACCTCTCCGAATTGAGGTGCCAGATTTAACATCATTATTAATGCACATGTGAGCGATTAAAAGGGATTCTAATGTGTAATCTGGGTTTTCACTGTATAAAAAAATACAATCCATGCACTTGAACAAGTGACATGACCTCTTTCTCAGCTGTCATCAGAAAATCCACCATTCAGATGACATGTTTTCCAGGCATTACTGTCAGCCTTTCAAATGTGTGCTACACACACAGATGTTTTGGTGCAAACAGAGAAATAAAGCAGGGGTAAGCTATAAGGGCTACTGAGGGTGTGAATGGTACCATGTCCCTGATTGAATCCATCTTGGGTCAGATCCTGAGAGAGAGGGGATTTCCAGGTCTAACATTTACATTTACATTTTTACCTTTTAAGCATTTAGCAGATGCTTTTATCCAGAGCGATTTTTCAAGATTTATTGGATCTAGTAAGATTACATACTCAATTTCACGAACAAAAAGAACGAACAGAACAAAAAGCTGCATTCATCCTCAGTGATAATAGCTATGTAATCTCAGTGCTCCATCTATTTGAACTATTCCTATTGTGTCTTGTGTACGCAGTGCGTGTGCACATGTCCATGTGTGTATGAGAGAGAGAGAGAGAGAGAGAGAGAGAGAGAGAGAGAGAGAGAGAGAGAGAGAGAGAGAGAGAGAGAGAGAGAGAGAGAGAGAGAGAGAGAGAGAGAGAGAGAGAGAGAGAGAGAGAGAGACGAGAGAGATTAGATTCGATTTCTTCTAACAGAAAATACAACGCGTTGTGAATCTGTGTACTGTATGCAAGGTTGACGACATTTCTCATGTCATTCCATATCTTGAGTAAATAGTACATGTATGAACAGGAAACAATACACCCATTTAGTTCCCCAATACTTGTAATAACAATTATCAGATGAGCACATGAAACATAAAACAAAATCAATCCATTTATTGACTTGGTAGGCAGGCTCTGTGGTTGTATGGGATTATGTTGCATAACTCACATAAGAAGTTGGGAGATAATGGCTTCAGTATTATGGTCAAAGCCAAACGTGAATGGGGTTGTTTTTGCCCAGTACCCTGTGTAAAGAAAACGAGGGAGGATATGAAAATGAACGAATACAATGCTGCTCATGTGGAAACGTTAGAGACCATGAAAGACTCATTCTGTTGTAAGCAGCAGAGGACCCCAACTCATCCACTGACACTTCGCTGAACATTTGCCCTACGATGTCTGACTGAAAATCATAATTACAGAGTGAAGAGTGACAGTGGACCTGAATGGACCTGAATGACACTTCCTGAAGATTGAGGTAGTCCAATTCAGTTGTGAACCGTGCACAATTTTACAATTGTTTTATAATTACACAAGTTAGCTCATTTGATTTCTGTACAAACAAGCAAACAAACAAATTGTAAGTAGGTAATTTTTTCTTACCATCTGAGCTCAAAATAGATCACTTTTCATGTTGTTGCCTAGCCACACAGTCGTTTAAAAAACAAACAACCCGGACAGGAGGCAAAAATGTACTGTCCACTGGATGAGCCTCTCACAGTCTGAGACATTGTGTGTCTCAGACCCTGGCTGCAAAACTGGAATGCAGGATAAGATCAATTTGAGGTAATCCCACTCATCAATTCCCTCTGGGTAACTATGCCAACACCACACCAACCTGTGATTTTCTCCGACCTGATGGCTGAAGTGAAGCAGAGCTGGGCTCAGTTAGCATCAGAGTTGAGGTCACTTCCATTTAATTTCAGTCAAATTAAGAAATTAGAATAGAACATCATGGAATTTTCACTTCAGTAATTTCATTTCAATTAATTTCTTGAATTGGTTGAATTTAAATGGAATTGACCCCAGCCCTGGTTAGGCTAGTACTTGGATGGGAGACTTCCTCAGAAAACCATGTTGTTGCTCAAAGAGATTTTGGTGGGCCAGTAGGGGGCAGTTTTCCCTCTGGAACAAGGAGAAAAAATGGCCCAGTGCAGAAACGGGGATACTGTACTGTAGGAGACACTCTCTTTTACATTGCATTATTTTTCTACCATCTCTACAGGCACTGCATGGGAATGAACACAATGGTGTCTGGTTCCCTACAAGTGATGTAATTGCCTGATTTAACTGATATTATATAGCACTTGTGAGTAAACTGATATTACAGGTGAAATGCCAGAAGCCCCATGTAAGCATCAATACAGTTATCAACCACATAATGCATGCAAAATTATTGAATCACATTGCACATCACTACATGGACTGGGACCATAAAATAAGAACAATATTAATAATAAATGCTGGAGGGCTATTTATTGGTTCTGTTCAGTTTGTTTTTATTTGTATGTACAAAACAACACATTTGGAACTCATTCATTTTATTCACTAGAAAGTTGATAAAGACTCCTGACATGATCAAGCATATTTAATTGTATGCAATGAAATAGAAAACAGACAACAGTGCAATATCAAGTCACGGTAAGAAAAGAAAAGCACCAAAAGAGTGCATTATCATAGTACAGGACCAAAATAGTGCAGTGCAACATAAGTTCAATACCAAGAGGAGTGCAGTATCAAAACACAGTTGTGACAAACATAGTGGAGTGTCAAAGCAAATTACCAACCAGGTGCAGCATCATCAATGCACAATACCAACTTGCCACCAAAGTACTGCACCAAAATAGTCTGGTACAGTTCATTACAATAAGAGAGCGGTCACACAGGGCAATATTAAAACAGGAAAGTGTGAAAGTACAATACCCACAGAACAGTATCAGTATCAATGCAAAGAAACAGTGCAGTTTCAAAAAGCAGCACTGCGGTACTGCAGTATAAATGCGCAGTACCAGAATCAAGCAGTAACAAAGTTGAGTTCCTGGATAGTACAGCATTAAGGCACAGGGCCATAATGGTGCAGTATCAGAGCATAACAGTGAAACAGTACACTGTCAAAGCACTGTACCAAAAGAGAATGCAGTATCTGCAGTACTGAAAAAGTGCAGTCTCAAAGCACACGACCAAAATAGCCCAGTATCAGGGCACAGAACCACAATAGAGGAGTATCAAACCACAGTACCATATAGTGGAGTGTCAGAACAGTGCAATCAAAATGTCTTTTTTTGTTTTGTTTCGTCTATGTCACGTGCAGTCATTCTTTACAATATTATCTATACTGATGTAATTATGGAGCTGTACAATTCTGTATATGACCTATATGTTCACAAAGTCACATTAGACAAGGTAATACCATAATAACTTATTCGCAAGACTTATCTGACAAGTCCATGCTGTGACTCAATTAATGGTTGGGGTAACACTATATTTGTAAAATATGTAGAAAAATGTCTACATCTATAAACTAGGAGAAAAAAACAGTTTGAGGTTCACTCCTTAATTCTACTTTCTTCGATATAAACAACACATTAACTTGACATACTTGTTGAAAATCTTTCAAAATAAATCACTTTTCAGTCAGGGACAAAAAGGAGCATAATTTCACAACATGGAGGGTTTTACCAAAGCAAAGACCACTAGAGTCAGAAGCAGCTTTGCAAATAAACCCCGGTCATGTACAATTACTGATAATATTTCACTAATTGCGGACCCAAAGATGATCAATATTGATGCTGCACCGACTTCTCTTAACAGGCGAGTTATCTTAAATCTCGGTCACTCAAGGCCTATACATGCTCACACGACTGCGACGCGACATCCTCTGCGTTGATGTTGCAGAGGATGTTGCGTACCTAGCACAAAAATCACATTTGCAACATGTCGTGTAGATGTTGCACAGCATTGATTGGTTGGTTAGCGAATGGAGGCGGAGCTGTCATGGTCATAGTTCATCGAGCTAGTACATCCTTTTTTACATTTTACATTTTAAGAATTTGCAGACGCTTTTATCCAGAGCAACATCCAGATTAGGGGAGAAAGATAAAAGCAGCGATTTTTAAAATTCTGTGAAAAGACAGAAAAAGACCATCCTTCATTTCCCTTAATACATTAACATTATTTTCAAGAGTCGTCTGCTGGTTCCTTTGTTCCACGTAAATTTACTCTATTATTTTAATGCTATAAAGGTGAGTTGCTCGCACACAAGCTGCTTTCATGGTTTTAAAGTCTATTGTACTGACAGTACATTCAACTCGGAGATTCTGAAAACAACGAAGGATTGACTGTGGTTTTCACGGCATTCTAAATGATATATTTAAAGTTGCAAATATCCAGATGTTTTGTGTTGTGCTTTATATTACATATAAATGTAACATGTCACTACCACACCTTAATGCGCAGAATATTCAACTAACAAAACAAAGAAAGAGCAGGGTGCATATCATTTTTTTAAACATATAGCAGACGCTCTTATCCAGAGCAATTTACTAGATGTGCATTAATACATGGTAAGAACAATCATAGTTCGCACAAGAGATCAGTGAAGTAATACAGCGATAGACATCGTTGTTGGCAGCTGCATACCATACCTGTATATATCGATGTCAACATTAGCTAAGCAAAACTATCAATATCTATCTAGCTAACTAGCTAGCAACCTGGTATCACGGCCAAATAAAGCACCGCTAACAATAGCTAACGATATAGATAGCTAGCATAATTTGTTCAACACAGTATAAAATGAACCAGCTTCAGGAAAGATTGGCTGAAGAAGTTCGAAGGTACAGGATTTTCCCTGCCTTCATGAAAACTTTACCGACCTTGTTCAATACATTTACGCCTACTAGTGTACAGAAGTGTAAGGACACCATGTCGCATAGGTTGCGTAGAAGTATACATTGCCGAGTGCTCTGCGACGTGTTGCAGAGGATGTCGCGTCGCAGTCGCGTCACAGTCGCGTTGCTTACGCAGAAGCATGTAGAGGCCTTAAGATGTGAACCATCAAAAATAACATCTTTGCCTTTACCAAGGGCAGCCTCAACCTTATAATCTTCAGGCAGGAAGAGATTAACCAACTTTTTTTTCAAACTAAGTGATCTGATGAACAAAGGATCCCACAGCAGACAGAATATATTATTCAGCTATCATTTATACTCTAGATGCCTCGCCTGTAATAATTAGATCACTTCCATTAGCCGACTGCATTAGGGAAGAGGCAAACAGTGGGAGGTGCACTTTGCCTTCTGAGAGATGGCATTGGAAGATTAAAAGGGGCTGGGGGGGGGGGCTCTTCAGGAAAAAGAATCCTGTACCCTGTGATGTTTGTGCGACATGTATAATGCATGAAGCTCGTAGGCATTTAGAGAGTGCCCAGGTTTAGCGCTTGCTTTTGTTTTTTGGTACTGCTCCTACTGTGTGTCATTGTGACTACATCTTACCTGCTGTATGGTAGGGCGTGCATTTAGGAATTCCTCTAAGATTGTCTATTATGAAACATGTGGGAAAATTTCACATTTCCAAATGCTGACCTTTTTTTTGTTTCGAATGCACACATAGGCACAATGTAGTCGCTCCCGAAGCCGCTGGCCTTGCTCTGTCTCTCTCTGTGTCTTGGCTCAGTTCAGTTGCCACCTTGAGTGTGCTCATCACCCCAGCCTGTATCAGTTCCCCCTGTAGGAGACCCAGCCTAACACATCGGATGCCCACGCCAGCAGCAGTGGGGAGTTTCCCCGGGACAGAGCTGAGCCGGCGCTCCCTAAAACAGACATACCCTGCTGCCGCTGATTCACCAACCAGAGCTCAATATGTTTTCCTCACACACTGAACACATGCCCCTCATCACACACAGCTTTGTCATCAAACATGAAATAGCGTAAACAATTGTGCCGGCCTGCTGGGGCGGCAATTTTTCTTCATGCTTAAGGCCTGGGTGTGTTATTGCTTATAGAGTGGGAAAGGCATTCTGAACCAGTCATACTTGTTGGTTTTCAAAAGCACAGGTTCCAATATCAGGGTATGTACATTAATGTCGGCCCTAAGACTGTAGATTTGAACCCGATAAACCTGAGGATTCTTATGTTCTCCTTCTGTGTCCTGCTCCCTATATAATCAAGGAAGGGCAATCCCTGGAAACTTGACAGTTGTAATTTTAACATGTGTGATATATTTTGCACTTAATAACCCCTCTGTGATATTCCTGCACTTTCAAGAATGTTTTACCATATGAAAGTAATTGTGTTTACTAAGTCAAAGCTAATTCAGCCTTACAGCCTCTGTACTCATTATTTGGGTTGAGGTACAGCTACAGGTAAATTCTTTAGTTCCCTGGCCAACGCATGAACACTCAATTTTACTCTTTGCCCCCATCACTCACCCTTCCTGCTCATGTATTTATATATGCATTTTATGTTTTGATAGAAATTTGAGATGAAACTGGAAAATGGATTACATCCAATGAGCTTTATTTAATGCAATGATCAACATTCTGAAACATTACTGAAATCAGTTTACTTCTTTCCCCAATCATATTACGCATTTAAGAAGTAACTATAATGGATTTACATTTGAAATATCTTGAACAATTCACATGGAGTTGCTCCTCAAAAATAGGGCTACTGGGCAAACAATTCTCAGTCATGTGAGATGCCATCTTCTACAAAAACAATTATAGGGCAGTATTGAAAAAAGATGAAATTACTTATACTTTATGTTTGTATCTCTTATTGTGTCTGCAGTCAACAACCCTTGAAGCAAACCATGAGGGCAATAAAAAAATAGATTATATGTACTGGGGTCCAAAGGGACACATGGACAATACTGATAGATCATTCAAACAGAGCATATCTCTTTGTAGCGCAAAAGCATGCCAAGCACAAACATTTATAACATTGATATCTATAGCAGATTCTATCAAAATACCTTTAAACATATGTATATATATGATACATTCAGACATATAGGTATGTTTACAGCCATTACAATGATAAAGATATTTGCATACAAATCTGCTGTTTCAGAAAAATAATTATCTGAAATGTACACTATGAAGCAGAAGCAGCACATTGCCTATATATAAATATATATATATATAATTATTATAATTATTTTCATATTTAAAAAAGAAAAACGATATATACAGTATATTAAAACAATTCTTATTCTTGATTTCTGCAAGGGAAGCCCAAATACCACTAATCGATACTACTCATGTGCTGAGGTTCAAATTCATGTTTCCTCTCTGTCAAAATCAGTAATTACTATGGATGAGGACTTTGATACCTCGTGTACATCATAAAGCTGTGGGATTTCCCTCCACAGAGATACTATACGTCTTATTATGATTATTTAAAACGAGTATAACCATGAGTCCTATACTGAATGGTAAAAATAACACTTATGTTGGTTTAAAAAAAATTGCAAATCAACTGCCTTACTAACGTCATTCAGCGTCAAATCGGAGAAGGATTTCTTCAGTCTAATTATTTGAACATTGATCGCTGGGGAAACGATTCGATTAAATGCACCACAAAACAAATACAAAGCCTGGGTCTCAAATCACTCCTTATTACCCTCGTTCACATCTTTGGATGTTGGCCATCTTGTAGACAACCCACACTCTGAGGGTGAATTTGTGGTGCACCAAGATAATCTACACTGTTGACCATCAGATCCTGCTCTCATCTCTCACTGAGTTGGGAATCTCTGGATCTGCACTGGCATGGTTTAAATCATACCTGGCTGAACGATCCTACCAGGTGGCCTGGAGAGGAACCCTCTCCTCTCCCAACACCGTCTCTATCAAAGTCCTGCAGGGCTCGGCGCTTAGCTGTTCTCCCTGTACACCAAGTCATTTGGTTGGTTTGGTTATCTCTGCTCATGGTTTTTCATATCACTGCTGTGCTGATGACACTCTTTTTCTCCTTCTCCCCCTCTGAGACCCAGGTCCCAGCGCATATCTCTGCATGCCTGGCAGACATCTCTACTTGGATGTCCACCCACCACCTGAAGCTGAACCTGGAGAAGACGGAGCTGCTCTTCCTCGCAGATGATTGATGCTTCAATCACCGTGGAAGGCTCCTTAGTGTCTCCATCCCTTTCTGCCAGGAGCCTTGGAGTGACCCTGGACAACCAGCTGTGCTTCTCGGGCCACATCGCAGCAATCACCCGGACCTGCCGATTGTCCCTCCACAACATCTGGAGAATCCAACCGTTCCTCACCCAAGAGGCCACACAACTCCCTGGTGCACTGGCTCCCTATCGCAGCATGCATAATATTTAAATCACTGGTGCTGGCTTATCAAACCACTAGAGGAACTGCTCCCTTCTACCTCCAGACACTCATCACACCCTACACCCCAGCCAGACCCCTCCACTCTGACTCCTCTGGCAAACTGACTGTCCCATCTGGGCCCCAGGCAGCCGCTCCTCGCAGTCTTGCCTCTTCTCTGTCCTGACCCCTCGGTGGTGGAATGATCTTCCACACTTGGTCAGGACCGTGGAATGACTGGCCTTCTTCCGTAAGATACTAAAAATCCACCTGTTCAGACTCCTCTACCACTGATTCTGTACAATAACTAATTGTCATCACCACTGTGTACATGTTTAATACTGTATTTCGTAATTTTCATTTATTTAATACTGTAAAACAAAAATAATAATAATAATTCTACTAACCTTTTCTTTCCCTGTGTTACAGGTACAGTATGCAGCTGCCAACATGGATGTCTATTGCTGTTTTACTGCACTGATCTCTTGCGTGAACAATGATTAACCATACCATGTATAAATGCACAATCTTGTAAGTCGCACTGGATAAGAGCATCAGCTAAATGCTTAAAATGTAATGTATGTAATGTATCTCAAACGTAGTGTAAATGGAGTGTACTTTGCACTATCCCTAAGAGTTTTTAAACTATAGCCTACCCATTTTTATTTTTAAGAAGTAAAAACCACCTGGTTACATTTACAAATGTTGAGCTGATTGGGTCATGTATGTTATGTAACAAAACACAGTCATACCTGCTGCAATATGTAATTTGATATTAAATATGAGTTTTAGAACACTCATTTGGTCAACAGCTGTCTGGTGAGCAACTATGAAAGTGTGAGAAATGTGCAACCTGAGACACATGTGGTCTCTCTGGGTTTAGACTACAGCAGATGATGTTGATTTTACAGTTTTGGGTCATTGCAATCCAGTTGGCAATGGGCAAGACATAACATCTGGTCCTTCTACAGATTAAAAAAGGTGTTGTGGGCCGCATGCAACACAAACCAAGAACTCAAGTGAGAATGTGAGAATTTTTCTTAATCAACACGGATACTGTGTAGCATTTTTTCTCCATATTTATTAATATCCCAGCTTTGTTGTTGGTGCTACAATCTTAATGGCATTTCACAGATGAGAAAAGTGTTAATAGATAATAAATATGAATATCAACAATGATGATGTGAGTCAAATAATTCATTTACAATTTAATTTGGAACCACAAAATAAAACAAACTGTGTTTTATTTTGCACCCAGTGCTTTTCACAATGCCCTTCTTTGGGTAGTTTAAATGAATCATTAAAATACAGTTAGGCTACCTCTTTGCTTTAGGAAATTGTATGATCTGTCCACACATAATAAATTAATCATACTTAGTTGGCAATAGTAAAGCAATATTCGGAAGATTCTGAGTTATTTATTTCTAATTTCTTCAATTCAAAACCAGGAAGTATTTGGAAGTAGTCTCAGTGCATTTGGCTAAATGGATGATTGGACTTAAAAAAATGGAGATTACCAATATGGGGCAGTAGTTTAAAAGCTTTACAACCATCTGTTTTAGAGTTATAATTCTCAAAACAGAAATCACCACTCTTAATTTTAAAACTATTTAAAGCTATGAAAGTATGATTGCAGCGCAGTTATTGTCATTGAGCAAAAGGGATTCTTGCCTACCTTTCAAAGTCCAGAGAAAATGTATTATGGAACGGTCTGTGTGTGCTGGTCCTAGCTAGACTCGAGATCAGCAATGCTGCTGTTGTCCATGCACGTTACATGGACCTTGTGGGGAGAGAAACGTGGACCCGTTCAACCATCTCAGACGTTATGGCCCATCAAATGACCGTGCAGCACATCCCTTGGAATACGTCACAGACACAGTTGTTTGGAAATAGCGGTCTTACTAAGAAACAGACAGTAGCCTAGTCCAGCAACAGCTTCGAAAGCGATATCAATCATTACCACAATGGAAGAACAAGCAGCTTCTATTTTTAAGAGAGCCAACCTATTTTGTCACTTTCTGATACCCTATGTGTTATATGTCACACACGAAATAAACATTCACATAAAAGTAGTTTAGAAAGTAAAGTGAGACATTGCCCATTATTCGCAAAATACTCTATGCGCATTTGCCTCTTACCTTTGTTGTTATCATAAAGGATGTACCCAGGAGGAAGGATTATCAAGAAGGCGCAAACAGCGGTAATGGATGGTCTGGAACTCTGCAGCGTGTTACTCAGTATGTGGAACGTCTTGATTCCTCGGGTTACGTAGGTATCCAGCAGGCGTTTAATGTGTCCTTGCAATGTTCATATATAAGTCATGATGGTCTGGCTGACTGACAAGGCACGCAGTGAATGAGTAAAGGAAGAGAGCGCGAGTCAATCGTTCGAGTGAGCCCACATGAACTAAACACACCTCGGTGGTTCTAAATAGGGCAAGCGCCCTGGAGAAGACGGGTGGAGAGAACGAGATTTGGTGTAAGAGAATGATCCCTCTAGGAGACAAATAAATAAATAAATAAATAAAAAGATGAGAAAAGGCCAATAGTCCTTTCGTACCCGAGTGTACTTTATCCATACACTGCTACTGCTTCTTGACTTTGTCATTCGAATGACAAGCCCTTGTTGACGTATACAGCACGTGGGCTGCAGTTACCATAGGGATGTGTGGGCAGTGCAAAGTAACATATTGATGTTGCAATAATTTTATACAACTCTTTCTGTCGCATTTATGTTGATGTAGACGTGCAATTTGAAACAAATTAACAGGTATAGAACATCCATAGTATTTACTGTAGCTAGTTGTCGTACCAATGTTACAATAAACTAGCATAAGAATGAAAGAGATTAAATAGTGTTTCGCAATTCACGAAGAAAGACACTTTGGATTTATGTTAAGGTTTTTTAATTTACGCTAAAACATAACACGAAGGCTGCTGAAGGCTTGAATGATTTAATGGCTCCTTTTTGAGCGACGGTCATTGCAACCTCTAAGACTATCATACAGCTATAATCCATGCGACCCAGGGATAAACAAAGTAATTCCTATAAATGGGTCAAAGCTGCCAACCACACAGTATTCAAGTCAGCACAGCGGTGATGTTGATCGTGATGAAGGGGAGGAACATGTTCTTTTCAGAAAACATTACACGTTTTTTTAGATTAATGCTAAGCAGGTAAACCGCAAATCATATAGATGGTAGAGCCCACACTAGGTTACAAGCCGATCCGCATCTCATAAAGTCCTGTGAAACTGCATGGCATCTGCACAGCATTAATGAAACAAAATAAATAAATAAATAAAATGGGCAAACGTTCTTTCATGTAAAATGATGCCCTCACTGTAACAATTACTACGTCCATAACTGAAAACACAAAAGGGGGTGATTTTTAATGTATTTTTCATTCAAAATGGTTAGACTCGGTGAAATAAATAATATCCCTTCATAGTAAACAATAAACGGATAATACATGGGTCACAATAGTTAAAGTAAAAACATATTCAAGCTGCTAACCTCAAACGCCAAAAACACTTTCCACACGGTTTGCATATAGGATTACATTTATTTGAATGGCAATGACTTGGCTTGTGATTCTAGACACATCGTATTGTATACTGGCGAATAATCGTACTATTGCTCAACCATTAATTACAATTAATATATAGGCTAATGGTATCTGCTGCCATAGTGTTCAGTTTTAATATTTGCATAAATGACTACACAAGGTTGGCCTACTTTACTTTATGATTAACATGAGCTTGGGCTGGGCTTATTGTATTATTAAGAAGTTCCCTAGCCTTGAACGGTAATCGGTTTGTTTCCAAAGATGACGAACGACCACGAGGCATTTGGGACAGCGGAATAAAGTCCTCAATGTTCCACAATTATCTTGAAGAAATATAAAACATACATTCAGTCCTAAACTAAGTGTAGGCTATTACAAGTTTTCAGAGACACGTGAGAACATTAGGCCAATGTCAGAAAGAAGACACGGAAGAACCGTCTGAAAAACTTTGGCTCCCTCTACAGGAAACACGTTAAACAAAACATATATTTGGTAAACTCTCCAGAAACACGTTACTTCTCTCAGAATGTGAGAGGTGTCTGGGTGGCTGACGAAGGAAACAAATATGTACATAAAAATATTTGTCATCTGTCATCAAATGTATATTTACTATACTTTTTTAATATTTACTACTTTTGCTTCAACAAGACATGTACAAAAATGTTAAATGTATGGCAGTACTGAGAGTTCTTTCCAGTGGTTGTAGGCAAAATTGTACATCTTTCATGATGGTCCTATGAAAAACTGCTGAACAAACTGCACGTGGATGAAGTATCCAAGTGACTGGGTACCTGGGCAGCAAATAGAGATCCAGGAAAAGTCATGTTTTTTTATAGTTCAGATCCTCTCTTATTGTGGGTTCGATTCAGCTATCTCCCTCCAGTGCATCCCTGATCATCACAGATATTTGGGCAAACGTTGGCCTCTCTTCAGGCTTCTGTGAATAGGAAGGTGCAAAGGAGAGGGAGTGGTTATGTTTTATATTTTAATTTCCCATTTTAACAGCAAATCAGTGCAACATGATATCACTGAAACAATGAGTTCAAACTATTGAACTACATAATTCTTAAACTTCCTGCTTTCAGATTTCAACTTCCAGTTTGAAAAAACTGTTGAACTAGGCATATCTGATCTATTTGTGAACAGCATACTGGGCTAATGACAGGCTCAGTAGTGTAGCTAATACGCTGTCTGTGCTGTGCAAAATGTGGCTACTCTGGAGAGGCAGGAGTGGATGGATGTCACCAGTCACTGCTCAGAACAGATGTGTTCAATGAAGCAAAAATCCTTGCATTCCAAACCTAGAAAGGTTTTCTTCAAAGTTTCAGTTGTTAAAATATGTTTTACTAGTGTACAGATAAAAGGAAAGTATGCGCACCTCCAGCCATTAGCACAGTTTCAGGCTAACAAAAAGTCACTCAAGCGGAAGAAAAAGAGAAACACCCACATGCTGTTTAAATGTTCTTGAAGAGGTCTGGTGCAACACTGTAGTAACCTGAAAATGATTGTGTGGGTTGACGTGTTCTTTTGTAATAAATCACTGGGGGGCATTTAAACAGTATGCAGGTGCATTCCTCTTTCTTCTACTCAAAGTTTCACTTGTACACATGTCAAATTACAACTGAGGAATGCTCAATGGCTCATTTTCTTATTTTTTTTCAATATCTATATTTTTTTTCAATAAAATGTTATGGAGGTGACAGCATGTCACTGTTCTGAGATAAATCAAGTCAAGTTCAACAAAGAAAAAAGACATGCAGTCCAAGTCTGCATATAGCCTACAGTGTCATATCTCTAATAACTTAGCAAAAAAATTTTTTTCCATTCTATGCATGTTAAAAAAAGTAGCCGTGGACAACAAAGAACATCCACATCCAATATTTTAATCATTTAAAAAAATGAATTGTTGATCATTTTTTATTTTTGCTGACAGTTTTGTAAGATAACACAAAATACAATATGTTAACCTATTTCATAAAATAAGTTAATATATATATATACTGTATATATATATATATATATATATATATATATATATATAAATATATACAAATGTATATATATAATATATATACTATAATTGAAATATATACAATATACCACTGTAATTGATATAAATGGCATATTACTGTATAGGTTTGCTATCAAAGAACAATAGGCAAAATAAGTTTCCTATACACACAACCTGCAGACTTAGAATAGAATTAGAATGAGATGAATGTGATTGGCTATGGCTCTCACTCTCAGTCAGCTCTGTTTGATTTGAATTCATTGATGCAGGTCTCAAAGGGTATTGTATTTCAGAACAGAAGCATTGGGCAGTGCACCATGTTACCTTAGGGCATAAATTGTGGCTATGGGAAAGGCTCTGTGCAGGCCTAGCCAGCACACGCAACGCACTGATAACTGATACTTCCTGTTTCATTATCGCCTCAGGGTTGTGAACATAGGGTAGTTCCAGCTTACATAGAGCCTCTTGGAAGATCAGTATATCGGATCAGTATATTTGGCATGCCTATGCAACACTCACAAACACCCAAAAGGCCAATATAAATGAATGTAGTGTGATTTAGAATGTAATTTTCTATACTCTGTCTTTTAAGTAGATTGTAGAAGTTTTATCTTGACTTTTAATCAGTGGAGTGAGGAAATGCGTACAGTCAAATGTGTTCATTTCAAACTCAATGTTCAGCGAACATTTTAAAGTGACTAATATATGCAGGTGTGCCACCTGTAACTATGATGGATCAGGTACAGTCAGTAAATCTATAGGAAAATGCTTACCTCATGCCAGCATAAATACATGATGTCATAAATATTAGGTGTGGCCTTCTTTGGTCTGTACAGTCGATGACCTTGGGTGACCATCATTACAACTTCATGGTTCGGGTTTTGTTCAAACGGCATTTTACCTTCTGTGAACACCTCCCACATCAACACACCTGAGAGGAACCAAACACATACCAATAAGTTAACTTACAAAGACCCTGTTCAATGTGGTAAAGATATGTCAATATCAAAACCATACTGTAAATCCTCACCAAAAGACCACACATCTGATTTGCTACTGTATCTACAGAAATTGAAGACTTCAGGAGGGGACCACTTCACTGGGAATTTGACTCCACAGGAGCTAGTGTACTGATCATCCAGGACATATCTAAGGAAGAAAATAATTCCAAACATCATGTTAGGAATTCCACCAAGTGTTGGTCTGTGGTCTTTGTTCTTGCAAGCATTCGACGCAGATTTGAAAAGACTGCCATCTGTGTGGTGTGGAATATAAATTACGGCTAATGGTGAGTGATTGAGTGACTATGACTATGAGACTATGAGTTCTGCTAGGGGCATGTCCATCGAAAACCTCATTGTAGAATGACTGTTAACACACACTGAGCACATATGAACACTCTTAAAACGTTTAACACGGTACCTTGCCATTCCAAAATCGGACACCTTCACCACCAGAGAATCGTTTACTAAGCAGTTCCTTGCTGCCTGTTGGAAGACAAGAAGACCAATGTTCCACATGTATTTAAAAATGTTTTTAAATATTTTTAAATGACTGGTATGTCGCAATAGCTCAGAATGTCTAATGAGGCATCCATCCTTTAACAGTCTAACAAAGGCAATATCTACCAAAGGATGCATGAGCGCCTAAAGGGGCCTTGAGCATAATACAAATGGGTACCAGGTCCCTGTGAAGGAATCCATTCTTCTCCAGGTGTTCCATCCCTTCGCTGATGTCCTGACAGATGCCCAACAGGGCTTCTGTGTTGAAGCTCCCCCGCCTCTGTCGGATGTAGTTGAGCAGGCAGCCCAGCTCCATGAACTCCGTCACAATGTATATGGGCCTCTGCTGAGTGCAAACCCCATACAGCTGGACCAGCTTCGGATGGGACAGCTTCCTGTTGGCAGACATAAAAAAAGATTCCCAAACATGAACACAGTTTCATCTCATCTCCATAGCCTCAGGGACATAAATGAACATTTAAATGGTGTGGGGACATGAAATACTATTTCAATGCTGTCACTTTCAGTATTTTTCAGGCAATTTCCCAATTGAAGGTAATACCAGTTAAGTCAAGTGTCACAACATTTTACTGCTGAACAGAGGCTGGCAGCAAGAAGGCCAGTGACACAAAGTGACAGGATTTGCCATTGCCAGTGCTATCAATCAATAAAAAACGGAGAACGGCCATCTATGATGTCATTCCCCGGGCTCAGACCTGAGAGTGTCAGCCGAGACTCACATCATGACTTTGGCCTCCTCGATGAAGTCCTCCTCGTACATGGCTCCCTCTCGGATGGCCTTTATGGCCACCTTGTGCTGGGCCCTCCACTTGCCCAGACGCACCACCCCGTACAGCCCGCTGCCCAGCTCCTTCATAAAGGTCAGGTCCGATGGATTGATCTCCCACTTTTCTGGAGGGACAACCAGAAAAAAAGGATATGACAGCACAAAATCAGAACCTGCATTGATCTGTATGTAATGAGTCAATTCTAAGCTGTTATTATCTATATCAATTTTACGTGAAGCAAACTGCCCTGTACATTCACGCTACACTACTCTACTCAAAAAAACAGGCAGAGCATGGACGGCTTGATAAAGCCTGTCTGTGTGGTTTAATGAGCAGCCTGAGATGACCCACAGGGCAGTGAGGTCAGTTACCGTAGCTGAATCCAGCTGTAGAAGGGGCCGATCTCCCTTGCTTTGCCACTGGGTAACGCAGTCTTGCCACGAGACCTGCACAGCACAGAGCACGGCCACTGAATAACAAACTCGTTCACCTTTGCATTTACAAAGCACGATAACTCTTCAGAGATCACGTATGCAAATCTTAACAAAATGCACGAGGACAGATGCAATACCAGATAACTCTTTGATAGCTTCTATTTTTCAACAGCAACACAGCTGTATTTGTCACTCTGATCAAAATCTGGTCCTCTCTTCTTAATGGAGTATTTTGATGTCAGTACACACCTGCTGCGTTGTGTTGATGGTACTCAATGAGCTCAGGGATACTGTTGAAGTGGTGCTTTTCTGCCAGGTAGTACTGTTTTGGCACACTCTGCGACTCTTTTATGTGGTAATGTCTGATGGAATTAGTGCCTTCCCTGGATAGAACATTGGAATCATTCGGACAACTTTGCCTGTCAGAAGACATTCTTAACTTACATATTACATATTACATTACATATAAAATGTTTGACTTCTTAAAACTCAGCCCACTGGTTTAATGACATGCATGTAAATGAGTAACATTACATACAGGTAACTGTCAAAATAAAGGAAACACCAACATAAAGTGTCTTATTAGTGCGTTGGGCCTCCACGAGCCATGAGCACAGCTTCAATACGCCTTGGCATTGATTCTACAAGTGCCTGGAACTCTATTGGAGGGATTCTCATTCTTGCATGAGAAATTCCATTATTTGGTGTTTTGTGGATGGTGGTAGAAATCGCAATGTGCCTTGGCATGGATTCTAGAACTGGAACTCTACTGGAGGGATGCCACACCCCACATTGCTCCATGAGTAATTCCATAATTTGGTGGTGAAAAACACAGTCTCAGGCACCCCTCCAGAAACTCCCATAAGTGTTCAATTGGGTTAAGATCTGGTGACTGAGACGGCTGTGGCAAATGGCTTACATCGTTTTCATGCTCAATAAAAACAATCAGTGATCACTGGTGCCCTGTAAATGGGGGCATTATCATCCTGGAAGAGACTACTCTCATCAGGATAGAAATGCTTTACCATAGGACGAAGGTAATCAATCAGAATGGCTTTGTATTTATTGGCATTTACATTTTCCTCTAAGGAGTTTAGTGGAGCTAAACCATGGCAAGAAAATTCACCTCACACCATAACAGAGCCACCAGAGCCCTTCACATTTTACATTGACATTTTAAGCATTTAGCAGACGCTCTTATCCAGAGCGACTTACAAGATGTGCATTAATACATGGTAGGAATAATCAGTTTGCGCACAAGATCAGTGCAGTAATACAGCGACAGACATCGTTGTAGGCAGCTGCATACCATACCTGTAACACTGGGAAGGAAAAGGTTAGTAATTGGTTTTTTTGGGGGTTTTTTGTGAGAAGGCAGGGATACATATACAAGAAGTGTTGAGCAAGTAGGCAGTGGTGATGACAATTAGCTACATGTACAGAATTCAGTGGTAGTGGAGTCTGAAAAGGTGGGTTTTGAGTCTCTTGCGCAAGATTGCGCAAGTGATTCCGCGGTCCTGACCGATTGCGGAAGGTCGTTAAACCTCCGAGGGGTCAGGACAGAGAAGAGGCGAGACCGCAAAGAGTGGCTGCTGGGCGCCCGGAGGGATGGGACAGTCAGTTTGCCAGAGGAGGCTGAGCGGAGGGGTCTGGCTGGGGTGTAGGTGTTCAGTTACTAAAGTGTTTCCTTTATTTTTGCAGTTACCTGTACATCAAGCAAGGCCACAATAGCAGTAATCAAGTACAAGATGTCTGTAACACAAACAATGCCAATAATGATGATAGTCCGGGATTGTCACTTATGCTCACCCAGCAGACTTTGTGTACAAGGAGACAGTGAATGCTCCAGGACTGCTCGAGTCTCTGACTATAAACCCCCCCTCTTTATCCTTCAAGGGAGAAAAGGACAGTTAAATATGTGAACCTCTGCACGTTTACCACATCCTACATGAGTTCCATAATGACTGTATTTTAGTGCCTGCACAATTTCTAAAAGTCATGTAGTTTAGCAGTAATTTCACTTGAAATACAGCCTAGCTTCAAGAATTCAAATTTTTAAAGGGAAACACCAGAATGGAGAAGGGAGCGTAGCTCTGAAGTGTTCTGTGAGACACAGTGGGTCCAGTTTTCATACAGAGGCAACAAGCTAAATTCTTTAGCTGTATATGGCTAGCAAGGGCCACCCCTAGTACACTTTAGTTTAAAAAAAGCATTTGTCAAAGCTGGGAAATTAACCACTGCGCAGCATACAACACGGCTATCCCTTGAGTAACATGGAATAATCAAGAAGTTCAAGAGAATCCCTTTTTCATATCCCTTTTTCATAGCCTTTTAATGTGTTTAAAGTTTGCACAATGGAACATGGGTTCATTTTCTCTGTTTTATTGTTACTTAATATGTGTGTTCGGCAAAGGCTAAACATTTCATGAGACCTGGATTTTCAATGGTGCAGACTAGGCAGTTGACACACTGAATGGAACTTTAAATATGAATGTGCTCCTACCCAGAATGGGCCGCACCCAGACCCACCTGATGATAAGTTGGAACAATGGTGCTGAAAAAATGGTAATGCTCCAAGGACTGAAAGGGCCTCCCTTCAAGGTCTGATTTCTCATGCATTATTTGTTTAGTACGTTGGCATTACTTAATTACACAAACACTCACATACCTCGTTTCTAAGCTGCTGTTCCGCTTGGTTTCTGTTGACATTTTTGCAGTACCAACTAAGTTAAAAGAAAGCAACAAATATTATATTAAATTCACATAGGCAGGATGCAAGCCCAGATCACACAAACATAATAGTACAAAGCATAGGAATGTATATTACAATGTTGTAGTTTTATATAAGATACAGGTAACTGACAAAATAAAGGAAACGCCAACATAAAGTGTCTTAATAGGGCGTTGGGCCTCCAGAAGCCACCATAACAGCTTCAATGCGTCTTGGCACTGATTCTACAAGTGCCTGGAACTCTTTTGGTGGGATGCAACACCATTCTTTCATGAGAAATTCCATTATTTGGTGTTGTTGATGGTGGTAGAAATCGCGGTCTCAGGCACCGCTACAAAATCTCCAATAAGCTTTCAAGTGGGTTGAGATCTGGCGACTGAAACAGCCATGGCATATGGGTTACATAATTTTAATGCTCATTAAACCATTCAGTGACCTCTCATGCCCTATGTATGGGGCACTGTTATCCTGGAAAAGACCACTCCCATCAGGATAAAAATGATTCACCACAGGATGAAGGTGATCACTCAGAATGGCTTTGGGATTTATTGGTGTACTGTTTACATTGCCCTCTAAAGGCCTCTACATGCTTGAAGGACAACAACACGACAGCAACACAACCAGGGCTCTGCAACATCAATGCAACCTTTGCGATTAAAAAAATAATTTAATCCTAATTAAATCCTTAATCATAAAATCCTTAATTAAAAAAATAATAAAAGCCTAAATTCACAGTCGTCAGCAGGACGATCACTTGGAAATCGAAGGTCGTTCTTCTTCATTTTTAGTCATCTGAGACAATAGGACGACTGCTAATCTAGGCCCCTGATATATTGCAGAGTGCTTGCAACATTGTTGCATTGGGCAAACCGCGAAGAAGTCACACAAGTTACATAGAAGCATGTAGAGGCCTTAAATTGCAGAGTGCTTGCGACATTGTTGCATTGTGCAAACCGCAAATAAGTCACACAAGCATGTAGAGGCCTTAAGAGGTTGAGTGGACTTAAACCATGGCAGAAAAATGCACCCGCATCATAACAGAACTTCTTTATTTAAATGTATTTGTTTCCTTTATTTTTGCAGTTACCTGTATATCAATCTCAAATAAACCCTATAGCAACTAAAATATAAGACATAATGTGAGAGACACTTACATATACTCGTCAAGGTGACCCAATTTCTTCTCAGTCACATAATTGCTGGGAACATACCCTTCCTCTCTAAATAAGCAGTATGAACAGAAAACATTCAAATCACTATCACATTTTCAAATATATTTATGAAATACATATGGACCTCAAGCTAGTTTCACTTACAAGCCAAAGGGTATGAGACAATAAGACAAAGCGTCTCAATAAAGATAATGTAACATACATTCATTTAAGGAAATTAGCCCCTGGGACCCCATTTCCTCCTTAATGTGAATAGCAGAAATGGCATATAGATATATTTAAATAGAAGGAAGGAAGGAAGTTGAAAAATGTCATATCCTCCTCTCACTCGCTGACTGACTGAGAAGGGTACCGCTGTAGCCTGCATCTTGTGGGCGTTTAATGATATTGCCATTGTCCATATTACCAATGTCCATTTATGCTGTCGTTGGCCTTAAAAGAGACAATGTCACTACCATTGATTTGCATGTGATTCCCATGAAAGAGGAGAGGTGAACTTTATGCGCAGATCAGATTGTTACAAGCTGTCAAAACGTAATTTATTTTTCTGAGACCTTATTGCTATGTTGTGACAATGCTGTGTGTTTGCTGGGATTATCAGGGGCGTCGTAGCGGGGGAAAAGGGAAACTGACTACCTAGGGCCCCAAGTGGGGGAGGGCCCTTGAAAAGCCTGGAATGAAAACATTTGTCTGCAATTTTACATTTCTAAGTAATTAGTGTCATTACTAAATTATATTGGCTGAATAAATAGGTTGAGAGACTGAACTTTGTATCCATAAAAATATCTCAAAAGCGCAAATGGTTTAGTCCACCCCCCTGCACTAAGATTCGTCGCCAAACATGGCTAATCACGCTGACTGGTGCTGATGCTGGAGCACGCAAGTTTCAGTCAATCATGTCTTTCCAGAAGAAAGTGAAGTCGGGGTATCAAAAAAGAAAAGAAAGAAAAGAAAGAGAAAAAAGGCAAACTGAGGGAAAACAACTGCTCACTAATTTCTTTCAAAAGAAAGGTAAGCAACTTGCTAACACTGTTTAAGAGTGATTTAAGCTAATATCGGTATGTTGTTTCGATTGAACTAGGGCTGTCAATGTTAACACGTTAACGCATGCGATTAATTTTAAATGGATAAAGCGTTCATTTTTTTAAAATCGCGATTAATCTAATTTCAGTTTCACTCTCGCTACTGGCTAAAAGCAATCGCAAATGCGGGCAAACATACTACTGGTGATGGTGAAATGCATTGAAACTTTGTTTTTGCAGACTCATTTGATCCAGTTCTATAACAAGACAAGCTAACGTAGCTAGCTACATTATGATAGTTAGCTAGCTAGCTGGTAAATTAAGCAGAATCTAGCCTGTAGCCTGTTTCATTGTATATTATAAGCAGGTTAACTGGTGAAAAACTTGAGATCAACAATGTCCCAGGATAGACTGAACAGCCTTGCACTTCTCTCCATTGAAAGCCAGTTAATATACGCCATTTAATAATATACGGCTTTTATCCAAAGACTTTAGTGAATGTATCATTTTCAGTATGTGTGGCCCCAGTGGGGATTGAACCCACAACCTAAGACCAACGCTGTGCACCAACTGAGCCACAGCCATTGGAATAAACTTTAAAGATCTCATCATGACTTTGCCAACAAGAAGACCCGTCAATTTGGAATAAACTCAGACATCATGTGTCTTTAGCTAAAGTTTTAATTATTTTGCTTTTAGGCCTACATGCTTTTGAACCACTACACTGTAGTTTTGGATCCTAAAACAGATTAAAAGGACTGAAATGGTAGACTGCAATGTATAGGCTAGCACTTTTTGGAAAGCTGATTTTTCTTTGTTCTGCAAATAAAACATGACTAGTGATGTCTTGTTCAATTGTCTTTTATTATGCAATACAGTAAGCCTTAAAACTAAGATGTCATTTTTTTAGCTTTGTCTTATGTCTTGCGAATGATAAATACCTAAATAAACATGAAGCAAATAATGTTCGCTTAAGCTTGATACTCCTAGCAAACCTAATTAGTAAATTAGTAAAAGTATCACAGTAATTGTACAGTATGTTGACTCAGACATAACAGCACAATTTAAATGGAGTGTTTTGTCTGTGCGTGCCACATTCCTCCCTGTGTAGTTAACAGGTGGCCACTAGGTGGAACTCTTGAGAAAGGAGGGCTGAATTGTGAGATTTCAAAAAAGCACATCACAGATTTTATTTATTTATTATTTGTTTAAATGTGGTATAAGCAGTTCATTAGTGATTACCCAAATAACCACTACAGATTCATGTGTATAGTTGTTGATTCAATTTTAAAAAATTGTAAAGATGCGTGAGAGTCATGGATCAAGAGGGGAAGGGGGCCCACAAGACTGCATATGTATAGGGCCCAAAATTGTGTGCTACACCCCTGGGGATTATCCCCAATTTTATTATTGTCATTTGTCATGAATATGTGTCATAATTATGCTCACACTCTTTTACGGCCAATAACAGCATAAATGGACGATTCTTGACATCCGCACATACTTGGACTGACTGGCTCCCACAGCAATGGACGACGGTTGCAAAGTTTTACCCCTAGAGTGTAAAACTATTCCTATAGCAAAGAAGCCATTGAACAATGCTTTTACAGTTCTTAATTATATAGGTATTTTTTTACTTTCTGCTTCAAAGTAATTAGCAAATAAGCCATATGAACTTTCTTTCTTTGTTATAAGTCAATATTAGATGCACCAAAAAGAAAATGTCTACTTGATTAATGGATTTAAGCGCAAGGGTGCAGTCTTTATCCCTTCCTAAGGTGGCACAGCATGTTCCATCTTTATCATATTCCTCAGGTGGCAAAGCACACCTGCTCCTTCAGTACAGAGGGGGGAGCACTGAGAGTTACGTACCCATAGTTATTCCGAGCTTTGTACCAATTTACGTCAGACTTCTCCACAATCACGTACTCCTCTCCCTGGACCAGGGTCAGGTCTTGGGTCTCCACCCCGTCAAAGTCATACAGGGCAATGACCACCTCCTCCTTCATTTCCTCCTCAGGCACCTCTTCCTCCTCCTGTGGAGGTGGGGGCGGGGGCAGTCTCTGGGCCTGTGGGAGAGATGCCACCGTTTACTGCCGCCATGGTTGGGTGCTGCACTGAGAATAAATTAATCTTGAAGAGAAGGTGATGGTCAATAAATTCTCTTTGAGGTCAAGCTGGAGACTGTAGACAAGACAGCTCATCCCTTACATGAAACATATTGAAATATGTTGAAATAAAACACATCAGCGATCAGAATAGATACTGCAACACTCACAATATATGGGCAAATATACAAATGAATAGGGTTTTCAGATATTGCAATATATATATTTTTAAATACATTGCTGTGAAATATATTCATCATTATATCAAGGTATGGAGAAGAAAACATGAAATACCTTTCCTGTTGTTTCTTTTCCAGGAATTGGAGGAAGCGGTTTTCGTGAAACTGAAACAAGGAAACAAAATCTTTTTTAGGTGCTGCAATATCAGCTGCTGATGCGGTGTTAAGGCTAGTATCACTTCTATTTATTAGTCAGTAACTTTCAGAATAATGTATTACAATATTCCTGTTTATTATGCCATGGCAACAGAAAGAGATGGGACCATTCTGTTATTGCTCCTTGTCATTTATTCTGAAAGAATAACAACTGGACTGGCTGCTGCATAAGCTTCAATAGCCATATAATTTAAAATACACTGATTTGCTTCCTGATAAAATACTACTTTAATGAGTGTAAGAGCAGCCAAGTATTATGTATTCACATCCCAGGTGGGGTTCTGCTAATGCACCCAGACCTATGGTGTGCCCATGAAAGTACATTGCCTCGATTTCTCCAATAAAAATATAGGGAAACATCTGGGTCACAGAATATGTAATGCATAACATGGTGAGCAATGAATAATTGCGTCTGCTGTGCAACGACATAATTTAATAATGCGTAGTAATGTAATAATGTAATGGAGACTGTAGAAGTCACATTTCCTCTATAATGTGAACAGCAAAATCAAGAGCAGAATCCAATGAAGTGTATTCAGGTTTTGGCGCAGACTGAGGGAAAACCTAGAAAAGGTAATGTCCCTCCCTAACCGACAGACAGACTTGGGGTAGGTCCCTTGGCAGTGAATGGTAGTAAAAAATGTTTACTCATTATAGAGTGCAGGTTCAGTTCCTGGTGCCAACCACATTGACCAGTTACCAGCAAACACTGAATATAAATGCATGACTGATTTGTTTTCCCACCTTGTCTAGGAATAGGGTTTCTTGCCAGTGCTTAATTATTGACTAGATGAAAACATAAAATTGTACTTTCATCTTTGAATGAACAGTGGATTCTGGGTTATAGGAACACATGTGGGGCCCACTGTCTACAATATAAGAAGAAGTGTAAGTGACTTGTCTCATTCTATATAACACTGTATATAGCATCATATATTATAATGTATTTAACTTGTTAATGACTAAATGTATTGTGATTTCCTAGATTCATAGAATTTAAACATACTGAGCAGGATCTCCTCTCATTAACAGCAGAAGAGGAACATTTTCTCAAATAGCTCAATAGTCTGCTCTTAAGAGTATGTGTCGGTGTTGATATTAATTACAAAGAGACAGTATGGTTCTTGGTATGGCCAACACAGTTGCAGACATGAAAGCCAAACATCCTTACCAGACTATTGCTAAAGTTTCCGTGAGAACACTTTTGTATTGTGGAGTATTAGCCAATAACAGATTTCCCCACATTAACACACTGAGGATTCCCCTCTTGCTGTTAACTCTCACTGGTCTTACTGTCTCCAAACAGGTTGTACTCCTCACATCCCGGTGCCAATTTCTCCACCTGTCTACAGCATAGCCACACCCCTTCCTGCCAAAACTGAGGATGGAATTTGGCCACAACTGAGGTATTCTGCTTTATCTCTGAAACACACAAAAAAAAAAAATAAAATAAATAAAAAATATATATATATTATGCACAACTGAAGGTACAATCCTGTTTTGTACAAGTTTGATTGCAAGACTCCAGCCCCTTCATGATAAATATGGGGGCTGGAGATTGCCAAACAGAAATAGTCAATTCCAGTCCTGGTGGAGCAGAGTCAGCAGTATTTTGTTTGTTTGTTTCTTTTCCACTCAGCTCTGCTTCAGCTCTTATTTGTGAAAGTGAAGGCATTACTTGAACATGCCTTCTATTTATAGCCAAATGCAAGGCAACTAATGAACCTGCATTTTGGCTTTCATTTCGGACATGTCATCATGGTTTTGGCTTCTTTGGTTGACACATGATGACAAAATCAGCCTGGCTACTCTGGTATCTACAGGTTTTATCTCAGGGTTCATTTCTTGGCACTAGAGGACTGTTTCAGCCTCCTGCAAAACAGGTATCCAAAGCAACATATTAAAAAATCTATGTTATCCAAAGTAGTATTGCTTTCACTATACTTTCTGAATAAAACAGTGTTCTCAATTGTATTTTTTATTAATTGTAATTACTTACCCTCCTTTATATTCTGAACCCAAACACTTCTTCTCTCATTAGTCGGGGCAAAAATGTACAAGGTACTATTATCATGAACAACCTGAATAAAAGAGAAATCATTTTCTTATAAACAAGCATGGATTATAAAGCAGCTAAAAAATATTAGTTAGATTCATCTGTACTCTTTCTCTAGGATTGTTAATGAAAATGATCAAAAACATATACCTGAAATGGATATTTGTTTTGACATGGAATAATCACGCCTCCATTCTTTACCATTTCCACACATTTGATCTTTTGTAAATCAACGGAGCCCTTTTTAGTCTTCTTCTGTGAAAGCAAACATGGTCATTGGATACAATGTTACAAATATTTCTCCATGCTGACAATTTGCATCACAAAAATGTATTTATACAGTATGTATGTGTTACAACATGATTCAAACCTACTATTTAAAAACAATATTAAATTCATGTTCATGGTTCGTTACAATGAAACCCAGTAAAAATCTTTTAAAGTGTAACAGTATTTGAAGTGCATATTTTATCCATTTCTGTGTGTTCATATGTACACGCATGCCTGTGGGTGTGGCTATCGCTCTCATATCCCTCAAAGTGTTCACCATGCGATTCTGGCTTGAACAACAAGCACAGAGCCACAAACATCCAAGACCCTGCAGAGTATAGCTGTTGAGTGGCAGGAACTAAAAGGCTATAGCGTAGGATGAGGGCTGGAGAGCGTGCGATGCAGCTGTCTTGTGCCCCATTCCGGAGTTGTCCCACTGTGTGGGGACGCACTGTGTCTCACTGAGTGGCACACATGGTGCCACCTTCACCTCAAGCAAAGTTACAATTCTCAATGGAGACGGAAAATACAGTATTGCATTGTGGTTATTTGTGGACGTAAGCAGTGGTTATTTCACAAACCTGGAGTCGAGGGGGGTAATTGTGAAAGAAGAAGCTGCTCCCAACAGCTTGAAACTGAGTCATTTTTAAGTTTAAACACATTTGAATTGTTGTTGCCTTGACCTTGCAATTGGACTGAGGGAATGATAATGTGTCAATTGTTTTTGTTTTTAATTTACGTTGTCATTTTTTTTATTGGTGTCCCTGTCACGGTTCCACGTATTCATGCCACGTTTTATGTTTCATTCATGTCACGTTTCATTTCATGTAATGTCTTGATTCTGTTTTCATGTTACGTTTCTGTTCATGTTTAATGCATACACTTTTTCATGTTGTTTCCGCAAATCTTGCGTTCATGCTTTCTCTCTCTCTCTCGCTCACGCTTCCTCATTGTTAATAACCCCTTGTCTGATTTACTAATTTACTAACTTACTAACAATTAGATAGGTTTATTGTTTCTGCTAGCACTGGAGATTTACTAATTACTAACCCGCTAACCATGTGTATTCATGTTTCCTTTCGTTTCTAGTTCATGTCTGATTTACTAATCTACTAACACTAGGTCAGGATAGGATAATTACTAACAACGACTAATTATCTTGTTACCTTGTCACGCTCTCCTCAGCTGTTTTCTGTTTCGCTCTGTTCTCAAGCTAAGTGTCTGCACCTGTCTACACCTCCATATAAGCTCAGTGTTTTTGTCACATCCTTGCAAAATTGTTGCCTATATTTCTATAGCACTTTTGAGCATTTTCCAAGTCTGATTTCTTTGTTACAATCCAAGCCTGTTTTCTGACCATTGTTACTGCCTGCCATTTTGTTACCACTGCCTGTTTTGTACCGCAAGTTTTTGCCTGCTGTCTTTTGTGCCTTTGCCCCACGGAGCAGACTTCGGTCTTGACTCTTGCACCGTCCCTCACTATGAGCCTGCCTACCGTCCTCCTGTACCTCTGCCCCACTGACAGCTACTGTTTTGGATTTTGCACGGTTTACCGAGTTCGAGACTGCCTTCTCCCTCGGTACTGTACTTTGGTTATTGGCTTGATTTTTTGGTTATCGGACTTTGCTTTTGTTTTGACTACGTCTCCTGGACATTCCTCTAATAAAGCCCTTGCGGGTCTTTATTTTATGTCATTGTTTCTGAGTCGTGCATTTCGGGTCCAACCCTCACGTACCCGTCTCAGTCCCCTCTTAACTCACAAATATTTCAAAACCAGCTTAATTTGTGAATTACAGATATTGACAGTTAAATCCTAATTTAATAATTACAGAAACATTTTATGGACTTCATAGTAATAAGAGATAATCAAACCGTACAAAAAAATAACATAGTATTACATTCCAGGATTGCATACTCTATTGCATACTATTTCAAGTCTTCCAGGATTGCATACTCTATTGCATACTATTTCAAGTCTTCCAGGATTGCATACTCTATTGCATACTATTTCAAGTCTTCCAGGATTGCATACTCTATTGCATACTATTTCAAGTAATGACCTCGTGGTCCCTCGTGGCCTCATAAAAACCACAGATAATAATTTTTAGTGAATAAGACAACACAGTCAGCACAGTCTACAAATCCAAAATAAAATATTGGAAAATATCCAAATGTCCCATTCCTAAAGTGGTGGGTATTATTTATGATGTACGAGTCTGGCACAACAGCGTCATATCAAATGTCAAACTCACCTCAGGGGAACCGTCATAATATGTTAGTCTTGTCTTGGTTAACACAAAGACCCTCTCTTTATAGTTCAGCGGCGAAGTCCTCTTCTTTTGCTGAGACCGTTTTATCAGAGTTTCCTCTAAGATCGGTTCCGAATTCATGTCAACCTCCAGATCACTGTTGTTCCTGCCATCGAACATGCAATGCTTGGAGCTGAGAAAGAAGAAAGACCTCCCTGTCAATTGGACGATTTTGAGAAATATGCTATTGATTGTGTTTTTGCAATAAAAGCAACAACCAGATTCAAATAGGGAAGGCTACAGAATGAGGAAATAATGTAATTATTTATTCAGTTTTAATTATTAATTGATGTAATTATAGATTTTTACTGAGGCTATTTATGATACCCTACATTTAAATCAAACAGAATCGTTAATGGGAACTATATTATAAATATGACCTTAATAAAATAATCAAAGTAAGAACAAATATTTTAATAACGTTGTTATAAAAATATTCCAGACCCTACTCTGTTTCAGAATAAATATTATCTGGCCCATAATCTCCCAGCATAGTTTGACATTGCCTTTTCGCACCTGTTGATGCTATCCTACCATGAAGGGGAAAATACCACGCCAGCAACAAAGTAGGCTACAGCAACCGCCTTCTAACTTTCATTTTCCTGTGCTTCACAACTAGGCGATTCGACATCATATCTCCTCAGCTAAATAGCGTTATAAACCCATCGGGTAAATAATATAAACACAGACTCTGCTTTAACAATAATGAACATTTTGCACAGAATAATTTAAGGAGTGGCACCGACCAACGCATCAAACTACAAGGAATCGACACACCTGTCTAAGGATGTATTCCGGAGGTTGCGGCTACGGTACCATTCCATTTTCAGAACATGTTTTCATATGCCAGTTGTGAAAAATAATTCACACTAACGTTAGCTCTTATAACGGTAGCCTTTCCCAATTCTCAAAACACATAGTTAGGTCAGCATATTATCTTTGCCCGGTTAATATTTTACTTATTTCGGCGATGATTAACTCGTGGTTCAAAAATTTGCCAATACGCTTGTAGGCATCTTATAATGCAGATAACCCCTTACCTTACACTTTCAAAACAGTCGGCTGTAGACTTTTTTCAACTAAAACGGTAGCTGAAGCTCAGTCCCGAGATCAGGAAACAACACCAGGAAGCCTTTGAAAACAGTTGTATGTGCGCAAGGAAGTCGTGGGGAGCAGGGTGTTATACCGCTTGTAGCCAATTTGACTATCAAATAGACGAGGAAGAGGAGTACCACATGTTAGTTTGTTTCATATTATTGTGCAAATGCTAGTTTGAGATATTGCCCCTGCAATACCAGAAGAGCAATCGTCAAAAGTAATTACATTTGTCAAATTAGTTATAGTGCTGACGTTTTAGTTTTTCAAAATTCGTCACACTGAACGAAAGGCAGTAGCCTACGTGATTTGTCTATGATAACTGATACAATAATTCAGCTCTGCAATGACCTGCATTTTCCATCACATAGCCAAAGGCTATGTATGCTGTATGGTAGGGTCTACACCCTTCTCAGTGTACATCGCAACTTATACGGACCAGGCATGTGTTGAGCCCTGTAGTTAAACTTTTGTATATCTACTAAAAAGCTGTAGCGAAGTCTTACAGTTCCTGTTTTTTTGTACACCGCAGAAGTCTTGCTTTATTTTATAGTCACATTTTCAAACTTTTGTTATCAAAGTTCCTCAGACCTTCGATTTTCTGAGTCAAATATGTTACACCAAATAAAGTAAAAACAGGTAAATAACAATGTATGTAACTGCCAAAATAAAGGAAACACCTGAGTAAATGAGGGATTCTGATGGCCCTGTGACGGTGTGGGGTGCATTTGGCATGGTTTAGGTCCACTTAACCCTTCATCCTATGGTGAAGCATATCTATCCTGATGGGAGTGGTCTCTTCCAGGATGACAAGGCCCCCATCCACAACATTCAAAATAATCTTAAATTAGCACAATTTTCCTGTCCTCAACACTGTACTAGCTAATGTCTTACGTGATTCAGTCTGGCACCAGTGCCTTACTTCCTGCTCCACACTTGTAAGTTGTTCATTTAAATGCATGAAATCTTGTGGTTTGCCTTGCGTCACCTCCTTCTTTCTTTTCTTTCAAAAACGTAGTCAAAGCTCATGACCACAAGTTCACTCACAACCAAGAATGAACCATTTTAAAAACAGAAGCTGACGCAAAAAACAGGGACGACACACAGAGGATACACTGTAGTGACCATGATTCTGTCAAGTAAGTGATCTGTTTAAATGTTAAATGGAGAACCTTGTAGTTAAACTGATGGTATTGAAGTACAAATAAACCAAAAGTATAATGTCGTCACGGAATAAAAGTGAAAGTATACGACTATAAATTATTTATTTTTTACACAAAAAAAATTAAAGAAATAATAAATGTTCCACTAAAAACAGCTGAGGTAAAAAAAAGAAAACTGTTTCATAGTATCACAAAAACTATCAGGGATAACAGTATTGGTTATACTGTTTAAAGTATATGATGAATGGAGTTGTACAGTAATAGCACATTGAAATAATTAAGGAATGTTCTTATTTTATCATGATCTTGAAATCTAACACCATACGTGTAGATTTGATTGTGATCAGCCTACTAACCAGCAGAGATAGGTATTGACTGATTACGTCCTATCAGCTCTGTACGTTGACTTTTTAACTCACTTTGTATGCTGTAGAGGAGCTGCAACAGTTATGCTAGCCATCCATTCACTCTATTCAAATCATGGGCGTCACTATGTTGAGCCTACTTTTCTCCCCTTGGCTCTTGAGGTTCTGCCAGTAAACATACACTTCCTGTTCTGTATGTCAAGGTGATATGAGCGCCATCATGTCAAAAGAAAAATTCCATTACATGTGCATTCGCAGGGGGCCATGCGTCAGTGCCTATGTCAGTGGGAGGCTGGTTGGTCTGCGTTGGCGTGCTATAGCCTTTGTGTAGCATTCAGATGTGCAGTTGTGAACAGTTACAGAGTGGAATATTTCATTGATTACATTTTGTACTATTTTCATCAGTACTTAATAAAAACAGCCAGAAAATGCATTTTCATTAACCAAATCTAGTGCATGTCAGTGAAATAACAATGTTATTATTATTGTTTAATTTTTTATTAATTTTTTAATTCAGTGGTAGATATGAATTATGTGCTGGTATGGTAGCTTTAAATGTGCATGATTTATGATTGTCCCACTGATGAAAAAAACTGTGTTGTTGTTATTATTATTTATTGAATTATTTTGCTCTCTTGTCATGACTACCAAGCCCATCGTGACAGATAGATACAGGTAGATGCATGTCATTAGAGCTGTACAAACAATAAAATAGGTACAGAACAGACAATAACACAGTCGTGAAGAATCAAGTTCTAAAATGCAGGCATATAAGGAACTCTGAACAATTATCCATAAGAGCAGTATATATAGGTGCTTTCCATAACCTACATACATCAGGCAGGGTCTGATGATTGTTTGAAGGTATAGAAGGAAGGCTGTGCCCTTGTTTGCCTGATAGTTTAGCACTAGTGTCTTGAATTTGATGCTGGCTGCGATCAGAAGCCAGTGAAGGGAGACAAGAAAACGTGAGACACAGCTTTTTGCTGCGAGGCTAACAATCAGCCTTACAGCAGTGTTCTGAATGAGCTTAAGTGGTCTGCTGGCACAGGACAGGGTGGCCAGCAACAGCTGTAGAAGTCTATCAGAACAGTACATAATTCACAATACACAAGAGTAGGTGCTGAGGAATCTGCAGAGTTGGTACAGCATTTTATTGAAAATTAGATGATGACTAATCTAGAGTAAAAGAGATCATAAAAAAATTGGGGGGTTGTATATCTTCCTACACAAGAATTGAGCTTTGTTATTTAAGTAACCTAGATTGTAGTTAGTTGAAACCATGAATTGAATCATTATCAGAGCCATCACTGTCATGGAACAAGCTTGTGTAGTCTATTTAGATGCAGGTACAAACTAAATAGTTACATTACTTTAAAATAAATCATCATTGTCTAATAGTTTAAAACATCGGCTGAAGAATACTTGAAAGATAATAGTTAATATTACTTATAGCACCAGCACCTGTGACCATAGGAACCTGCACTAATTATGACAAAGAAAAATGCAATGTCCTCAATTTAAAGGAAAGTGGTTATTGAGATGCCCAGGGCACCAACGTCCAGGGTCACCAGATACTTGGACATGCCCTGATATCACGATATCACCCCTGCCATTGTAAAATATTCAAGATGACTCCCAGCAATAGCAACATGTCACCTTCCCTGCATAGGGATGTTGGGTATATCCAATTGAGGACCCATCAAAGACATAGGGACACCTGGATCTCACTAGCCAGATCATCTCCTGTTAAATAAGACAATGCCTCCAAGATTAAGTTATTGGCGCTTATTGCACACATTGACTTGGTGCTGAATAACCACCACAGAGCAACATGTCATGCAGGTGCACACAGATATTCCAACTGAAATTGTAATTGTAAATTAGCAATATGTATTGTTCAGAGACAATATCTGTACCAGTGTGCCAGTAAGCAGAGAGTGTGCTGCAGACTATGTGCTTTCTATCTGTAAGATGTGCAGGTTGACTGGCTCAGTGGTGGAGTTTTAATGGTAAGGGCTGCAATACAGTATGAATGGAAATCACCTTCAGTGTTTATTGATGGCTGCTTGACTGCACAATGCTGTTGAACAGAGATCTCGAGGTCCAATCCTGGAGGGCTGCAGTGTCTGCAGGTTTTCATGGTTTCCTTTCATTCAGCAGCTAATGTAGGCCATGTAAACGAGGTGTGGAATCTATCGTTAATCGATGACTGAAATTAAGCACTTAAGTGCTGAAACCAGCAGACTCTGCAGCCCTCCAGGACTTCCTCTTCAGGAGTCTGAGATCCTTGCTGTAGAGACAATATTCTGGGCCCATTTTGCCACTCTCTTACGTTACTGCACAAAATGATTCTCTTCTCCTCATGCATGACAACACATGACTACATGCCGCCAGGATTTTACAGACTGTCCTTGCATGGAACAAATGGAATATGGTGTACTGGTCACCATATTCACACAACATGGACCCAATAGGGAAGCTATTGGTTGTACTAAATGTGCTTGCAAGTGGATTGACGTGACCACATTGCTGAGCTGTGTAGAGTATTTCCCATTGAGTGGAATATGGTTTCTCAGAGAAGGAGACATAATGTCGATGCCATGTCAGGTGCAAACATGACTAGCACCACTTGTTCATTGAAAAAATGGGCCGCCATAGGTATCATATCTCCTTTGACTTGAAAATGTGTTCAAAAATGAATGATTCATAATTGTGTGATCTAATATTTCCTGTAGTTATCAATTTTTATGTCATCAATTTTAAAAGCATATTTAAAAGCATGTTATCATAATCCACATGGGCCATAGACTTCAGCAACAATAGCCTATGGGCTAAAATAGGTTAAGAGCCAAACCATTATTATACAACAAAGTAAGCAAATATTGAATAAATATTATGAGACATATGTGGAATAACCAAGTAGGAAAGTTTAGCTCAAATGCAATTTCAGGTGAACTGCATGTAGTTGCCATCTGGACCGAATATCGAGCTTGTAGTGAATCTGCGTTCAGTCTTTTACAGTTCTCACCTCTCTTTCCAGACCACTCTTTCCAGTCCATCTTCTGCTGCTACTGTGCAAGGTAATGGGGCTTTTTAGGAGAGTGTGAAATGTTGCAAGTGTCGAAGGTCCTTTCATCATCATAAGCAGGGGTTTTCTGGGTCAGTGTCAGGACCCAGAACTGGGTCATATTATGTCAACCAGTGGTGTTTTAGTCGACAATCTTGCATAACATATTAATATGTCCAGTAGTGAACAATTCCCCAATTGAAAGAGTAAATATTACATGTTAGCATAACATGTGCCATTTATCAGAAGCTTTTATCGAAAACAACTTACAGTAATGAATGTATACATTTTATGTCCCTTATTGGGACACACAGTATATGTGGTCCCAATAAGAATTGAAACCACAACCTAAGCGTTGTCAGCACCATACACTACCTTCCCCACACAGAGCCAAATGTTGATGTTACCTGTCACCATTGCTCCAAAAGGGGTTTTAACAGATGAAGTAGCATATTTACATAGGTTAGAATAGTCATCATCACAAGAACTAATCAAATGTAAAGGGCCATTTCAAATAACTGAGCGCAGGCAGAAGAAAAGTTTTGAAAAGCAATCACCAAAATAATTTCTCTCCAGGAACAGAGAAATGAACCCGGAGAGAGACCGAGTGAGAGAACACGCCTCCTCTCACTATCACACACAGATATACCCAGGACACGCCTGTAGGGTAAGTCAACGAAATGCTCCTGGAAAAAACAGAAACACTTAATCCTCTTAATCTGATGTTAACTTAATCTTAACTCTTTCAGTCCAGCTGTGTCAATTGGGGACATTTCACACTTCATTTTTGTAAGCATCCACTGATAAGCAAAAGAAAATGTAATGATGGGTTTCGTCAGAAAGACATGCTGTAACATGCAAAGTAATTGTCGTAATTGTCAACCTGTAGTAATTAGGCTTCTTTGAGTTTGGACTTAAATATTGATTGATTGATGTGATTGATTCTTTGGTAATTACTCTGGAAACCACACAATCACAACCACAGTTTTCAAGAGCTACCATAGAAAGGCTTCAGAATTTTGGTCAAACAGCATTGCCTAGCGCACCACTACTTGTTGTTTAAAACAAACAAATGTAAGATCACTAGAAGCGACCAAAAGACAGAAAAGTAATCATGTCCAGTTGAGACGATATATCTTGTTCCACAGTAGAGTACACAGTCTTCATTTCTGTCAGTATTTTGGGGGGATTGAAAATACAAACCATATGTTGCCATAACTACTTTACCATATACTGTAATATACATGGTAAAACAGTTGACTTATGTATATAGGCTACAACATGATTAGTTTGATATGATAGCCTACATAGGAGATGATTATTCCATGATACTGTAAGTTAACTCTAAGCAACAGAAGACTTGGCAGTAATAATGATTGTTTAGTCCACCTTCGCAATTGTGTTTGACCGCCATGCATGTTGTTTCCCCCGCAAAAATGTTATATTGTTTTCCGTTATCAGTCGGACAGGTCGAGGAGGAAGCTTCCCCCTCCACCCCCCATGGATGATGAGACAGATCAGCTTCACGTCATCGCAATGTACGACTTCATGGCCATGGAAGACACTGACCTGACGCTGAAGCGAGGGGAGGAGTACACCATACTCCACAAACAGGACCAGCTCTGGTGGAGAGCAGAAGACAAACATGGGTGCGCAAAACATACTGGCCTCAGTCCTCACCTTACCCAGTCTCTCTGCACATCACCATTTCACAGCACCCCAAGAGCAATCTGACTGCCTCAATGTTGCAAGTGAAAATAACATCCTCAACACAGCCTCTTTTTGAGCTCACTGCTGCATTTTTAAAAACTGAATGAAGCCAAGATTATAGGATTATATCTAAATTGGAGGTGCAATCTTTGCCACAGATTGACTGAGATGTTCCACTAGGGTTGGAATTCTGTAGAGCATAAATGCTTGATCGCTGAAGCCTTCTCGGGATGAACAGCGAGTCAAGATTAAATGCTTATTTTCTTGCTGTAACATTTTGCTCAATGTTTTTATCCACCTCTCCAGGAACAAAGGTTTTATCCCCAGCAATTATGTCACAGAGAAGGATAAAATAGAGGCACAGGAGTAAGTATGGCCAATCGATGCAAAAATGGTGTTTACTGTAATGGTGTGTTGTTAAGTCACTCAACCAATTATCTGCTTTTATATTGTTAGGTGGTACTGCAAGAACATTACCAGATCAAAAGCAGAGCAGCTACTGCGACAGGAGGTGAGGGCCCCTTTGCTTTATTGTTCATTCACATCAATATCTTCATCAAATCATTGTACTTTGTACATTGTCCATGCAGTGCTTTGTCATGAAATCCAATAGTATAAGTGTCAACTCTTTGCTTTGTAACATGGCAAAGCAAATGTGGAAATTTCAGCCAGAATTACAATGTATATTGTACCAAACAATTATATTGTTCGGTCAGCACAGCGGAATCACTGGCCATCTTCCACAAGAGACTCAAAACCCACCTCTTACCTTTCCACTACCACTGACTCTGTACATTCTACTAATTGTCATCACCACTGCTTACATGTTTAATACAGAATTTTGTAATATGAATCTATGTTGAAGATTTTCCCTCCAAAAAATCGATTAACTTTTCCTTCCCTGTGTTACAGGGAAAATGCAGCTGCCAACGATTATGTCTATTACTGTATCACTACACTGATCTCTTGCGCGGACTATGATTGATCTTACCATGTATTAATGCACATCTTGTAAGTCGCTCTGGATAAGAGCGTCTGCTAAAGGCCAAAAATGTCAAATGTAAATGTAAAAGGTATATTTTGGAACTCAAAGTACAAAAAAGTTTGTCAATTACAGCATAATTGTTTTTGCTTATGTGACATAACGTGAGATGTTTGTTAGTTCAAATGGTTAACATTCAATTATGCAATCTGTAAAGTAAATGTTAAATTCTTCATATAAGAATTGTTTAAATTGCTTAAACAGTCGGGATTAAAAAAGCAATGATCTTCTATTTTACTCAGGCAAAGGAAGGTGGATTCATAGTGAGAGACTCGAGCCAGCAGGGCTGTTACACGGTATCAGTATTCACCAAGGCTTTGGGGTAGGTGTCTAAAATTGGTGTGGGTTAAGATATCTCAATTGTATTTAGTAGCATTGCAAATCATGCCAATCAAGCTGTCATATGTCTGGGCTTCCTTTCACCACATTATTATCTTTTTGTGGCCTGTTGAGTTCATAAGAATGAAAATGCTAGTTCCCCACTGCATAATGCAGAAAATTCCAAACCTATAATACTAATACAATTGTTCAGAAAAACATATTTTGTTTTATTAACAATATTTATTTCCAGAAAACATCTGGATCACAATTATTCATACCCCTAACTATTCTTTAAAATTGAATCCAACAAAAACAAATCTTCATAAATATACAACATTGAACTATATAGTGGCCTACAATGGTTTCCTGTTTCCCTAGGGTATAAAAGGAGGGAACACATGTTTGAAATACTGTGGTCAGCCATCATCATGGTGAAAAGTAAAGAACTCCCTGAAAGCATCAGACTAAAGGTTATTGACCTCTACAGATCAGGAGATGGCTTCAAAATAAACCACTAAAAAGATACTTAAAGATACCGCTTTCCACTGTTGTGTCAATTATTAGGAAGTTTAAAGCCACTGGAACAGTACCAGGTAGAGGACGCAAGTCTATCTTGCCCCTATGTGTAGTGAGACGGATGGTTCAAGAAGCAAAAAGAAGTACAAGGGGCACAGCTCAAGATCTCCAAAACAACCTGGCATCTTGGAGTTAAAAGGCACAGTTCAAGATCTCCCAAAAAAACCTGGCATCTTGGGGTCTAAAGCTATCATTTGACGATGCCTACACGACAATGGCTTTATGGCAGAGTTGCAAGAAGGAAGCCTCTTTTGAAGACAATTCATTGAAAAGGCCATCTTGAATTCATCAAACTACATCTGAACTACAATTGGAACTGTGTCTTGTGGTCAGATGAAACAATAATTGAGCTTTTTGGACATGCACATCAGTGTTATGTTTGACGTCCAAAGAATGCAAGTAATGTTGAAAAGCACCTCATGCCTATGGTGAAATGTGGTGGTAGATCCTTAATGCTTTGGGGTTGTTTTGCATCCACAGGCCCTGGGGCCCTTATTAAAATAGATGGAACCGAGAACTCCAGCATGTACCAAGACATTTTGTCCAAAAACCTTGTTCCCTCTGCCAGGAAGCTAAACCTTGGCCGCAGATGGACCTTCCAACAAAATGATGATCCCAAACATGTGTCCAAAAGCAAAGAAATGGTTGACAGAGCACAAGATCAATGTCCTGATGTGGCCATCTCAGTCTCCAGACCTGAATCCAATGCAGTCCACAAACGTCAACCCAAGAATCTGCAGGAACTAGAACAATTCTGCATGGAGGAATGGTTGAGGATCCCCCCAGGAAATTCCTTAACCTCGTACAAGACGACAGAAGGCGACTACTTACTGTTATAATGGCCAAGGGAGGAACCACAAAGTACTCTATAACAGGGTTGTGAATATTTGTGATTCTTGTTTTTCTGGGAAAATAATTCTAATTTGAACCGTTCGATTGTGGTTCGTGCCAATGCATTATTATTAAAGAATAGAATTTTCAGCATTTTGTGAGCATAAAAAAGCTCATTACTTATATAGTTTATTTTATATGATCTATTTTGTTCATCTTTATCAAGGGTGTGAATAAAAACGGAGTCTGCTTACACTTTATAAAATAAGACAGCTCCCACACATTGCATTCAGTTTTCTGACAATAGACCGTCGGTGCAACAATACTTTTTGCTCTTTTGCAATGTGTTAATAAATAGTGAATTTTCCTTCAAATGTTTTATAAATAACAGTTGAATGCTCCAGTAGTTTAACACAAACTTTTGCTGAGTTTGTAAACATTGTAGAATGGAGACCCCTGAGCATTGCACAAAACAGCACTGTTCTTTGAGCAGCCTGTTGAATATTACATTTCCAAGTCAACAAAATATGAAAATACTAAATAAAAAAAACACTTATCCACTTAACATTTCCACTCATGTTCACATGGCAGAAAATAAATAAACAGATTAAGCTCTTATGTTTTTGAGGAGAGTTCTTAACTTAGAACCCGTTTTCCCTTTAGCTCAGAAGATGGCGACATAAGACATTATCAAATCAAACACAATGACGCGGGGCTGCCCTTCTTGGCGGAGAAGCATGTATTCAGTTCCATACCTGATGTCATTCACTATCATAAACACAATGCAGCAGGTAACAGTTCACCTTTAGAGATTATTTTGTTAAATGTTTGAGATTCTGAAATAAGTCAACCTACTGCATGTAGAATAACTTGCATACACCGATACAAATATATTCACACACACGCACATGTATATCTAATTTAATATATATATATATATATATATATATATATGTACATATATATATACATATACGTGTGTGTGTATGTGTATGTAGTATGTTTGTTTGTGTGCATTACTAATTCTCAAAATGAACTCAAACTGAACAAAATGATTATGATTATGGTAAAAAACCTACATGTTCTGTGCATTCCACAGGTCTGGTCACACGACTGCGGTATCCGATTGGGCCAATGGGGAAATGTGTCCCGGCAACAGCAGGATTCAGCTACGGTAATTACACTCAAATAATATATTATTTTTCCTCAGACATTAATCAAAATAAGCATGATGGTGGATAACAAACTCAGATTAAGTACATACTTGCAGGTTACAACACTTCAAGTCATTCTAAAAACAATGTGCCTTGTCATTGGCTCTTTGAATTTAAGCATCTTTTAAAACGTATTTCTTAGCCAACATCTTAGCCCACAAAAACTCAATATTAAGGATAAGCGCATGCATGGCTCCATTTCCATAAGAGCCCATGTTGTTAAACAGAGGAAACAAAAGTAGCTAACAGCATAACTAAAAAAATATTTCAGAAAAATGGGAGATAAACCCCTCGGAGCTGTCCTTCATGAAGGAACTGGGGAGCGGTCAGTTTGGAGTGGTGCGCCTGGGGAAGTGGAGAGCCATCTGTAAAGTGGCCATAAAGACCATCAGTGATGGATCCATGTCAGAGGAGGACTTCATTGAAGAGGCCAAAGTCATGACGTAAGGCACAGAATTGCACTAATTTCCAGTGAGCGCAAGTGAAATGGCAATGACAGAAATAGGCCGGATATTGTCACTTTTTTTCTCTCTCGCTCTCTTTGATTTCCTCCAGTCACCTCTTTCTAATGCCCCACGCACAAGCCACAGAGCAGTTTCCATCACATTTTCCATCTCCACCCTGTGCACTTCACCATACAGAATGAAAGATTAAAAAAGAAGAACTGAAAAAAATGAGAATCTGACTGCATAAAAATAGCAACATCAGGTGCTTTATATTATATTTAGATGAAGGCCTATGACAGTATGTATGAGTTCATTGTAGTGGTATGGACTCGCAAATGAGAGACAAGCAGTACACACGCTGAGAAGGCAGATTTGGGGGGGCAGGGGGCGGTGATCACCACTGTGCTCTTGCACACAATGACCACTTCCTCAGTTGTGGTCTTCTGCTTTTCCACTGAACCCTACTCTCCCCCATCATTTGTATTTTTAACTCATAAATGACAGTGCATACTCTGCACAGATGTTTGCAAGGCCTACAGGCCAGACTTGTTCATGAATTTGCGCAGACAGCAATTAAAATTACACCTACATAGGATTGTTTTCTGAAATTCAAACACCAGGGGGTAAGTGTTTGGTTGAATGTATCAAACACTTAATAAATCACATTTGTAAGGGCCATCTTGCTCTATATTATGTGTGTGGTATTTTGGTTTAACAATGTTTATTCATTACTTTGTTGACCACTCCAAGATAAATAAATTCCCAATTTCATGCGAAATGTGAAAACTGCGTGAGCCGCTCTGGATAAGAGCATCTGCTAAGTGCCTGTAATGCAATGACGTGAGTTCATCTGAGCGGGCGTGCTCTTCCGACGCAGGAGGCTGTGCCACCCCAAGCTGGTGCAGCTCTACGGCGTGTGCCTGAAGCAGAGGCCCATCTGCATCGTCTCCGAGTTCATGGAAAATGGCTGCCTGCTCAACTTCCTGCGGCAGCACAATGGTGCACTCAGCAAGGAATGGCTGCTGGCCATGTGCCAGGACGCCTGTGAGGGGATGGAGTACCTGGAGCAGAACAGCTTCATACACAGGGACCTGGTAGGGCCCCCGAGCTGAAGACTGTGTGTCTATGTTTGATGAACTCAAATTGTTGAATATAGCAATTCACGTCGTGCTCATGGAATGGGGTGAGCGAAATAGGACTAAAGCAATGCTGCCAGATATTAATTTGTTTATATGTCTTCTCCTCAACAGGCTGCCAGGAACTGTTTAGTCAGTGGGAAGAATGTGGTCAAAGTGTGTGACTTTGGAATGACCAGGTTGGTACCTTTTTCCACGACACGAGTATTAAGAAAAATACTACTCTGTGTCACAGATGATTAACCAAAGTTTAAATTGACAGTTGAGGATGACATATGTGATGACACTCTTTGGTTCATGTCTCTAGGTATGTGCTTGACAATCAGTACACTAGCTCTTCAGGATCCAAGTTCCCGGTCAAGTGGTCTCCCCCTGAAGTGCTACATTTTAACAAATACAGCAACAAGTCAGACGTGTGGTCATTTGGTAAGTCGGAGTAGAATCTACGAGAGTCAATATGGGAAAGGTCTGAGCCATTACAGCTCCCATAGGCCAACTCTCCCATCCCTAGCAGCAATTATATTCCCTTATTGACTGGTATGCACATGTTCCACAGAGAAAGTTCAGATGCCTTTAATATTTGAATGCCATAGCATAATGGTGCAAAAACATTGCATATACTATCTTTAGAGGCAAGCATGCGATGGTGCCACGTATTAACAGATCTTGGTTATTTAGACATGCTGTAGTTATAGAGGAAGGAGTCCGTGGAAGAAGAAAGAAAGGGAGAGAAGGCTGTGTATTGAGCTCAAACGGCGGGCTGATGACCATGGCATTTGATGTGTAGGCGTGCTGATGTGGGAGATTTTCACAGAAGGAAGGACGCCGTTTGAGAACAAATCGAACCCGGACGTCGTGGAGGAGATCACACAGGGTCACAGGCTGTACCGGCCGTACAAGGCCTCTCTCACTGTGTACCAGCTCATGTACAAGTGCTGGCACGAGGTGACTCATTTTACTCCCCCTTACATGTTTTCAATGGCAAAATTCTTCTTAATTTATTAACTATAACTGAACTATTACTACTACCATCATGTAAGACATTTATATTTTATTATTATTATGATTATTATTATTATTTCAGAGACCACAGGGAAGACCATCTTTCTCCGAGCTGCTAGAGAACATTAAACAGATTGCTGAGGTGGGGTGAACAGAGGAGCGGCCACTCATTGAGGGCATTAAACAAGGAATGCAAGCAAACAACTAACCGGCTTTGCGAGATGACTTTGCTCACATTCTCCTCCTTAAATTCAATCAGCGGATAACCCCAGTGGAATTTACATCTGAAAATGTATTTGAGAGTTCTGATGCTATCTGAATCACAGCGTTACTGTCAGTTGGCTCATTTCCACCACATTTCACAGTAACTGCCATTGTTTATTTGTGGGTTTGTCATCTCACACCCCTGGACAATGTTGAAAACTTCAGTGTCACTCAATTGAATGTATACCATTATTTAAAGAGATACAGTGCATGTACTCATATTGTATTTCAAATAAAAGTATTTATCTGTCAGAGGTATTGTTCTTTAGTTAAAATGCTTACTTTTACTAAATCTATGTTGATATTCTAGTTGACTACACTGTTATAGCAGTAAATGTACAAAATAAAAAGACTGAGACACAGACATGATGCTTTAAAGGGCAAAATAGGCTGTTCTCTGTGGCTCAGTAGGTAGAGCATGGCATTAGCAACGCTGAGGTTGTGGGTCCAATTCCCACTGGGACCACATGTACTGAAAAATGTACGCATTCACTACTGTAAGTCGCTTTGGATAAGTGTCTGCTAAATGGCTTTTTTTTTTTTCTCTGGAAAAATAAAAATGATAAATAGTTTGCATTAGTTATCATTTCATGTTTTTCTAAATGGAATGTTAAAGAAGTTATGAATTACATGAAAATGACCCGAATTTGAGTGTAGCAAGAATGCTCAATGACCCATTCCTAGGCAAATTCATAAATGCTTGCTACATCCAACATTCAGTAAATTAATTTTGTATTTTACCACAGACATATTTTGCACTGGAATAGTGCTAAAATTGAATCTCTCAAGAGGTTGGAACCATATATTTATAGAAATAAATGTATTATTTCTGCTTAAAAAATTGTTAGAAAACCAAAGATAGGTATAAATATGATCAAACTAAGAATACATGAAGTTTGATATTAGAGTGAATTCCAAATCACATTATATGGACTTCGCACGGGGTGCATTCATGTTCTGTTCAGATATACACCTCTTGAAAGGCAACAGGAATGTAATGAAACTGAAACATCTACTGTGTACTCTAGGCAGACAAGTCAGTGACAATGGCAAACCGCTGCCTCCTCCGAGACAGCACTCGCCGTGCTGTCGACTGTAATTCCGGCACCCCAGAACCACTCCTGTGCGCAGCAAACTGTGTCGGCTTCCCTCCCCCCTCCCTGAGGCAGACGGCACTCCCGGCCAGAGCCAACTCTGTTGTGACGGAGAATCGAACCCCGGTTTCCGTGGCCAGCGTCGGACGTTGAAACCACTAGACCACGCGGGAGGCCCTTAACACTGTATGTATTCTAAGTGGGCAAAGTTGAATATGACAGTTTTGCATTCATGCATACTCTAGAAAACTGTTCACCTTTCTACACGGAATAAAACTTAGCCTCCCTCCATCTAGTGGTTTTAAGCTCCGGGAGGTAAGACACATTTTTACACCTTAATTTTGGCGACTTTTTCCTTTTTCTTTCTTTATCAAATTATAAGTACCATCTTTTCAAAGAGCACCTTGCTGCCTACACTTATTTATGTTATTTTATACTAGATATGAGTACATGTTTCCTATAGTTCAGTAAATAATAGAAATCAAATAAATTGTTTCAGATTTCCCCGTTTATCTCCCAATTTGGTAGCCAACTATATGCTCTATTTCTTTCGATTCGCCCTCCCCCACGAACCCGCTGCCTGTCACTACGGGGCAAGCTAATTCCCAGAGGCCGGCTATGATCCGCCTCCTCCGAGATGGAACTCGCCCACCTACTTTCTAGAGACACCCTTCGCGCTTCTCGGCGAGCTCGACCCCTCCCCCCTCCTCCTGGGGTGGACAGCCAATCACCGCCCCCGATTGGGGCTCCCATCCAGGGTTGGACTGGTGCAGCCGGGTTTCGAACTGTTCAGTACAGTTAAGGTGGGTAGAGTTGAACTCTTTTCACATGCAAGCATATTTTATGATTCAACTCCTTTCCAAAACTGATGAATTGTTAGATGGATAAGATTAAAGTCTGACACAAGCAGCTTGCCTTGCAGTTTCTTATCTCTCATCATTTTTGGGTGCAATTCGCCCATTCATCCTCAGACGGAATTCTAGTAAGTCTGACTCTACACACATGACGTGAGAATAACCATGATACATAGTGTGTCATTTGATCAGAGCTTTTTTCCCCAGTTCTAATGCATACATGTAATGTAACACAAGATTCTGTCATCACAAGTTTCAGGTTTGGTTATTATGATAAAAAAAGATTATACCCATCTATCCATTGTACAGCATTGATAGGCTACTGTTGAAAATCTGAGGAACTTTTGATTCTTGAGGTTCTTTTAATTTATTTATGAAATTAATAAATACATTTTTAATGGTTGATATGTGAGGAATTGTAATAATTACCTTCCTTATGACACAGCAGATGTTTGATTATTAATCGCTCCATGTTGTCTGTGTTGTCTTTTATTTGTAGAACAAATATATCATGATAATTTAGCAGTAGTATCGGTGTGTGAATGTTTAAGGAAAACATATTCAGTAAATCTTTATTTTTCCCATAAACGCTGCCTATGAAGTATTCTGGTGTTGCAATTGCAATTGCATGGCTTTTCTGTGGCAGATTCTTCAGACCATTCAAATATTACTGTGCAATAAACACCCTTAGAGGACCAACCAAGCCCCCATTGCATGCACTAAATGTACACACAAAAATAGAAGCCTCATTATGTCTTGTTTGGGTTTTGCTCCACCAAAATAGGCCCCATATGGTTGAAATTCAAATGACTTAATTTGTAGGCACAAGAAGCTGAATGTAGTTTCATTTATTTATTTTCAATTTGATGTATGAATGCATTTATAAACAAAATATACTTCTACATTTCTTAAAGAAAATGTTTTAAAGGGAAATTTCAGCATTTATTTCAACAGGTTAATGTGTTGTTTCTTCATTATGTAAGTGTATTTCATTAAATGCAAACTTATTTTTGTTATTTTGTTTATTTTTGAACAACTGTTCTGAAGCCAACTCTTGAACTGACACCAACCCTGCAACCATGACCATGAGCATCAAAACCCGTTCCAAATCCTCAAAACCAGTTACTCCAGTAATAAACCCGGAAGCAACTCCAGCTCCCAATCGCCCAAAATCAAAACCAGTATCAATTCTAGCCCCAAGACCACCAACGTTACCTAGAAGAGAACTGAGCACACAAACACACCGTTCCAATATCCACAAGTTTTATATGGCCAAAGATAATGGGCATCAGGTCTGGTTTAAATATTATGGTTGACAGTATTCATTTCAGCTCTTAGGAACAACTCTGTTAGCTGGACAATTAAATACCTTCTCGTAAAAGTGTATTTTAGAATCATATTTGGCAAAACATGGACCATTCAGCAGTTCCTCTGTATTTTACCCTAAGGTAATGTGTCCAGTTGAACTATGCTTTTTTTTTTTTTTTTAGTTTTTTTGTTCCCATTATATTTATTTTCTAACAAGGCTCAACTTAACATAATTACAACTTCTATGCTCTGTCCACCCCAGGGAAGGGGGAGGGAAGCCGACAGGACGTTCGGTGCGCATAAGAGTGGCCCTGTAGTACTGGGTTATGGTTGACGGCCTGGTGAGTGCCGTCTCGGAGGAGACGTTACTTCGTCTTCATCACTACTGGTCGCAGGACTACGGCAGCAAACTCACATTACTAGGGGGGGGATTGACATTAAAATATAGCAGGTCTAATTGGCTACTAAAATGTGATAAAATAAAAAATGTAAGAAGCTATACAGCCTTAACTAAAACACATTTAAGGCCATTGTCTAAATAAATGAACACTGAATTAATATTCTCCAGTAATATATCATTGGAGCTGAACTGCATTGGCTGACTTTCATCTCAATAGGGCCAGGTGTTACACAGTGTCATTTTTCAGTTCATATGGAAGTAACAATAAGGAACAACAATTGGAATTACAGCCAGCATTTTTAATCCTAAATATTTAAATATTCTTACCACATTCTTCCCACCTGTCAATGCTGTGTATGTTCTTGAAGTAACTGTGTGTTCAAGTTACGTTTTTTCCATGATGGATAAATGGCAATGTTTTGTTTTTTTTGCACATCAAACTTAATTAGTCAAAACATGCACGTGTCTGATATTCATCAGTTTCTTTTTGAGAACAGTCATGTTGAAACAGTGTTGAAAAAAAAAAAAAAACACAATTCAAAATAATTCATCCCCACATTAATTAATCACTCTTTCTCCCATTCGAGAAATGCATTATTGATACGATTCGGAGAAACATTGGCACATTTCAATGCAGTAATTAAACCTGCCCCTACCCACTGCCTTTGAAACCAACCTGACAAAACAAAACAATGCAGAAGCTCCAAATTATGGCAGCCATACAATTATGGCAGACAGACATGGGGGCCATTCTGGCTCAAAGGCAAGACAGATTCCTTAGCCAAAAGGGCAGTGCTTTGGGTGAAATGGCACGCAAGGAGTGCGGCCATTTATACAAAGGGTAACTGCAGAGCAATACATGGCAGCATCCGGCGTGAGTAACATTGCAACACACCCATGTGGCAAACCTTTCATATGCGCTGGTAAGGCAAAATTTGTGATGATTTGGTTCAAGATCTGTTTGGGTTGCTGATCTCCGCTTTCATTAGTCATAGACCTTTAACAAACCAGCATGGACTGATATAATTAATTTACATAGAAATCTACTGCAGCAGAACACAACAACCTCAAAAGTACAATATTGCAAACAAACTTAAAATCTGAAGGGCGGAGGACAGGAAGGAAACAGTGAATAGAGATAATATTGGCATAAGCTTTATAGTAAACAAACTGTGTAGGCTTATACAGTAGTAGCACACAGAACATGGTGACCACTTAATGGTGTTAGCAGTTAATACAATCACAGTTACAAAATAGGCTCATGTAGCATTTAACAACACAACTGTGAAATTCATTGACTAGTTTTATCTGTTTTTACTATATTCCCTCTCAAACAAAGATGTTATAACAGGTTAAATATATTAATGAAAACTCCCATAAGTTGACTGAACCCATATCAAATTCATGTGATACATTTTAGTCTCAATAAACATTTGGTCATTTTTAAATCTTACAAATTACTTCATAAGTAGACTACAAGTATTCAACCTCACTAGAATTTTAACATTTTTAAACTGTAGAAACCCTATAGATTAAAGCCACAATCAATTTGAAGGAGAACTCTGGTATAAAATTTACATTCATATAGAAAATCTTGTGTGTCAATGTGTGTCTGGTGGCAATTAACATTTTTGGAAATTGAGTGGAAAGGAAAGGCTTTCTCTTTCAGTGCAACACTGCACATTGAAAGACTTGAAAGCCTGTTTATGAAATAACAGCTGCCCACTCTAGCCAAGAACAACACAGTATCCCTTTCGGGTCTCTAAGTGATTAAAAAAAATAATCAATGAAAAACCAAACAGAGAACTGGACCAATCAGGACAATATGTGCTTGTAGTTAGTGAGAGGGCCTCTATTATTTACTGCCAAATTTGATTTATTTCTGTTTGTGATCTGGCTTTTCACTCAATTTCCACATAATTAAATAATCACCATCTCAAACTGCACACTGATACGCTCAAAAATTCCTTTCCTACGTGATTATTCCTTTTTTTCAGTGATCAGAGAGCTATCCATGGAAAAGAAACCTTTTTTCCTAACAGGTTTTGCCAGTCAAATGAAAATTCAGTCAAATGAAAAGCTCTTGCATGTAGTAATGGCAGCTTGCATCATTAACCCAAAGAGTATGGTCGGGGTCTAGACTTAAAGGACGTGGCTTGGAAAGCCATTACAAAACATAAACTTCAAATTTTAGACATTTCTCCTTTAAATATATATAGTCTTTCATACAGGTTAACTTTTTCTTGGCTCTAGCCGATAAAATTACACAAAGTAATAGATTCTGAAGGCCTCAGCTTCATGAACGTACAAACATTTTTCTTGTGTTTGCCAAATTTGAGATTATGCAATTTCAAATGTAGAAGCTGAGTTTGGGAAGGGGAAAAAAAGCCTTGACGATAAACACCCTGAATGAGGACGAGTATTCAGGGAGAAGGCACTGAGTCAGGGTACATTGCCTCTAATGAGGGTGCAAAGCTGGGTCCCATGGAGAGCTGTGCAGTAAGGCAAAAGGCAGGTGAGTCAGGCTTCTCATACCCTTCTCATACCTTTCTCCAGTCCCTGCTTCACCTCAGGTCACATTGTTAAACCGATGAAAAACCGGACAGGCCGTCTACGTCATGAAAATACACGTACAATGAACTCGCAATGAAACACAGCTCACTGACTGAATTTTGAAAACCACTGAGATGAATGCACTGGGGATGAGCCTTCGAGATTATGCCATGGGAAAAACTGCATATTCTTATTAAAATTCAAAACCTAAAAATTAAAACTGTGTCTAAGGTAAAGAATAAAAGGTATCTGAAGTGTCGTTTTAGGAAATAAGTGAAGATTTAACACAAGACCTGTCCTTGTCAGTTCTCCGATAGCATGGTCCATGTCTCTTCCATTGAGAAAGTAATTATGTTCTTCCTATTCATTGTCCGTTTCTTCATCATCTTCTTCGCCGTCGTCAAATTGATCCTGAGAATCTAGGTCGTCTTCATCTTCAACCTGTGAAGAAAAATACATCATTTGCAATGCACATCATAAACAAACACAGACAGATTTCGCAAATTCAATATTTTTTTGATGATAAATGATCACAGGGTATAATTAAAATAGTAATTTAATTAATGGTCCATCAGAGCGCAAAAACATAAATAAAGGGGGGTGGCGTAATGGTCAAAGCATTCGCCCGGGATGCAGGTTGCCCACTGCAGCTGCGGTTCAAAACCTGGTAGCGCCAGCTCGTCAATGGCTGGGAGCGGCGACTGGCTGTCCGCCGCAGGGGGAGGGAGAGCCGGCACGAGTTCGCCGAGAAGCATGTCCCTATAAATTAGGTGGGTGAGTTCAGTCTCGGGGATCGCGGATCATTGCCGGCCTCGGGGTATTAGTTTGACCCGTAGTGACGGGTGGCGGGCTTGTGGAGGAGGGCAAATCAAATGAAATTGAGGGTACAATTGGCCACCAAATTGGGAGAAAAATGGGGGGAAATCCTAAACAAATTTGTGAAAATAAATAAAAATCTTAAACAAAATTAGAATATGGGAAAAATGGCTTCATAAACCATAAAGATTAAATTCGCTGACTGTACAAATAATCTGCACGTGGGCCCTCTCATTCACAATATAATGAGTGCTTCCCCCTGCTGGAGGACTACCAGAACTACAGCGAGAGGGATCCTACCCATTCTCCCAGCTCTTTCAGCTTGCTTTTCAGAGACGTGATCTTCTGGTCCTGGTCTGCCAGTAACATGAGGAGATCATCCTGCTCCTTCTTGGACTCCACCACTTCCTCCTGAAGCTTGGTCCTCTCCGTCTGCAGGATGGCCACGGTGCTGTTAGCCGAGGCCAGCTGGTGCTCCATACTGGTCCTGGACTCGGACAAACTCCTCACTTCCTCCTGCGCAATGGGGCAAGAATTTGCAACTGCTGAAGAGCATGGCGTAATTTTCTCAGTAATGTGCCCTAGCTTAAGCTTTAAGTAGCTCGAAGACGTTCTGTGAGGCCATACTTTGCCTCCCTTTCAGTAAACTCGGAATAAATAGAAGTCTGCTCCACCCTAATTTCTTGTGGCTTCATCTTGTGGCTTCATCATCATGGGATGAAGACTGTATGTGTGTTTATATATACAGTCAGGTCTATAAATATTTGGACATTGACAAAGTTATTGTTATTTTAGCTGTCTACCACAGTATATTGGAGTTTAAATTAAATCAACTCTGAGTTTATTTACATCCAAATCAGGTGAACGGTGTAGGAATTACAGCACTTTTTAATTGGACAATTAGCTGCTCAGCTGTTCCATGGCCAGGTGTGTGTTATTCCTTCATTATTTAATTTACAAGTAAGCAGATAAAAGGTCTAGAGTTGATTAGAGTTGATTTCAAGTGTGGCATTTGCATTTGGAATCTGTTGCTGTGAACTCTCAATATGAAGTCCAAAAAGCTGTCACTGCCAGTGAAGCAAGCCATCATTAGGCTGAAAAATCAAAACAAACCCATCAGAGAGATAGCAAAAACATTAGTGTGGCCAAATCAACTATTTAGTACCTTCTTAAAAAGAAAGAATGCACTGGTGAGCTCAGGAACACCAAAAGGCCTGGAAGACCACGGAAAACAACTGTGGTGGATTTCCCTGGTGAAAAAACCCCCTTCACAACAGTTGGCCAGATCAAGAACACCCTCCAGGAGGTAGGCATATCTGTATCAAAGTCAACAATCAAGAGAAGACTTCCCCAGAGTAAATACAGAGGATTTACTACAAGATTGGTAAGCCTCAAAAACAGGAAGACCAGATTAGAGTTTGCCAAAAAACATCTAAAAAAGCCTGCACAGTTCTGGTACAACATTCTATGGACAGATGAGACAAATACCAACTTGTACCAGAATGATGGGAAGAGATGCCAAGGTACATTGAAGCTGTTCTGGTGGCTCATGGTGGCCAAACGCCCTATTAAGGCACTTTATGTTGGTGTTTCCTTTATTTTCGCAGTTACCTGTGTTTATTATCTAATCAGCCAATCACGTGGCAGCAACTCAATGCATAAAAGCATGCAGACATGGTCAAGAGGTTCAGTTGTTGTTCAGACCAAAAATCAGAATGGGGAAGAAATTTGATCTAAGTGACTTTGACCGTGGTATGATTGTTGGTGCCAGACAGGGTGGTGTGAGTATCTCAGAAACTGCTGATCTCATGGGATTTTCATGCACAACAGTCTCTAGAGTTTACAGAGAATGGTGCAAAAAAAAAAAAAAAAGTGAGCGGCACTTCTGTGGGCGAAAACACCTTGTTAATGAGGGAGATCAGAGGAGAATGGCCAGACTGGTTCAAGCTGACAGGAAGGCAACAGTAACTCAAATAACCACGCGTTACAACAGTGGTATGCAGAAGAGCATCTCTGAACGCACAACACGTCAAACCTTGAAGTGGATGGGCTACAGCAGCAGAAGAACACACCGGGTTCCACTCCTGTCAGCTAAGAACAGGAAAGTAAGGCTACAGTGGGCGCAGGCTCACCAAAACTGGACAGTTGAAGATTGGAAAAATGTTGCCTGGTCTGACAAATCTCGATTTCTGCTGTGACATGCAGATGGTAGGGTCAGAATTTGGCGCAAACAATATGATTTCCATGCATCCATCCTGCCTTCCTTGTGTCAAGGATTCAGGCTGGTGGTGGTGTAATGGTGTGGGGAATGTTTTATTGGCACACATTAAGCCCCTTAATACCAATTACATTTACATTAAATTTACAATTGAGCATCGCTTAAATGCCACAGCCTACCTGAGTCTTGTTGTTGACCATGTGCATCCATTTATGGCCACAGTCTACCCACCTTCTAATAATAATAATAAATAAGCTTTCTAGCAATAAGCACAAGGTGCTTGACAAAAAACAGTAAAATACATAGACAATAAATAATAATGGCAATACGTGGCTACTTCCAGCAGGATAATGCGCCATGTCACAAAGCACACGTCATCTCAAGCTGGTTCCACGAACATGACAATGAGTTCAGTGTACTCCAATGGCCTCCACAGTCACCAGATCTCAGTCCAATGGAGCACCTTTGGGATGTGTTGGAACGGGAGATTCGCAACATGAATGTGCAGCTGACAAATCTGCAGCAACTGCGTGATGCTATGTCAACATGGACAAGAATCTCTGAGGAATGAGGAATGTTTCCAGCACATTGTTGAATCCATGCCACAAAGAATTCAGGCTGTTCTGGGGGCAAAGGGGGGTCCTACCCAGTACTAGAAATGTGTACCTAATAAAGTGCTCATGGAGTGTGTGTGTGTGTATATATATACATACAGTATATATATATATACGCACACATACGTTCAATATAACCAAAATATGAGCCTGCTGAAAAAAATTCTTACACAAACAGGAAGGTGTATCAGCAATATCTCAAAACCCTCCTGCGGAAACTCCACTGCTGAAATCTGAAGCTGGCAATCCAGCCTCTCTTTACAGACAGTTCATGGCCCTTGAACTCAACAATGAGCCGTACCTCAGTGGAACAATAAATACACAGTGTATTTGGCACTTCTGCCTGAAATTAGTGTTACAGGGCCTCATGGTGCATTTCCTAGTGAAACCAGTGAGAAAGAAAGGATTTCCAGATTAGATATTCTGGGCATATAACAGTGATGTGTCCATGCAGGCAACTAAAAATGGTGGACCTGAACAGACCTTCAGTCTCTCTGACTCCTGAGTCTGAGCAGTGAGGAGTCTTTGCAGGTCTTCGCTGGCCAATGCCGCTGGGTCTGCAGCTGCGCTCTGCGTGAGAGAATCAAGCAATGCCTTTACACTCAGAGTTGCATCACTTCCTGTTACATGCCAATACATTCACATTTACATTTTAGGCATTTAGCAGACGCTCTTGTCCAGAGCATCTTACAATCAGTGCATTTAAAATGGCAGGAATAATCACAGCTAGAGCAAGAAATCAGTACAGCAACAATACAACAGATGCCATCATAGACACTGATATAGTCAACAGTGGTGACAATACCTTGGCTCAAGGGTATGAAACCTCCCATGCGTCCAGAGTTGTTCTGACTGCTATGCTATGAGCCAAGGCTAGGAATATTTTCCACAGCCTGTTCTGGTGCTATCTCGCAATGATACAGTAAACATACTGTACACTATAAAAATGGAAAATTTTGAATGGTTCCATGCCTGTCCCTGTAACCAGATGGGTGCAGGTTCCAAGCTCATGCAGTGTACTACTGTTACACCCTTAGATTCTATACCTAAGGTATTGAACTTCAGTTACTTTTTAAATTTATTTTAAGAATTTGTTTCAGATTTTCTCCCATTTTCTCCCAATTTAGTAGCCAATTAGACCCGCTATTTTATGTCAATCCCCCTAGTAATGTGAGTCCTGTTGGCTTCCCTCCCTGGGACGGACAGCCAATCGCCACCCCCTGGTGGCACTCCCAGCCAGAGCCAACTCTGGCGGGACGGAGAATCGAACCCCGGTCTCCGTGGCCAGTGTCGAATGTTGTAACCACTGGACCATGCGGGAAGCCCCACTTCAGTATATATCTGACTGAGTAAATGAATAAAGTGTGAAATCTAAGACATTTAAGCTGCTCAGAATAAGGGCACCATGTACTGCAAATAAGAAAATAAGTAAATGTAATGTTATGTGTCGAGTAATTCAACGTAACATAATGTAATATTATGTAATGTGTCCATATGCAACATGATGTAATAGAACTTACAGTCGGTTGGGTGGCTGTCTTCAGGAGGTCCTGCCTCTCTGCTTGCAATTGGTTGATCTCTGCCGACTGCATTTCAATCCGACCCCTCAGCGCCTCCAGCTCCTGTTCCAAATAAGGGCAATCAGAAGGACTCACTGAACGAGGACCAATCACAAGGCTCCACTTAGAAGGAGAGAACACACGATCATTCAAGAAACAACAGTCACATGTTCAATACAGAGCACAAGCACATGGAGACAGTGTCAGAGGGTGTGGGAGTTTACCTTGAAAAGCTCCGCATTGTTCTCGGAGTCCTTCGCAAACTCAGCCCTCTCTGACTTCTATGGCACAAAAAAATCAACAATAATTATAGCTCATGTCTGGTCATGTAATGTAATACGCTTTCACATATATGCCACAACACATGCTAAAAGTCCAACATATATGTTTTGAAAAAGGACAGAATTTCTGCAGTTATTTTTTAGAATGCATATTCTAAATGTAAACGCTTCTCCTTTCTTTCCCCAGCCACGGCTTGAAAATCCTCTTGAATATCCCCCTTTGGAGAGACAGGTATTTTTTCAGTTTAATTTTCTAAACCACTATTCATTAAATAGCTGCACAAGACATAATTAAGGTGTTTGGTGTAACTATTCCTGGGAAACATTGTACAGTATAATAATGGATAGCAAACATGGTATTAGCAGGAGAGATCATGTTAAACAAACCTCCTGGACTTCTTTGAGGTAGCTACACATACAGTAATCTTTCTCAAACGGGCTTATGACATTATATATTTGGAGTTTCATAAAGTATTTGACAAAGGACCACATGACCGACTCATTGTCAAAATGAAATCAGACTTCAGAATTGCAGGAGTAATTAGTTATTTCAGGAGTAGGTTATAAATTGACTGTAGGGCAGAATACAAGGAGTCCCACAAGGATCAGTGTTGGGTCCTCTGCTCTTCCTTATTTATATAAATGCCATTTATAAGGTCACTAGTGGTAAAAATATTTTCATTAGCAGATTGTTTGAGTTATTCACATAACTCAAGCAGACTGAAATATAATGCAGAATTGGGCATGCATTGGTGCATTCAATTTAACATAGAAAAAGTAAAGTGGGAAATAACCATGTAATACAGGATTACTTTAAGGGAGACAAAATTAGAACGTGCTGAATTTAAAGTCCTTTTTTCAAAGGGCTGCAAAGGATACTTCCAGTTCTGTCAGCAGAACAAGGGGGCATAGGTGAATTTAGTTAAAAGGTAAATTTCAAGTATTTAAAAAAGTTGAGGCTTACTGTGTGCCCTTACATCCATTTCATGTCGTTCAGGCTTACTTAACTAAATGTTTCTTGATGGAAAGTAATCTTTCAAGCCATTCATATGAAAATGTAGGTTGGTGTTTATAAAAACACTGCCATTTGCAATCAAAGTCCAACTCTTCTGGCTCTTCTAATGCACAGAGTCATTATCACCAAAGCTGCACATAACACAACCAAGGAAACACTACGGAGACTCAGCCTGATCCTTTTCATTAATTACATTTCCATTTCAGACCCTTAGACCCACAGGCGAACGCACACCCGTATAGTGGGCGGGCACGCTCACCAGGCTGGTGACGAGGGCCTCCCTGTCGATCAGCTGCGTCTCCAGCTGCGCGTTGCGTATGCGCAGGTCCTGCAGCTCCTCCCTCAGCCGGCCCAGCTCCTCCGACTGCAGGCCATTGAAATGGGCTGCCTCTCCCTGCCCGGCAACCGGTTGGCTCCCCTTCTCTGGAGAGAGATAGAGAGATAGAGAGATAGAGATAGAGATAGAGATAGAGAGAGTGCTGCTTCACTCCCTCTCCTGATCACACCTCCAATTTCACTATTACCAAGATGGTATAATTCGGTCACAATGGCTATTTTAACCACCAGAAGCACCAGTTTGTTTTTTTCTGGAAATAAAAAACTTTCTTTAGACCAAAATTTAAAATGTGTCATCCAACATCTGCTATAAAATGGGGATTTGGGGTTTAACCCCGGCCCCCACAAAATGTTTTATGACAGTTCCAAACTGTTAATCTACTGCAGAATAATTCTTAAATGCAAACCCCCTCCCGTCTCCCTCCAGTCAATTAGTTTACAATTCAACTCTACCTTAAACTGCTATATTCGGTTGCATTTTCTTATGAGCCATTCAAAATAATGGGGTTGAATTTCAGGGTTGGATGCTGTTGGATACCTAGCTTCAGCTTGAGGATGCTGTACTTGTCTCTGTGCTGCTGTATCTGCGCCATCTGCTGTGCCATCGTGGTCTGCATCTGCTCAGTCTGGGAGGTCAATGATGCCACCTGCTCTTTCAGTTCATTTATCTGGGCATCCTGCAACGGCACAAGACATACACATGCACAGGCTTCAGAGGCATCTCATTGGTTCTGTGTGGCTCAGTAGGTAGAGCATGGCGTTGGCAACGCTTAGGTTGTGGGTTCAATCCCCACTGGGACCATATACTGAAAAATGTATGCATTCACTACTGTAAGTCGCTTTGGATAAAAGCGTCTGCTAAATGGTGTATATTATTGGTTGCAATTTAACCAATAATTGCCAAGTGATGGACAGGAGGCAACTAGCCAATCAGAGCTAGGCAAAACAAGGCATTCGAGCTCAAAGTTCTCGTTAGTAGGTGAAGCGCTACGTTCACTGCTTCAGTTGACAGGGTAGGTTAACGCTGAGGTTAATGGAACTGCCAAAAGTGAGACAGGCAGCAATGTGTGAAACCTGCTGAAGGTCAGTGTGAGGACAGTGGCTGTTACCTGCTCCCTAATGAGGTCCTTGTACTGCGCCATTATGCTGTCGTGCTGCTCCAGAGCCTTCTTCACCTCCTCCTCCTTCCTGTCCTCTTCGATGGATGTGTGCACTGACTTTGTTACCACAGCTGAAGGGCCGAAACACACAGAGAGCTCAGTGTCAAGACGGGGAAAACAGGAAACCTCGGAAAAAAACAAAAAGTTATCGTAGAGGTTTTTTCTGGGAAAATGTGATTACTATTTTTAATTTTAACATTACTTTGACATCATAAGGCACCTAGGAATTATGAAACATTTCTATTACTGACCCATAGCACATGTATTGAAAACAAATAACCCACATTCTACACAGGTGAGAATTTAAAATCTCATAGTAGCATCGTGATTAAATGGCCATAACTGATTTCAATTAGCCAAGATCGCCTCAACATCATGAACACTTTCCTTACTGGGAAAGTAAGTATACCTTCAGAACATATTTACTATGAATACCAAATTAATTACCCAAATCCTCCCTTATGTAATAACAGAAGAACCCAGCTAACGGGTAACATTCTCAACATGCCACAGATTGTGAGTATTGTGCTGGCTAATTATGTTAGATCCCGTGTGTCCACTCATGGAGGGCTATTTTATGTGCATTGATTGGCTAAAGAGTGCACTTGCCTTGTTTCCAAGGCCTAAATTAGCTGCTGGTTGAAAGGAAACCACAAAAACCAGCAAACCTTGGGCCCAGTGAAAAGTAAAAGACCACTGAGATAAAAATCTATCATTTCACCCCCTGGTGGCGCGACTGGTAAAGGCACTCCCCAGGAGCGCAGGTTGCCTACTGCGGGTGGGGGTTCAATCTCCGGCTGCACCTGGCTGCCCATGGGGAGGGGGAAAGGAAAGAATAGGCGAGTTAGCAAAAACAAATAGGCGAGTTCAAGTCTGGAAGGAAGTGGTTCATTGCCGGCCCCGGGTTAGTGGCTGGTCCCATAGTTGCAGGTGGCAGGCTCATGGGGGAGGGTGAATTGAAGAAATAGAGGGTATAATTAGCAACCAAAAACTAAATAATAAAAAATTAAAATATTATAATCTGAAAAAAATTATAACAATAATAATAAAAATAATAATGTGTTGCAACAACTTGTTGCTTGAGTCTGACACCCCTGTGTTAGGTGGTAAATTAGGCCTGTTGGGCTGTGCTGGGGACAGACTGACCCTCCAGCTCCTTGATCAGCTTGGTGAACTCGTGGTCAAACAGCATCTGCTCGGGGCTGGAGAAGGTGGGCTGGGGCCTGTGGGTGGCCCGTGAGTAGAGCTCCTGCTTGCTGATGAAGCCCAGCTTCTCCACAAAGTTCTCCTTCCCAATCAACTTCTCAATCAACTGCTTCAGCTTCTCTCTGTGGGGACAGAGGCCAAGAACATGCTCTTACAGATGCAGACGAAGAACACGGCCACAGTGGACTTGCTTCAAAGTACTTGCAATTGAATTTGCAACAATATTCAGTTAGTCAGAGTCGGAGATATTTGACCATCAACTTCCATTATATCTGGCACATACTGAATGGTAAAGAAGTAGAATGTGGGGCTGCTGGGTGGCAGGGAGACACATAATTGGCAGTAGCATTGCCCAGGGAGGGAGGGACCAGTAATCTGGAACCAGTAATCCCCGCACACCAGCTTCCCCCTCAGTACCTGGTGTGCGGGGTGTCCCATCACACACCAGCAACCCCAGGTGACCAGCCGGGGGCCTACAGTCTGTCGGGCAAAACAAACTAGTGAGCAAAATATGACTAACACAGTAGAAACACTTATGAAATTCAAACTTACAGAATATATGATCACATCATTAGCAGTAGTCCACACCAGACAAGATCACTGATTTATACAATCATAACTTGAAACAAGGAATAGCTTCTATTATTTATAATGACATGGAAATTGTAACAGGATTATAGCATGAGGGATGACAATATGTAATATGTTATGTTTTGGGGTGGTGCATTTCTTTAGATATTGCAATGTGAAGTTAATGGGCCAATGATTGATTTTCTTCTCAAAAAAAAAAATGTCACGAGATGTCATAGACAGAGATAATTTTGTCTTCCTCGACATTCAAGTTTCAAGACTTCCATGACTGCACTATTGAGTCAACATTATTAACCTTTTAGGATTTGATATTTGCCGTGTGACAGGTTCTGTCCAATACATCACCAGAAAATAATGACTAATGAACTGCCAAGCTAGCAGACCACCATCACTGTAAGTAGCACCTAAACTAGGTTCCGCATCCTCCATGCAGTAACCTCAGTCACCCGCAAGGACATTTTCTAACACGCAGCAAGTATTGTGTGTAAAGGCAGGACATTTCTCACAAAATATTTGCTTATGGTCAACCCTCAGCACGAGGGAGTTTGTGCGTAAGCGCGGTTGATAAACGAGGCCACTGATCTGGGGTCAGCGTTAGGGGCCCATACTTGGTGTGGTTCTCAAGGGAGTTGTCATTGTAGCAGATGCAAATCCCCAGCAGCAGAGCGCACAAGCCCTGGACCAGCCGTTCCTCCTCTCCCAGATTCTCAGAGATCTGCCCCGTCAGCTGAGGGAGCAGCTGGTTAAGGACACAGGTGTAACACTATCAAAAAACACTCTCCCTCCATCCCTCATCATGCACAACAATACATTACTGCATCGTATTCACTGGCCAATGCTAAGGGGGATGCGCTCTGGGAATGAGCCATAGATTTAGGTCCACTCTGGCCCAGGTGCAGCTCTTTCTCTGCTCCTTATTGAAGCCCAATACCATCTCAGGAATTGCTTTGGGTCGAGTTTCACCTCCAACTTTTTTTTTTTTTTTTTTACATTTTGGTTGGGCAGAGAGATACTCGAAAAAAGCGTCTAGACAGTCCTGTCCAGCAGACATCTCTGATGTGTCAAATGTACCCCAATAGCGACATTTACTTTCCAATGAAGCAGCGAGAGCCTTAGGCATTTCAGAAGCACTTTTGTAGAACTGCCAAAAGATAAAGCTTCAGAAGACATGGCAGGACCTGAAGCACCCTCCTTAGGGAATAAATGTGCCGTCGGGGCATCTTTAAAGGAAGGATACATAGGAGATGTTTTCTTGATTGTGCAGGAAGTGAGAAACGGCAATGGGGCAGCTGCTGATCCAGGTGCAGAGCAGGCTGAGCAGGCCCACTCTTGTCTGGACCTTACTGCCCTAGGGACAGACCACCACCACAACCGCCACACACGCATACGCACACACAAACAACACACACACACACACAGACACACAGACACACAGACCACCACCACAACCGCCACACACGCATACGCACACAGACAAACAACACACACACACACACACACACACACACACACACACACACACACACACACACACACACACACACCACCACAACAGACACACACGACACACACACAAACAACAACACACACACACACACACACACACAGACACACAGACACACAGACCACCACCACAACCGCCACACACGCATACAGACACACACACACACACACACACACACACACACACACACGCACACACAGACCACCACCACAACCGCCACACACGCATACGCACACACACAAACAACACACACACACACACACACACACACACACACACACACACACACACACACACACACACACACACACACACACACACACACACACACACACACACGCACATACATACGTAACCATGCAATACACACAATCAAACACATACACACAAACACACACCCAACCACACCCACACCCACACGCAAACAAACACACTTTATTCAGTATCACCACAACTCTACACAGACAACATCAACCTCAAACCCAGGCAAAGTATTTGCATATACTTATATGTAAGCCTTGTCACAGCCGTCTACTGGATGCATTCTCCACACATCCAACTAAATACCTTCCCAATTTTCAAAAGCCCAAAGTTTATTTTGGTAAAACATACGTTTCAAGCTCAAAATAGAAATAAATGACAACTTCTAGATGATTGAGAACAACTATAGCTACTTTAGATTATGGAAATACAATAACACATTCATTCAGCAAATATAATGCCAAAAATATAAATGATTTAAGACATATTTGAGTTAACTACCTTACATCAATTTATATTTCATAGACTTTGCTGAAGGAAATATCTTAACTTAAGTCAGGAGAAGACTGTGAACCAGTAATTGGCGTTAACAGCAACATCTCACATGTTTAGTTCAACCATGTAAATGACTGCAAGACACTCACACAATTTGCAAACCATTAGTAATTACATATGGTTATGGACAAACAATAGGCATATTTTAATAAAAATGTATTAGAAAAGAGGCCAATGTATGAGAACGGTTATTTTAACATTTAATAAACCGTCATCTTCACCATTTCAGCTTTCATATACAAGACTTTGAGGAGGAAATAAATCTAATCAAATGAAAACAGTTCTTGACAATACTGACAAAAGTCATACTGAAAGTGAGAAGGATCGGTGAGTTTCAGCATTGTCAGAATTTCTGTAATAACAGCATCACCCAGAGGATAGGAGGTGAAATAGCACCAATAATAATCCCTCAAAACCAAATCAGGGTTAGAATCAGGCCTGCAGTGTTACATCCTTAAGCCCCCTTGTTTTCGCACTGTATTTTTTATCATATGCTGCTCCCTTAAGGGCAAGTTGAGCCAAATAATTGAAACAATTATTAATTGACTTTATTACTTTTGATGGGATCTCCATTCGAATAGGGCTGGTTAACATTTAGCACACTGTTTCACAAATTGTAGCACAGCGAAACCTGCCGGCATTAGTTAATTCTTAATATGAATAACATTTGATCTCCGAAATTGCATGAGTTGCCCAGAATACATTTGCTGTTATATTTGTGTGCCAAACACTTCCATAGCATTTGATGTTCCCATGTAAGCCTAACTGAAGATCATCTAAAAGATCACCTCTTTGGGGGTTTCACTCCTTAAGATGTCCCTTCTGACATAATCTTGGGGACTGGTAGCTCAAAAGCACTTCAGAAATTAGCTTCAGTTTCAGCTTCAGTTTTAGTGGGCCTTGGACCATACAACTGATCGTTAGTTCTCGTGATCAGAAAGCAATGGCACGTTATGAAGGAAGTGTAGTGAATAATCAAAACACTGCGAAAACGAAGGGGCTTGCACATCCTTAAATACAAGCCCACAGGACACATGGGATCTCAGTCAGACCTGAGGGGTGAGTTACAAAAACAAAAGGGGTGGAAATTGGCCAAAAACAGGGGCAAGAAGAAGCCAGAACCAAAACATGGAGCAACCTGCGGAGGCCAAGCAAACATTCACTGTGCCGTCCACACTGCAACTTACCCTGCGGTCGATCTTATCCCCCTGAAAATCATAATGCCATACATCTGAAATTTACGGACAAGCACGGTTTACCTCCCCAACTCCCCAATCAACATGTGAAATTTACGCAAGAATACTTCCTTTACAATGGGTTGCCAAATCAATTTTAAAATCTGTTTTTGGTCAGAAAAATTCATCGTTACACCCAGGACTGCAGTGTTTGGTGACATATTTTCTTATTGCAGACCTATTGCATTTTATGAATATATCAAAAAGGACACAAACTGACGTACTGCGACATGACTACAAAACCTCATCAATCTTAAATTCACTGGCTCTTTTCTGCCCTTTAGTGCTTAAAATGTCATATTAGTCTCTGTCAAAGTCTCTGCCATGGCTACCCAAGACCCAGAGAGCAGCAAAACAGCAATGCTTTTGAGATGGCTCAAAGATACCAGGTTCAGCATTTACTGGATTTAATGTGACTGAATTCAGAAGTAAAGAAGGACATTTTCACTGGGCACCCTATTTGAAGGTAAATTGAAACCATTACCCCCTGGAAATCTAATCAGTTGACTACTTTGCAAAGCGACGTCAGATTCTCCATTCAGTTTACACGGTTCCCAAGCTTTGTCATGTCATGCGGACGGCCCCCGGTGTCTGCGCTCGAGCTTGCAGATGGCACTGTACCTGGGACAGGATGTTAGTGCACTGCTGAAGCAGGGAGATGGGCGGGGTGCCCACGCTAGTGGCCAGCTGAACCCGCAGGAGCTGCTCCTTTTGGGCGAGGTTGTCCTGCAGGGCGTGAGCCAGGGCCACTGCCGCGCACCAGTTAGACAGAGAGTCCGTAGAAAACAAGCCCCCACACAGTAGCTGGCCTGCCGTGATGGAGTTCGCTGGGCGGAGAGAGGATGCAGATCATTACCCACAAGCCCTAGAGACACCAGGCACTGTACAGTCATCCAGAGGAATCCTCAGAAGCAACAGGGTTGTACACCGCTGGCTGTGCGCTTACCTTCAATGGTTGATGGCAAGAGTGTGGAGACGATCTCTTCCTGGCCTTTGCGGTTTTTGTACAGAAAGCTCTGGAAACAGTAGAGAACCGCACAGCGCAGCACAAACGGCTGCCTCTCATTCACCATGGACATCAGCAGCACCACTATGGCAGGCCTGGGGTCAATAGCAAAGAGCCAGGAGGTTAACCTTTTCATATCACACCACATTCTGTTCTCATAGGGCTCTATTCAGAGCTGAGTTAATAAGCACAAGTAACGTGGAGATAAGTCAAAAATTACACACCTAACCTGTCTGCTCATATTCAGCTAATTTGTGGAATTAAGCACCCCCTGGCAAGTTGCGCGTCTAGGGAGAGGTTTTCCGGAAATAAAAATGTGTCTGGAGACGTTCGCTATTCTGTGTTAAGTGATGTTTGCTACAAAAAAAAAAGTTTAATAAGTAGCACGCCACTACCAGGCCTTGTTTTGCACTGTATATTGTTTGCTTGCGTTTGGCAATTTTAGCATTTACTTGGGTGCGCAGGTCTCTGTACTTATGTTTCAGTTCGTAAATGACAATAACACAACCCCTCAGAGCTCACATTTACCGTTATCGGATTCATTTTATATTTCAATTTTTAGTATTCTTAAAAATGTAGTTGCTTTCTGTAATGTGGTCTTAAATTCATACATTATGTAGAATCTCTGGTTTGATGTTGATAAGGCATAATTCTGTATGCTACTTCTGGGTTCATACCATGTTCGGTTGGACAGTCAGTCCGAAAGCGCTGACGTTCATATCCCTGAGGTTCTACTATGCTTACATCTAAATTCAATGATGTGATATGTATAATCCGTTCATATATATATGTGATATTCTATTGTAGTAGTCTATGGAATTTAATAATGTGATATTAAATAGGGACACAAAGAAAAAAGAAAAATATATAAAATATATGATATAATGAATGATATAAAAGAAATTATATAAAAGATAGGGATGATTGTTTCACCTTGGAGGGTTGGAGGGAGCATTCACACAAGCAAAGTAGTCCTGGTTGTCCTGGGAACCACGAATGACTTCTGATACAGTATTAATAGTCTAGAAGAAAATAAAAAGAGAGGGAAAGGAAATGTAAATAGAGGCCAGCATGTGAGAGCAATGCACTTTAAAAACCACGGAGGAGCAAAAACCGCAAGGACAAACTTGGTAGGCGACAATATATTTCCAAAAACATTCAATCGTGAATCAGAATGATGGACCAAACTGGACATATTCAAAATCATACTAATCTTAAGATTAAAATTAAGAAAACTTTTAAACATACTGTAATAAGAGAGAAATGGCAGCTGTAAGTACAGGATGGTAAACAAACAGGTAGCTCGCTCATTTATCTCAAGGTTTCCAAAACTAGTACAAAGCAATGCAAAACGTAGTTACATTTCTTCCGTTTCTTCATAAGACAAGTGCAATAGTGAACATGTGTAAACAGTCTAAAGTGTGAATGGAAATATTTTAGATTTATATCCAGGTAATTTCGTAACCCTATATTATTTATATTCTTTTACGTATTTAAAATATAAATAAATGCAGCTATTTGTTCAGCATTAACAGCCTATATGTTCTCTTAATAACACAATTCTCCAAATTGTCCAAAATCCAAAAAAGTCCAAACTCCTTGGATAAACACATGCAATGTAAAAATGTAAAAGATATACAGTGCCGTGAAAAAGTATTTGCCCCCTTCCTGATTTCTTCTTTTTTTGCATATTTGTCACACTTAAATGTTTCAGATCATCAGTTTTTAAATGATGATTTCATTTATTAAGGGAAAAAAGCTATCCAACCCTACCTGGCCCTATGTGAAAAAGTAACTGCCCCCCCTCAATTTCACAAGCTGCACACAGGCCTGATTACTGCCAGACCTGTTGAATCTAGAAATCACTTAAATAGAACCTGTCTGACAAAGTGAAGTAGGCTAAAAGATCTCAAAAAGCAGCACATGATGCCACGATCTAAAGAAATTCAAGAACAGATGAGAAACAAAGTCATTGACATCTATCAGTCTGGAAAGGGTTACAAAGCCATTTCTAAGGCTTTGGGACTCCAGCGAACCACGATGAGAGCCATTATCTACAAATGGAGAAAACTTGGAACAGTGGTGAACCTTCCTCGGAGTGGCCGGCCTACCAAAATTACTCAAAGAGCACATCGACGACTCATCCAGGAGGTCACAAAAGACCCCAGACGAACATCTAAAGAACTGCAGGCCTCACTTGCCTCAGTTAATGTCAGTGTTCATGATTCCACAATAAGGAAGAGACTGGGCAAAAATGGCATCCATGGGAGAGTTCCAAGGCGAAAACCACTGCTGACCAAAAAGAACACAAAGGCTCTTCTCACATTTGCCAAAAAACATCTTGATGACCCCCAAACCTTTGGGAAAATATTTTGTGGACTGACGAGTCAAAAGTGGAACTTTTTGGAAGGTGTGGGTCCCGTTACATCTGGCGTAAAACTAACACAGCATTCTATAATAAAAACATCATACCAACAGTCAAACATGGAGGTGGTAGTGTGATGGTATGGGGCTGCTTTGCTGCTTCAGGACCCGGACGACTTGCCGTAATTGAATTCTACTCTGTACCAGAAAATCCTGAAGGAGAATGTCCGGCCATCAGTTCTTGACCTCAAGCTCAAGCGCACTTGGGTTATGCAGCAGGACAATGATTTGAAACACACCAGCAAATCCACCTCTGAATGGCTCAAGAAAAACAAAATGAAGGTTTTGGAGTGGCCTAGTCAAAGCCCAGACTTAAATCTGATTGAGATGCTGTGGCATTACCTTAAACAGGCAGTTCATGCTCGAAAACCCTCCAACGTGGCTGAATTAAAACAATTCTGCAAAGAAGAGTGGGCCAAAATTCCTCCACAGCGATGCAAAAGACTCATTGCCAGTTATCGCAAACGTTTGATTGCAGTTGTTGCCGCCAAGGGTGGCACAACCAGTTAAGTTCAGGGGGGCAATTACTTTTTCACATGGGTGATATGGGTGTTGGATAACTTTTTTCCTTCAATAAATGAAATAATCATTTAAAAACTGTATTTTGTGTTTACTTGGGTTCTCCTTGTCTTATATTACATTTTGTATGAAGATCTGAAACCATTCAGTTTGACAAATATGCAAAAATAGAGGAAATCAAGAGGGGGAAAAATACTTTTTCACGGCACTGTATATATATATTCTCTTTAATAAAAGCAAGATATGACAGCCCCAACACTTCTCTGCTCCACAGGGCATTGTAAAAAATAACAAATACAGTAGAAAAACATAGAAAGAATGCAAAAAAGGACAGGCATGCTGAAGGAGAACTTTTGATACACAACAGTAAGAAAGGTGCAAATGAAACATTCATCAGGAGCTTCTGTGACATTTCACTTTGAGAATCAACAGGGATCTAGGGAATAATAATAATAATAATAGGAAAATTTGAATTAAAATCCAGACATGGGACCAAGTCAGCAAGTGGAAATCTAAAAATCTCCCAGGAACCTCTGTGACCCTGAGCTTTACCTTAATTAAAAAAACTTAACAAAACTCTACATATTATTGACAAAACTAGAGACTGGAAATTTCTTTTAAAACGTAGAGAACCTCAGGTGGCCAGTTATAAAAGCAGAACAAAAAAATGGCCATGTCAGAGAACCACAGAAGGACAAGGACAAACCCAAACTCAATTCCCATTTCAACTTCATCAGCAAGGAAAATATGTATTATAAAAACACATTTTATCCCACCACATAAAATGTTCATATACCACTCGGAGACAAACACATTGTTTGCACATGGAAGCCAGGTTTTTTATTTTTATTTCATTAGCGTTAAGCATGCGTGCACAAATATATTTGGACTGTATTGAAAAGTGATTAGTAGTTAAAGTAAATCAATGTGCTTCCAATTGTGAAACTGAAAGTTAAACTGATCATATTAATGAAGGAAAATAAATGGGTTTTTAACAGTCCTGCTCCGGATGAATTTCTTGCTAAGGTCAGAAGAGTGGTGACGTCTAAGTACAAGCACGTTTTAAATGTAACAGATTTTAAGCGCTCTGCATTCTTGCACTCTCGGTAGTGCATTCTTCTGAGTGTACTTGGAAGTGCGTTCTTACAAGTAAACAAGAACGCAGGACCCAAGTATGCAATTTGGGACACAGCCATAGTTTTTGTAATATGGTATATGAGAGAGGGACAATATGCTGATATGAGATTATTGGTTCAGGGTCCTGTGACCTGTTCTCTCCAGGCTAAATCTTCAACTGGTGTCTGTTCTTTCTCTCTCCGCTCCCCAAACATCAAAGGGAACTCCTTGGCTGGCTAAACAACCAGTTCATTGCCCAAATATACATAAACTACCACCGACAGGTTTTATTACTCTCTGAAGGACAACTAGAGCACCTAGGTATGTGGATTATCGGTACCAGTTTGGTCCACACCAGAGAAAAGCGGAGGTCCACGTGTCACCTTGTCAGTGTTGCAATATTCTTTGCGTGAGCATATTATGTTTCCCCACAGAATAGCTAAACCAATATCCCTGTATAATCCAAACTGTCTTCCCCAAACCCCAACAATATTTGGTGTCACCACAATACTCACCACGAGATAATCATTTCATTGATAACCTTGACAAGATGTTGTGTTAGACCCAAAATAAAAATATAAAAAAGGGTCCGACCCAGACATGTGGTCTGTTGATGGCTTAGGTCATTCTAGCAATTCACTCTACACATTCTGGCACTCTTGGGATCTTGCTGGCTCACATTCTGGCATTTGTTTTTGCTTTGTTTCAGTGGGTTCAGTGCATATTGGGAGAAACAAACTTGGTTTGATACATTGTCCATTTAATCCGTTTCATAATCATTTTTATGTATAGGATGTAATGTTTGTTAAGGTAGTAAAACTGTTTGTACAGTTCACATAGAATATTTTGTCTTTGTCCTAGTGTTGTAACTTAATACATTTTACAATTTGAATTGAAAAGTGTGGAGGTTGATCCACCAGATTGCTCTGCTAAGAATGAGTAATTTAATTGATCATTGGAATCCAATGCAATATTATTAAATTAAATCAAATAAACATATTTTACATGTAGGATAAGTGAGGGGTTTAGCACATAACACCATTTGGGTTCAGTATTCAGAGTGCTGAATTTTAAATAAAGGTGTTTTATTTGACTGTTAAGGCTACTGGATTCAGAAAATAGAGATTTGTATTAAATTCTCACTTGCCTGACAGCAACTATTTATTTTATAGAAGGTTGATATTTTGTAATGAATATCTATTACTGTTAATAACTAGACTTACACTTGTGTTTGATCTGCTTCATTAGAATTTGTTTCCATCATAATAGACCTGGAAATTCACTTGTATTTTCTATGAAGTGTTTCTTTCTAAAGTCACGGTGTGTCTTATAAACATCTTACATTTACATTTTAAGCATTTAGCAGACACATACATATACATATAAACACAATTCAGCGGATGCCTCTTACCTCAGTGAGAATATCTGCAGGAACACCAGTAGCCATTAAAATGGTACAGAGCTGCTGTAGGAGGCTGCAGTGGTACATGGACTTCTGGCAGCTGCTAATAGCTCCAGGGGAGTTCATAGGAGAGACCATCACTCGGACAAGCTGTAAGGAGCAAGTGAAGGTGACAGATTAACAACTAATACACGACAAACACCATAAGGCCACAACCGTGTTCTATTAATGACACCATTTTCTGGCGGAATTAGGATGCATACTTGGAGGGTTCCCTCTCAAGTAATAATGATACATTCCATTACTTTTTGTAACATTTTAAAGAATTGTACAGGTTACTTCTCAAATATCAAACAAAATTGGGCCACTTTGTCAATGGAATTCCAAGGGGAAGGACTTTTAAAAATAAAAATAATAGATGCTATTGACAGCAAATACCAGTAACAAATTACTTTAGATAATGGGCTTAATGTTCACACCAGACAGCTATTTTTTGTTATAAATATCACACACTGCAAGCTAGATAGAAATGAGATAAAAACTAGTGAGCTGCAAGAAAGGTGGACACACTCTCTATAATATATACTGTATATATATATATATATATATATATATAGATAGATAGATAGATAGATATAGATATATATTCACCACAGAATTGCTTATTAAATGTATTACATCCAGGATTTGAACCCTCACACTTCTTGTTACAAGTCCAGTTCCTTAAGTACTATGCCACACTTAACTTAACCACAACACAACCAAAAAACACCAAAAGGTGACAGTCAATGTCATGATTATAAATGGAATTGCTTTCGTTAATCTTGCTACCCTGACTGCTGGTGTCTGGGTGGAGAATATCTGGAGGACAAACAAAGTGTAGTGAGCCCATGTCTTAGGACAAATAATCCATCACTCACCTGCAACATTAGATGGAGGTTTGTCACCTTCTGGGCAGACCAACCAGAGTTGTCATCCCCAACCTCGAACCAGGGCTTCATGCGTTGGATATAAGAACCCTCCTTGAAGAAGTTCTGGTTGGAGCTGTTGTTCTTGAGTAGACTCAGCATAAGTAATAGACAGTCCTCAACCACAATACCTGCAAAGGGGTTTATAGGCTATATTATGTCCCTACTCATCTAATGTTAACCTATTTCAGGTTTTAAGTCATAAATGCATTTCAGAAATTTGTTTTTAGTGCTCACAGGATGTTTAATTCTGTTTTACTGTCAAGCCTTATATTGGTTGCTTTCGACTGGTGGTTCTTAAAATAATCATTATGATCTACTTACCTCCATCGCTGTTTTCCTCCTCTGAGATGATATCTAGAAGTCGTTCAAAGGCATTCTCAAAAGCTACAATTTTCTGGATGGCCGCGTTGCCTTTAGTCAGCTGTTGCAGCAGTAAAAGACCCTACAAAAGAGAACAACCTAATTGAGCATGTACACTTAGCAATTTAAAACAGGCCCTCACTGCACAGAGCATAAACAAATATTTATACGGGTACAATGTATCATATCAGAGGAGCATCCATTTAAAATAGCTCTTTGAGAGCTGACCACCATTGCCTGAGGCTGAGTGGTAGTGTTGATAATGTGACAGAACCGGAGCTGCTGAAATGTCCAAAAATGTGAGCAAAAAGTGGAAGATCAAAACATTTTCCTCTCAACAGAAGACTCGCCTTGGATTCAAGAGTGAAAGTATGTTTGAAATTTTAAAAACATGTCTACTTACATCATTTCTAATAATTTCTCTGGAGTCTGCTAATAAATCCATAAGTCTTGATACACCTGTATAAAACAAAAAACCATGCACCTACTTTTCAGCAAAACGTTTTAAACACAAAAACTGTAATAATTTTATTTTATGGTTTTCTTATTGACAACCAAATACAAGAACCGATTTTAGTAATGATACATGGCTAATAATACAAATATTCAATGTATTTAGACAAAGCGATTGTATGCTTTTAAAATAGTGATATACAAATGCTACAGCAGTAATGTTTGATATTTTGATCATTATGAATAATGTTCATAGGACAGGAGCAAACAGGGGAAGGCAAAATCTACAGAGACCAAATGAAACCTGACATGGGGACACGTCCCAATTCATGTTTTCATTCTTTTTAGTTCTTAAACAAAAATGTATAAGAAACTAAAATGTAACACTCAATTGTGCCATTCAATCTTAAGGACAAAGCAGAATGGATTTAGATCGAATAGAAGCCCTAGAGAATTCCTACCCATGGGGCTGACAAGGATAATCCCCTGGACTGGAGGACACCGGTTCTTTAGCAGGGCAGTGATAAGCTTGACTCCTGGCCATCGCACATGGAAGTCAAATTCCTAAAAATGAAATTGAAAAGAACAAAATGGACAGAATTACTGCTGGTGTCAATCACAAAAGGTCACACCAAAATTCAAATTACATGCACCATGGTTTCAAGTATGAGACAAATGTATGCAAGGCAAATAGGACAAGTATGTTCAAATCTGCACAAAGGTAGAAATAGTAGTCATTGGGATCAGGAACGTGCAACTAGTGGCTCATGGGCCACATCTGGCTTCCGACACGTCCCCACTGTCCCCTATTAAAAATAGTAATTAAGTGGACTTACACACATACAATGGTGTTTTTTTACAGTTATTTTCAAGTACAATCATAAAGTTCTGCATATCATCAGAACATTTTCCCACCCGTCTCATGACAATGGTGTTAAACAGTGTTAAACAGAGTACAAATCTATCAACAATATCTTCTATCATTTTTTTAGGTCACGAACTTCAAAAACCCGTAGGTTTCTTTGTTTCCAATAACGTATAGCTGCCCCTCTATGATACTTGGGTTAGTGAGGTATGCAATGGCTGATAATTGTTCTACATTTTCAGAGAGAGCAGCATTCAACCATTCCTGTTCAAAATGAACACCTACCTCCAAAAGACTCAAGATAAGGGTGATGTTTTCTTGTTTGCCAATTAATACATCGGTAAACTTGGCTCCAAGGTCATCTGTCTCCTTCTGAGAGGTTTCCTCTGAACACAAGCAGAGAGGTGAGAAAAGTAAACTATGGGCCATGCACAGAGGACACTGAACCCAATTGGGTAGCATTAAATCTGTCTTATTACACAGGATTGTGACTGGAAAATATATGCTCACTTGACAACAAGGCAGCCACTGTTTACCCAAATTAAGCCATTCACTGCATGTTCAAGAAGAAAGAAGGGGCTGGATTCACACAATAAATAAAAAAAGGAAATACTGTGAACTGTGAAATTTTCCAAAAAATGATTTCAAGGATACATACCTCTTGGATACTTTTTTTTTTATTAACCAAATATTTTTCACTTTTTTGAGAGCACCATCTTTCAAGGTTGTTCAAATTAGAATTTTTTCAAATGATTAATTAATAAATTATTAAAGTTCCAAAATAATATATTTTTACAATTCTATAAGCATACATCTTCTTTATTTGATAAATCCAGGCCATGGTGAGAGAATCCTACCCATATTCTAAAAACAAAATCACACCTACATTTATAAAAATATAGGGATGTTTTTACAAGACAAATTGGTATGTCCTTAACTTTGACTAATAACACATTTAAGAAGGAAACCCCTGCTCCCCAACCATCACAATTTTGTGGTCAATGATATTAAGTCATGATGTGCAACAAGTTGGTGGAACAAGAAACACACAAACAAACACTACTCATATTTGAGGTCAAAGCACTGGTTAAGCTGAACCTAAAACGTTGTATAAGGAAAAATGGCCCCAAAAATGATCCCAATATTGAATGCCACTAACTTTTGATTAGACCAGATAGTGCACTTGAAGTGTATGCCATCCCCCTTTAATCATAGCAATTACTGAAGGATATGGCTACAGACATGCAGAAGCCAGGCACAAATAACTTTTTACCTTCTGATTCATCTGTAGAATTAAACAAGAAATAGAAGGAAAAGCAAATTAGTAAAATAATCATATTCCAATTAACAAGTTACGATTTTCAAATTTGTGACTAAAAAGGTGGAAAACATACAGAACAAATCATGCAATTACGTGGAAAGGCTATACTGCTCTTAACTGATATAATCAAACTATTCTTCAAAAGGTGCATGAGGTACGTGTTATAAAAAAGATTTTGCAGCAGCAATGGTAAAGCAAGTAAAATTGTCACAAGGCATAACAAATACCTCGTTCCTCTTCTTCATCATTGGAAATTACATTGTACAATGTATCCAATGCATATCCAATTATTTCTGAGTCAGAGCTGGGGAAAAAATATATTGTTAATAATAATATTATAATAATATGCACATTTTGCTAATTCCATACAACTTTTGAAATGAAAAGCAGCCCTTCAAAATATGTTTTTTAGAAAACCATGTATTTGCACTTATTCAGTGTGACATCCAGTAGGTCTACTGAAATATACACCTCTAAAGCGTTGTTAGCAATTCATACAGATGGAGTTTTCCTGGAAAACTTCAAGCAAAGTACTCAGTTTCAGAGAGGTATTATGAGGTTAACCGAAGCAATAAAATACATTAAAAAACAAGGCACACTGTTTTTAAAGTAAAGAACAACATATCATGTAAAATAGCATACGTAAGTAGCTACAGGCTCAAATTAGAGCATTCATCATTCTTTGGTTTGAATGCAGAGCATGGATTTGATATACATACACGGTAGTTGTTGTGATTTAACAAGTAGTGTTGCACTGACTGATATGAAGTTGTTCTGGTGTACAAACTAAGCCTACTTGCCAAGGTTTCTCACTGGCAAAGTAGGATCATACTAGCACTGCACTATATGAACAAAAATCATATTGAGATTATTTTGCTAGATATTGCAATTTGAGATCTTACAGCTACAATGTGTGGCAGTCTACAGGGTTTTGGTTTATGAATTACACAGTTTAAACCCTGTATATTGTTGGCATGTAAAAATAATTTATGAAAACTGTGCAAAAAGGTTTTATTTCCATGATTTTATGCACTATAAGACGGCTAGCTGACATTGGCACATCCCTTGTTACCTAGCTAGCTAGCTAGAAAACATGAAGTCAACCAGATCGGTCCAGAAACAAGCTAGCTAGCTACCATTACAGTGAAAATGGTCCCTTATTACCGTACGCCATCAATATAGATAACTTGGTTAGCTACGTTCGTATAAACAATTAGTCAAATAACAATGGCTAGCTAGTTCATTTCACTATCACATATAGTTACTCCTACCGCCCCCAATGAGCAATTCGTGTTTAGCAGCTGGCCAAAATGTGAACGAAGTATGATCAAAAAGACACGTACAACATTGCAGGCAGAAGTTTCAATTTTGTATTCGATTTATTTTCCATGTTTCGGACACTTTGTTTGAAAGCAATATCTGGGCATCTTTTGAGTGCAGTGAGTCTTTTGAATGTAGATAGATATGTTTGGTTGAGTGGCACGGATTGTTGTTAGTTTATCATTCAACTAAACATTTTGTATTAAGGTCGCTAGAAATGAGCCTGTCTCTGCTGTAAACCTGTTCTCAGTTGTTTACAGCAGAGACAGCCCCCTTCCCGCTGTTAATACAGTAACCTCAAAGAGATGGATGCCTCCTCTGATAGCAATGGCAGTTGTTTCTAAAAACAACTTTAAACAATTTACAGTTTCTAATACAGTAGGAACTTATTAGCACAAATATTATTTGTTAATAATGTCATACAGCACACTGGCACGGCAGCATCTACAGTAATCTATAACTTTTTTGCCACTAGAGACTGTAGCCTATAAAGACAAACTGTTATAAATATAGTATAATAATATCACCACCATAAATTCCAGTCACATACCTGTCAGTTTGCAGTATATGAATCAACTGACCCATGGAACCTTTTCCATGTGTGCCAACTTCCAGCAATGTATGAATTAGCCCAAGTGTAAAACTTTCTCTGTACAAGAATGGATCACTGCTTTTCCCCAGCATTTATCTGAAAAGCTAAAACAAAAATCCAGAAAATCACATTGTGATGTTTTAAATAATTAATTTGATTTTAATGAAATAAGCACCTCTTCCACCTACTGGAAAGCACTAATAATTAACTGCACCTGTTTGAACTCGTACTGTATAAAAGACACATTAAAATTATGGAACAGGTGCATTTTCCATGAATGCTGGCCAAAGTCATGTTCAGTACTAATATTTTATGATACAAGGTATGAATTAGCCCAAGTGTAAAACTAATAACAAATTAGGGTAATTTAGTATGATAATAAAATAACAAAAATCTGTAAGCATGGAGGTGGAAACATCAATTTACAATTATTATTATTATTTCCATCATTGATTATTAACATCTCAGGTCCTGGAGTGGCCTAGCCATTCCCTTATATAGGGCAACATTGAATAAATTAGACAATTTGGATATAAAATACACCAATTAATGTGTGTATTTGTGTTTGCAGTCAGGTCTAAACTACAAAGGTGGAGGGTCTGTTCTGGATCTTTGACAAACATAACACATCCTCAGACCAGAGATGTTTGACATCATAACCTGTTTTACACACTGATCCTGCTAAACCAATACAGCAAGTCCCCCCAAGAGCTAATGTTGGTTAAAAATCAGGCTAGACAAGAAATGAAAGGATAGAACTGTACTACCATGAATGCATTTGCATATTTGTGTACTTTTAATACAAAATATAAATGCATATAAATAAACCATACTTTGTTTACTTTTCTAGTGGGTTTGACAAGTCAGGAAAAGTATGAAATGACAAAATACTGCTTTGTTATGATTATTCCTATTGCCTTGTGGTCACTGGGACTACCATACATGCTTTGCTATTTTTGTTCACTTTAAAAGAATAAAGATGGAACCAAACAAATGGCTAACTAAATGTATGCAAAATAGACCAAATAGACATTACATAAATTACTTACATTTCTCACTGATTTATTTCCAAATGCTATTAGAAATGCAGAATACATACATAGTTTCACCTAAAGTACATCACTTGAAAGCTTGATTCTGGTATAAGTCCAGATGATTCATACAGTACCTTTGATAGAGATTTGAGAGCTCGTACTGCATCCCTTCGGTCCTCCAGCAGAGTGGAAGAGGCCACTCTGTCACACAGTTTCTGAATCTGTGCCATAAGAAAATTACATTTCCTGTAACTTGCTAATGGCAATGAAAATGAAAAGACAGTATATTTTAACAATCCAAGAGAAAGACTAGAAATAGTCCAATGGCATGCAGAAAATCACCATCTTCTTGGATGGCGATATGCATTACACAACATAATTTACACTTTCCCTAATTAACAGGCTTCATGTATAAAATATGGTTGACATCTTTTGTAAATATGTTCAAAGACCTGATGGAATTACTGAGAACCAGGTACTGTGTGGTTCCTAACAGTCTACAGATACTTTTTGCAGGTTTGAATTTTTCAGGTCAGTTCACACACACACACACACACACACACACACACACACACACACACACACACACACACACACACACACACACACACACACACACACACACACACACACACACACACATACACACACACACAGACACACACAAATGCCAGGACAGTATCTGGTCTACCAGTTCATGAAATAGAAAAACATCATCAATACCATGCCAATACTTTGAAAAGGGTACTAAAGCTAGTCACCAGAATGTAGCCTACTGTTCTTAAATTCTAAACTAGCTATAACTTTAGATTTGGGCTTCTGTACATTTTCTTTTGAGTGCAGTGAGTCTTTTTGAATGTAGTTATACATGTTTGGTTGAGTGGCACGGATTGTTGTTAGTTTATCATTCAACTAAACATTTTGTATTAAGGTCGCTCGAAATGGGCAAGGACTTGTAGGCCTATAAAGTAACAAGCTTGAAATGGCAACATTTTGAACGCAGTAAATCGTCCCACAATAAGCAGTTATACAGTGGCACCGGTGTTTGAACCTTTACTATTCTGTCTGACTAGAAAGATAGCTTGCTAACCAACGACCCAAATTCCCCAAGATTGTAGCAAGCAAATCAACTCGACTTTCAAAGCTCTGCCATTTATTAGAACAATCAGTAGGTTCATACGGATGTGTTTCTTGTTGTTATAATTAATTCGGCAGCTAGTTCGCTAAAGCTGTTGGTTTATTTATCTAGTCACGACCAATACAAATGCTTCACCCTGCATCCGCGAATAGGTCCGGATTTCTTCCCGTCGTAATGAACCATTTGTACAGTGTGTGTTGTTTTCACTGAAGATCACGCCATGACAAACAAGCATGTATACGCATTTAAAACAAGTTAACTGTTTATAGACTCCAGTAATTTGGGAAAACACGTTTGCAGATTCCTGAAATTGTACTCATTATAAACATGTAACGTTGGCTAACTTAACGTACCTATCAAAGCCTAGAACACATGAAAGTATAATTTGTAATATTGTAAAAACAAAGTTGAATTGAAAGCTGTCTGGAATGTTAATGGTATCTAAAGTGTTAAGGTATATAAAATCCGCATTTGACCCAGCTCTGGTGTCACGTTATCATCGAACTAGTATGGGACATCCACCCCCACTTAGTTGATGATTGAGCTTAATCTGGACTTTCAATTACTCATGGGACAGGAGTACTGGAGCACGGGAGTGCAGAGTGTGCCAGTAGTTTGGTGATCTGGGTTTCGGAAAACAGGCTATCTCCCTGCTGAGAAAGTTTTGACGCTAGGTAGTTTACATTAACTAGCTATGTAGACTACACCGCTTGGCACAGAAGAGATTAGAGCTAATGTTAGCAGAGGTTTCCTGCGAAGCGTCGTCATCAAGAAGTGACATGAATGAAAACTCACCGTTTCTGCTCCGGACGGCTGTGGCCCCGTTGGCTGCCCACTCATAACACCAATCAAGAAATTCATCTTCTTGGGCTTTCTCTCTATTAAAATCTCACGTGTTATACATATAGTTTTGACGTTTGTTATTTTCTCTTGTCTGTCTTTCAATTTTTACAGATCATGTAGACTGCTGAATCTACCCCGGAAATAAACGTACGGTGTATTACTTCTGCGCAAGCGCAAATAAGGTACGAAACGTGTCTGATCAAAAAAACAGGAACAAGGGCCAGGGAGAACGTGTTTTAAAAGATACAGTATGTGTCAATGTTGGACAACAGCTTTTTATAGCAAGTCAACATCCGTGTATTTTAGACAGTAATGTGGCAGTGCTTTAAACGTTGTCACATTTTAATATATTGATTCAGAATGTCAATTTCAAAATACAGTATATGTACCTATAGCTACTACCTATTACTGACTACTAATGTTACTATGTTCAGACAGACAAATTGAATCTTTTCGTACAACATGCATTCTGTACATCCATCCGTGGAGAAAAGAGTTAACGGGAACTGGTTCTGGGACCAATGTTTCCTTGAAGAAAGCCTGTAAGCACTGGCAGTATTCTGAAGAAATGTAATCATTCAAAAAACTGAAGCTCTTAAATCTTTTTTTGTACAACATGTCTGTTCAATGATTCACACTGTCTACGATGTATCTGTATGGGATTTTCAACTTTAGAACATATGAAGGCTGCATACTTAATATTTTAGGAAAGGTAAACACGTGAGACCGGTTTGTAACCACTAGAGTAGTACTGAAAGATAGATTTTTGCTGAATAAGTGCCACCATGTTAGCAAGAACAGATGCAGTTGATGATGTCAGCTGGTGCCAGTTGCAGTCTTTTGTTTAGATGTACTGAAATGAAAAGGAAATAAAAAAGACCATAAACCAACTTAATTACGTATTACTTGTTAGCTGATTGTGATAATGTAGTAACACTGAATTTATCTATCGTTATCTATTATCTATCAGTTACCTGCTTGTAAGCTAAACAAACAACAAACCCCTGCATAGCATAGTAAGTTGTATACCACACCATACATCTGGTATGTTACAGGAATGTACTGTACTAATTAGAAAAGGTATGGTATAGTTTGAAAATCGTTGCAATTTACCACAGCATGCATGGATTTTGTTGACCTATGATCTCAAGGGGACAGCAGACATTATCTGAGTAAAAAACCTATCAATTGCACTAAGGGAATCCAACTATATTTGCATCTGTTCCACATGGCTTGATCAATTTATGAGGCCTAACAGACACAGGTCGCTTGTACTGAAGGCAATGGTGACCACCATGTAGCTGGTTAGTGTTAGTGCAATTCATATATGTATGATGATTAGCATATATGATTTTTAAATGTGAATACTTAGATAATTATAGGTGGGGGTCCTCAGGCAAAGGGTGTTTGGGAAAATGTTTGGGAGCCCTTTGCCTAGATCCATAGTACATGCTGTAGGGCAGGGATCCCCAACCGTGGCCCTGGAGGTCCACTGGGTGTGCCTTTTTTGTTGTTGTTACTCAGCACTTAATTGATCAATTAAATCAGTTGATTACACAGTTAACTCATCTCACCTGGTTTATTGGGTGTAAATAATTTGCTGAGTTTAAGATGAAGACAAAAACTAGCATATCCTGCAACCCTCCAGGACTAGAGTTCGGGACCCCTGTCGTAGAGCATAGTAGAGACAGACAATATGCAAAGTTAATGCGAATGTGCCTTCAAAATAGTATGACGAGGAGTAGATTAATTTACATATAGGGCACAACCACAATCATAACTATTCTGGCATATAGGGTTGGGATGCTTATCGATGATAACATACTTGTGTTTTGAGCATGTTAAACAATAAACATGGTTTTAACTTTCCCTGATATGAATATTTTTAGCACAGGCTTATCACAATACAAATTGCCATTATCAGCCCAACCCAAATGACAAATAACACTAGTCTTGGCATTTACATTATTTTAACATTTCAATTAATTAGATAGCTGATACAGACCCATTAACAAGCTATCTAGCTATAGTGATTTAGTTAGCTTATTGACAATAAAAGGAATAAAACTTGCTAGCCAGCTGGATTGGTGAAAACAAATGAACAAAATGAACATATTTCTATATTTCAAAATTGAATCACAGTCCTTTGCATAATTTTAAGCAGCACAGCTTGACAGATTTCCATTCCCATGTCAATAAAATAGACGGGGGAACTGGAAAAGCACCAATTTCATCATACACCCTGGCAGCAGGGACGTGTCCAGGGAGGGGCCTGGGGGGGCACCTGCCCCCACAGAAATTTGGTTGGCCACCTTGGGTGCCACCCTGCTTCATCTGGCTCTTGATAGAGTATTAGGTTGTCAATCACATGTTTTCAAATGTATTACATTTTTTATGTCCCCCCTGTGTGGTTCTGTGCCACTCTTGGGCCACCCCTGTTAAAGTGGTCTGGGCCTGCCACTTATGATGCCATCATCTATAAACTTGCATAGATAACAAGTTTAAGATCTTATCGTATTATTCTCATTCTGACCTCCTGGCCTGGAAAAAACATGAAATAATAGGATAATATTGCAACACAATCTCAGTTGACTGTGGCTCTCTTCAACAGTAGTACTGTACTGAGATAATTGTATCATGATTATTTATCAAAGATGAATATATTATAAAATATAATAAATTAAATATAATAAATTAAAAAATATAAAATACATAAAACAATTATGTAATGTCATGAAGATGCACTAAATTGTATCTTACAGAAAATTAAATAAAAGCAAATAAAATGTGTTACTTTAAGTTAGATAGTGTAGTCACCGCGGGCGTCATTTTAGGAAAAATATATATTATAATCATTTAGGGTCATTATAACGATAGAAACTTTGTGACATTGCCGCATTTTCGTTTGAAGCCACATCATTCTGTTATGGTTCCAAAGCAGTGGAGGGCGGGCGGGAAAATAAAGACTCATTTTTACGTCACAAATTGGTATGGCCGAATGCGAGCGCTTGATAGGCCAGTTTAGTCTGATGGGGGTTCCTGCCCCGGATTGCAGGGGTGACACGATAAAATAGTCTATCGCTTTAAATCACAATCTCTGATAAAGCAGAGATCATAAAGTCCTGGTGGAAATTGGGAAAATCACAGATAAATCTTTTACGAAATATAGCCAGCTTCATAATATTCAAGAGTGCGTTGACAAATTGTTTAATTAATACTGATAATTCCTTCCATCACTGTGTCCGTTTAGGTAGGTATTTTAAGGTAAGTGGTGCTTTGCTTTTCCTGGCTTTGTCCTCATGAGTCTCAACGGTGAAACACTGTTTATGTTGTGTCGCGCTGACTAGTTAGCCTGTTGGCTACCTAACGTTACCTAGTTACTGCTAACGTTGCCCAGTTTAGCCAAGATAACGTTCGTGTCTAAGTCGATTTTCATTTAGCTAACCAGCCATGCCATCCTCACAATTGGCTAGCAAACCATTTTGTTAGGTCTTTGTTTTCATATTCCACCATAATCTGTGACATAATGGCTAACGTTGGTTAGCAGGTAGCTATTATAATGGCTATATTGCAAATGTGGCTAGCACTGTGCAGCTACAACAATAATAAACCCCCGCATATTGTTCTATTTAGCAGCTAGCTACCCGTCGTAGTGTTAACTTTGGTAACTTAACGTTACAATCGATAACATATGCCAAGTAGTCAAGCTACCTTGCTGTCTGACTGTCAGCAACGAATGCCCATTGCCAGTTATCGATAAACAAGCTATTTTTATTTAGCAAGCTAGTTGGCTAACATTATGTGCAGACAATGTGACAATGCGATTGCTGCAAGCTATATGGGCAGTTAAATTAGCAACCTTTATTTTACCAAGAAAGCTAGCATCAGATATTGAATTCACTGACGCTGGCTAAATAGCGTGACAATGATTTCGCAAGATTGCTAACGTTAATTTGCGTTTCACTGACATTTTTGTTTTGTGCAGCTGAAGGAAAAAAACGACGCCACAGCGAGCTAGGTAGCTAACTTAATTAGCTAGCTGTCCAACCATGTTCTCCGCACTTCATCTAGCGCTAGCTATCGTTTGTTTGTTCGTCGTCGTTAGCCATATGTAATGTAGCTAACTATAGCCATTTATTTTACAAGCGTTCTCCGATTACTGTGAATTTAGCTACATGCGTTACTTAGTTTAGAAACATTACTCTATTTGGCTAATAATATTAGCTAGCTGGGTCGATGGCTTACAAGCTTGATTTGATCATAGATAGCACTAGCGCTATCAAGCTACCGGCGTTTGGGTGGACGTTGGTTGGCAGTACGACGATGTAACGTGAACGTTAATCTCGGAAGGTGTTGGTTAACGTTCGGTAGTTTGCGAGAATGCATTAACAATGAAAGGCTCGGCGTCTTACAAAAACGATTCAAATCGCGTGATACGTATAATCATTTAAATACACCAATGGTCGGCAGCAAGCTAGCTAGTTGGGTTAGAGTCCTAAACCAGGAAACCATTAATATATTTTCTTCCTATTTAATACGACTAGCCAGTTAATCGGCTACTGTAACTCTAACGTTACCCAAGTTACTGCATTTGGGCAGGTTATGCATAGGTAGCCAATGCTGGATGCTGCAACTCGCTGTCTTGGGGGGCCTTCCGCTGTTTTGATCGGCCATATATAGGCCCATAGTTTCATGTCCCATGCATATTGCCGACTAGCTTAGGCAAGTGTTGTTGTTTTTTGTTCTCCCAAACGAACTTGGCTGTCTTGTTTAATTTCAATTGTTCGTAGTTCAGACCATATTATTATGAATATAACATGCGAATATAACGTGTCTATATACATGCACTATAGATTTTATATATCGTTTTTTATCGCTGCAAAATAGGCAGCTACGTACGTGCCTTTAAAATGTAGCTACGCACCAGCCGTGGACCAGTGATTGCGCAGTTGCATGCACAGCCTGCTAACTGGCGATCGCAAGCTGGAAATGCATTAGCTAGTGCTCGCTAAGTAGTTGGCAAAGTATACGATAACATGGAAAATTGCTTGCATGATTTAACCCATTTCTCTGGAGTGGTAGCTCTGAAAGTACATGTGGATTTCGTAGCTACCGGTAACGATGGCTTGCTATTTTGGACCCCGTTGTCTTGTATCTAGCTAGCTACAATAATAGCTAGCCATGTTACGATCGGAGTACCTAGCTGGCTGATATTACGCTTCCGGATGCATGCATTCCGGCTAGCATGCATCCGGCTAACGTTGTCGCATTTTATCTACCCAGTGGGCAAACGTATAACACATAGGGCAAGCTAATGGCTGATCGCAAACTTGGCGAACTAGCTAATGATAATGACTCCGATTGACTGTCAATAATCGCCCCACACTGTGTCCCTGTTTGGTGCAGCGTATTGGCTAGCTAGGGGGTCAAGTGTCGTCTCGATTTTATGTAGGTGCCGATTTGAAAACTTTACGTTTGCCCTTTTATGGTAGTGCACATGCACCTCCTTGTTCAAGCATTTGTTATGGACATAGTTTTACAAGCAAGAGGTTTACAACACGACAATGTACACGCACGCTTAGTCATATTGTAGCTAGAAAATGCAATTTTGGAGAACTGCTTAAGAAATCGGACTTACATTTTGCCCAAGACGTCAGTGCCATCAATTGTAGTTATCATCACACACAAGGGGTGGGGGGGGGGGGGGGTTGTGTGTGTGACCAAAGCAGACACTAACGATCTCACAAAATGGGGGAGCCTAATTTATTAAGATCTCATTGGTTATGGCTGTTGATATATTATTCACATTTTCTGTCTTCACTGTGAGCCACTCCTTCCATACAATTCAGCTCAAAAGTGAAACCTATTCCAGTCGCATTCAATTTAATAATATGCTGTCTTCTCTAGTGGAATTTAGGTTGTGGATGCAACCACGGCATGGCCAGTTTTGTAAATTAATGTATTATTATTACTACATGTACAATTTGACCAAATATGACCACTCAAAAAGTGAAACATTTGCTATTTCAAACCCAACCCCAACAATATTTCAAACCCAACAATATCACTGACAGTCTGGAATGTGTCCTGTTGTTGTTTACATATTTTTGCAAAATGTATTTTTCCCCCACTTCATCATTCCTCCTCTTATTTTTCAGCATTTCGAATTGTGTACCAAAGAAATGGTGATGGAGAAGCCAAGTCCCCTGCTTGTAGGGCGGGAGTTCGTGAGGCAGTATTACACACTCTTAAACAAGGCACCAGACTTTCTGCACAGGTAAGAGGGTGGGGAGATTAAAGTACTATGTTTTGTCCCATTGCAATGCAAGCAGTTCTATTTTTAATATGTATAATATATTTTGTTTTTAAATTGCATTTGTTAATGGCATGCAACTTTCACAGGTTCTATGGAAGACACTCCTCTTATGTTCATGGTGGACTGGATGCCAGTGGGAAACCAGCAGAGGCTGTATATGGGCAAGCTGTACGTGTTATATGTACATATGACACCATATATGTGAAAATGTCTTATTATTCAAATTAGCGAAATCTTTGTGCAAACCTTTCAAGCCGAATACTGAATAGTAGAAGCAAATGAAGGACCGAAAGACCAGTGTTATTGTGTACTGTAATGGTTAAGGACCTGGGCTTGTAATTGAAGGTTGAAAGGTTTGATTATCAGGTTGGTCATTGCTATTTTATTCCTCCATAAGGAACATTCAGCTGTACAAATGGATAGATAAAAATGTAAATGATGAATGGTCTGACAGCATAAGCTTAACAAGGCTCTATGAAGTTTTAATTTGGTATTAAATAGGTGTATTCAATAACATTGATGCATTTCGCCAGCACTGCCTTCATCAGTTCGTCCACTGGGGAAGCGGCAAAAGCATAAACATGATTTTATTACCATGGCAGTCTTCACTTCTGGTATCACCAGGGCATTGCATTTGTGAACGTGTAATCCAAGTTATCCTGGATAAGGATATTTATTAGGCAACCAAGTAAGGCTAACTGGATTCTAGATTGGGTCTGCTCGGCACATCGTAAAATAGACAGTCGTTGAGTTGACTGACATGACTTCTACATTTCCCCCCAAAAATGGTATACTTCAGAAGGCACCACAATTTCCGTAAGTTGTTTTACAAAGCCATGTACTTCTGCTTTGTCCTTGGGTAACCATTGCTCTAGCAAACTATGTAGAAATAAATGTGCTCCCCCAGGAGATCCACAAGAAGGTGATGTCCCTTCAGTTCAGTGAATGCCACACAAAGATCCGCCATGTGGATGCCCATGCCACCCTGAACGATGGCGTAGCAGTTCAGGTCATGGGGGAGCTCTCCAACAACGGCCAGCCGATGAGGAAGTTCATGCAGACCTTTGTGCTTGCTCCCGAGGTATGAGCAACTTAATTTGCTTATGGGCAAGAGTGATAAGTATTTATGCGTGACTATTTTAAACATTTCCTGACTGATCTTGAGCACCTTGGTGGTGTTTGTGTAGAAGGACCGATTTTTCAAATTTGTAGTTTTGGTTGCACAGGAGTTAATTGTCAGTTACGTTTTGTTTGTTTGGGCAGGGCTCAGTGGCTAACAAGTTCTACGTGCACAATGACATCTTCCGCTACGAAGATGAGGTTTTTGGAGATTCCGAGGCGGAGCTCGAAGGTGAGTTTTGTACATCCTTTTCAGAGCAAGAAAAGCGTCTTATGTGAAATGTGTGTCCGGCACTAAGGATTGCCTCATGGTGGCGCATTCTGCCTACTCCTCTTTATGCAAATTGTGGCACAAGGTGGCTCTTGTCAACTGGTTTACTTTTGTAGAATCTGAAGAGGAGGTTGAAGAGGAGCAGGAAGAGCGACAGCCCTCCCCAGAGCCCCTTCAGGACAGCCCCAGAAGCACCACCTACTATGAACAACATCCTGTGACGTAAGTCCCCTGCTGCTAAGTGGGTGTGGCTAAGTGCCCGAGAGCTCAACACTGAGAAATGTTGTTGTTCATAGATTAGACATGGTTTGCTGTAGGCCATGCAAATATCCCTCGTTAACAAGACTGGAATGAAAGGGAGTTGAAGTTCTTGTACAAAGCGCCATTACGGGTCTGTGCTCAGCTATAGAAGCTATGACGGCCATTATTGGTAGAGTGCATTTTATTTAATGATCATTTATATGCGGTTTCAAATAACCATCTTGAAAATGTGCAATCCCTAACATGTTTCCTACTTGGATGTGGCACATATTTACTGCACCTGGTTAAGACCAGACATGGCCAGATGCTTACATTTAATGCTAATCCTGTAGCAATGTTGTGCAGGGTCCTTTTCATACATCAACTTAATGACATGCAAATCAGGAATGTAGGTGATTTGAGTCACAATTAAAAAGGGTATTCACATTTTCCATGTCATGGTTGGTGGTTTTGATCAACTTTGCATGCATGTTATGTGTTTTTGTTGTGATTACAAAAGCATGTTCTCCTTGGTACATTTACATTTACATTTAACATTTTAGGCATTTAGCAGATGCTCTTATCCAGAGCGACTTACACAGTTGACATTTCTTTACATACAATCCATTTATACAGCTGGATATTTCACTGAAGCAATTCAGGTTAAGTACCTTGCTCAAGGGTACAACAGCAGTGCCCCCACCTGGGAATCGAACCGGCAACCTCTGAGTTACAAGCCCAGCTCCCTAACCATTACCCTACACTGCCACCCTTGGTCCTGGCTACATGTTCATAATATGCATGTTCATAATTCAGTTTTTCATGTCTTGAACCTAATTCTATACAGAGATGTAGTGATGTTGGTTGTGGCATTTTTAATCTTGATTCTTGTGGGGAATCATTTTTGAGTTAAGATTATTTTTTAACAAGTGCTGTGCTTTGGAACTTGCAGTAATGGTGTGGAGGAGCCCCTGGAGGAGCCTGTCCCTGAGACAGAACCAGAGCCAGAACCAGAGGAGGTAAAGAAGAGCGAGGAGGAGCCAAAGCCCAACGTCGACGAGAAGGTTCTGGAAGAGCTGGAGGAAAAGGCACCATCTCCTGTCCCCGTGGAGTCCCCGCCTCACACCCAGGAGCAACCGAAGGTCTGTAACTCTGCCTCGCATTCCCCCAGGAAGAGTCTGCTAATAGTTACTTTGGGTATATGGTTCAAAGTACACTGGATACACATTCAATTTTGTTTCCATGTTGATACATTTTTTTAAAGTGTAAAAAGCTGATAAATGTTCCTTTTTTTGGTTTATTTTAGGTTTATTTTAAAATTTCTTGAGCAACTGGCATTCAGGTAAAATAATTAAGAAATTATGAGCTAATGTGCATTTTTAATTGCATAGTTTTTACATTGGTAAGTCTGCATATTATGGCTGCTTATTCCAGCAACATTGAATAATTTTGAAAACTGATTTAGTTGTCTCAGTTGAGAAGCTATATTTTCATTATTTGTCCTGTAATTGCAAATGCGGTAAATTTTGCTAGCATCAAGAAGTTTGGAAACGCCTAGAATCAAAGATATTACCGAGATGGAATCCAGTCATGACGTCTGGGAATTAGGCTGTCATTCGGAAAAGCAATCAAAGTCCTGCGTTCAGGGTTGCACCTTCAGCTGAACAAAAAACTTAATGAGGGCTTATTTGAAACTAGCATGGATTTCTTGCATTTATTGTAGACCTTCTCCTGGGCTTCAGTGACCAGTAAAAACCTGCCTCCTAGCGGCACAGTTCCCTCCTCTGGAATTCCTCCCCATGTCGTTAAAGCCACAAGTTCACAGGTAATCAAATCTGTGCTTTTGGGAGTATGTTGCAAGTTGTTCATCTTCATATGCTTGGTAGTTGAGGCCACTATTGAGAGTAGCTGTGACTTGTTAGTCCTTGAATTAAATGGTTTGGGCTGGCGCAATGTTCCCAAGTCAGTCCCAATTGCTAAAAAAGTGTTATGTCAGTGCTGATCACATGATGAAGATCCTCCAATTGCTGTCTTTTAATGGTTCATGGAGTAAAATGATGTGCAGGCCCAGCCTTTTTAATTTGACAATGATCTCATCTGTAAGTAGGATGTGATGTTGATATCGATATCTCCCGCAGCTTTATTTGTAGAAGCTCCAATTTTTATATTTATTTATTTATTTATCTTTTTCGTGGATGCTTATTGTAGATTGTATGATCATCATTGACAGTGCGTTCAGTGAAGATTAACACAGGAAGTCTTTTTGGTCAATTCACTTGACACATTACAAAGCGTACTAAAAGCATAGCAAATTGCTTACTTGACAAGTCCAGATCTTATCCGGCAGAGGCCGCTGGCCATAGTTGGGATTTGAGTTTTGCCATACTCGTTAATGTGCTGCCTCTGCTCAAACGTTTCAGGCCCGAGTGGAGCCCAAGCAGGAGAACCAGCCCCCAGCCCCTCGAGCTAGAGACCAGCGCACCCGTGAGAGACCTGGGTTTGTCCAACGAGGGCCCAGACCCGGTAAGAACCAGTGTGTCCCTCTCCCATGTGGTCTCTCCTTTCCGGTTCCCGAAGTGGAATTATTAAATTCTCTCTCATGCTTGTGCTGGCTGCCATAGGCACTTCTTTGTGACTGCTGTGTTATTGTAACCATGTTAATGTTCTTCTAAGTTAGTTGGTGGAATGGAAACCACCAAATGTGCTTGCCTGAATGCAATTTTTTTAATTGGGTGCAGTCATATTTTTCTGTTTGGTCTCTTTCTGGACTGGACTGTATTCCTACAACGGTCTTGTGTGCTTTTTTTTTTGCTTCATTGACCCAATCTTTTTGTTCTCTCCTGTCATTCATTATCAGATGGTGTGGCATCTTCAGACTCGCAAGCTGGAAAACCCCACTTTAGCTTCATAAGCAAAGGTAAACTTTGACGCAGGCAACCTTTGTGCTTGCAGAGCTTAGGCCGGAAGCTCTTTGATACGAAGGAATGTGATTTTCTGTCTTTCCAATTCCCATAATCCCACACTGATTCTGAATGTTGGCTGCTCAGGAAGGGGAGATTCTGAAACGAGTGAAATGGAAGGCAGGAGGATTGTGAGGTATCCAGACAGCCACCAGCTCTTTGTCGGCAATCTGCCGCATGACATCGACGAGAGTGAACTGAAGGACTTTTTCATGAGTGAGTAGAGTGTCAAGGTCTTCAAGTCCGCTCTTTCACGAGCAAGTAGCGTTGCTCTTCTGCTGGTCACCTTTAAGTACCATTTTAACTTTTTGCTCTGTAGCCGTAATCTCTCATCTCTTGCAGCCTTTGGAAACGTTGTCGAGCTCCGCATCAACACCAAGGGGGTTGGAGGGAAGTTGCCCAACTTTGGCTTTGTGGTCTTCGATGATTCTGACCCTGTGCAGCGAATCCTGGGTGCAAAGGTAGGGGGGAATCTTGACCGTTACTGATCACCTTATTCACATTAACGTTTGACTCAAGAACACAACATTTAGTGTCGTAGTGTCAGTGTCCTAGTAGTCATCTTGCACTTTCCGCAGTTAAAATCGTATGATAGGTAACTTCTGTGCTTCGTCCCTTTTGCAGGCTTTACATACTCGATTCATTTATTAATTCATGAATTAAAATTGATTTTCTTTCTTCTTGTCCGTGACATGCAATTAAGCCTCTGTTGAAATTCAATTTTAGAGTAACAGGGGTGGTGGTGTTAAGATTAACGTGATCTCCTTGTAGACGCTGACCCAATCTCTCTTTCTCTGCTCATTTTGCAAAATTATACTCCTCATGCCTGAAAAATGGTCCAAGTTGAAGTAAATGACCAACAGTATTTGCATTTGTGGTAATGCTGAGTTAAGCAGCCATTTTGTGGCTATGCTGCTGCTGTGTCTACAGATGGAGAACTGTTTGTGGTTTTCCTGGAACTGCGAGAGTGCAAACAGGCTTTATAGTATCAAACTGTTCGAATACTCAGAGTAGCTATGGTTTTGGACCTCTGCCTCAGCACTGTGAATTAAAGTATGAAAACCATAAAAAATGAGGAGGCAGGCTGAATGTTTTGGTGAATGGTTCTGTATACAGCTAATGTCATAAATTGTTTTCATTTCCTGAAAAGTTGTACATTTGGAAATGCAAGGTGTTTTTTAAAATGCTTTTACCCTATGCTTCTGTGTAACCTGGGAAGGCTGGTAGAAGCCTTGTACAGATTCAATTTTCTCTTTTTCTCTTCTTGGCTGTGGATGAACTGGAGTGATTTCTGCCTCTACTGTGACACCTCACAAATTATACAAAAACCATGATCCCAACCATTAATTGTATGTTGTATTGTGTGTTGTCTATTGTTGTAGAAACAAATTCGGCCACAACGTCAGTGTAATATGTAGTGTTTTAAAACGCTGCTTGGGGGGAAACCTTTGCTTCTATATACCAATGGGCAGATGTAGGAGCAATGGCATACAATCATCTCCTCATTGTTTCATGAGCTTCCCGTTGGCGCCGGAGTTTGTATGTGAAATTTGCAAGCGGTATTCTGTTCTGCGTGAACCGGTGACGTATAGGGTTGGAGTTGGCTTGGGAGTTGGGAGGGGCAGTTGGCTTCCAGTGCTGTTGTAATAAATCCAAGGTTGGGTATACCTGCAGAATTTTTCTTTTTTAAAGATAAGCGAGCATTCTGAAGGGTGTTTGCGAGCGCCATAGAGAACTGTATAATGCGCTTTTTCCGCTAAATTGACCAAATCGCTACATTCTGGCTTTTTTAATAAATGGAAAATAAATTGTGTAGGCAGTAGGTAATTACTAAGTTTAGGTAGTGAAAAAACAGCAACAAGGTAGAGAAAATCAATAAAAGTATAGTGTATAAAAATGAATCACATTACTCTTGCTTTACCCTGAGGGAGTGTGTTAATTTGGTTCCACTTGCCGCCCCGTTGTGTTTTCAGCCCGTCATGTTCCGCGGTGAGGTACGGCTGAATGTGGAGGAGAAGAAAACACGAGCTGCACGTGAGAGAGAGACCCGGGGCGGCGACGACCGCCGAGACATGCGGCGTAACGACCGTGGTCCCGGAGGACCCCGAGGCATCATGGGAAGCGGAATGATGCGGGATCGGGATGGGAGGGGCCCTCCCCCGCGAGGTGGGATGGCTCCCAAACCAGGCCTGGGTTCAGGAAGAGGAGCCGGTCAGAGTGGGGAGAGCCGGTTTACCACACAGCGTCGCTGAGACCGCCACCTGCAGTTCGGAAGTAGTACCACGTTCTTCATCTTTGCGTTCTCGTTAACGAAATCTACATATAAATATATATATACTTTTTTTGGCTTTGGAATGTGACACAGCCTGTCAACCATTTCTTTGATGTGAAATACAAAAAACAAACAAAGTGCAAACCTCATTAGTTTACCAACGTTGAGCTGAGCCTCCTTGTCTGGTTAATCAAGAGTTTGCAAACGTTCATTTTTAATTTGAAAAAAAAAAAGAAGAAAAAAAAAAAAGAAATAAAAACAGGAGAAATCTGCGATGTGAAACAGGGACTGATAAGACTTAACAGTGGCACAGCCCATCATTTGGAGAAGAGATTAAAGCGCATGCCCCACTTTACGAGCGGGGCTGCTGCACGGATTCTTCCTCTGCACATTTTGTATAAAAAAAAAGCGATCTGCCCGTTACTGTGGAGACAAGAGGTGCAAATTTTGTGCAATTGGAAAGCTTGCCTTTTTATTTTCTTTAAAAAAAAAAAACACTGCTTAAAACTAAAAAAAAAAAAAAAAAAAAAAAAAACAAATTGCATTTATGCACTCATCAATATGCACTAATGGGTACTTGTCATTTTACGCCGACATCGTTGGGACGAAGCTGGAGGTCACCCTCACAGTTGCCTGTCTTCGGGCTTAGACAAATTACTGGCAGGTCTTGATTGCCTCTTGCCGTGACCAATATACTTTCACATCTAACCCTTAACCATGTTTCAGTTACTGCTGGGGGAAACAAGTATTTTCTTGTGAATTAAATTAATAAAGAGCAATCCTGGACTTCAACTAGAAAAAAAGGAAAAGAAAATAAGCTCAACACTAGGAGAGTTTGATGGCTCACTTTGCTTTATTTTTTTATTTTCATGTTTTTTCTACCGTCTAACCAACGTTGCCCTACCACAACACAGGGATTGCCGACTCATCCCATCTGACGAAATATGGGTATAACATAATAAATGTACAGCAAAATCATAGCTTACTGTATTTTTTATTGGCTTTTAGTTTACAAAAGCATGATGGTGCCTTTTGTTACATCCAGTCTTACTGGCGAGTCTGTGATTTGAAAAGCACTCACTTCTGAAAGAGGAGCTGTTGCAGTAATGGTAATGTTTCAGTACATTGCACTGTCCTTGTAAAACAAAGGGTTTGCAGGTACAATTTATACAATTGCAGGCTGCCCAACTATATTTGAGTTCAGGAGAGTTGCTGTAAAAAATGTTTTATATATACATGCATACATACATTCATATATATATATATATACACCCTATATATATATATATATATATATATATATATAATATAATACATACATACACCCACGGCTATGTATATATCTACACGCTCACACTTCTTTATAGTTTCTGTTCCTGGTTGAGAAGGCAGTCAATCGAGAAACTTGACACAAAAAAATTCACGCTTTTAAAATTGCAGTAGCTTCCATTTGCTTTACATACTTACGTTTACATCTTTCAGACCTGCATCTTACCACTAAGCATCCTTTGATAGTCAGATGGAAGTAGAAATGACTGAAATGCTTGATTTGTACAAGTGTGAGTGGCTTCCAGCCCAGACGATTATCCCGTGGGATAGCTTTGAGTCGGCCCGAGATTTTATGTGAAGCTTTGAACTGCCTGCCTGCTTTACGGTGGGGGGGTGGATGAATCTGTCTTGCCATTTGTGCACAAAGTGGATAAACTGTCCTGTTCCTATAAAAAGACCCTTGAATCCCTCTGTGCCACCCGGCAAGACTAAAGCTTCAGAACCAATGTCCTCCACCCCTGGCCTTTCAGTTGTGGTTGCTCCTGGTCACTGGAACAACTTAACCCCTGACAGAGTATGTAAAAAATGTACACATTTTGTCTTGCCACTAAGCCCCCAAAAGCACTTGCAGTTCTCCTACTCAAGCCTTTTGTATTTTAATGCCCATAGTTAAATGTCTCGCAAAAAGTCAATAAGTGGTCTGCCAATGGGATCAAATATAACGCTGCTATTTTGAAAGGGCAACCTGAGCTGAATCCTGTGGAGAGAATTGCACAGCTCTTTGTTTACATGGACTGCTGTAGTCTAATAGCAGGTCTTTTCAGACTGGTTTTGAAGTTGACAGGAATGTAGCGCCTTTTGAATATGTCTCTTTGAGGGGGTCTTTCTTGTTGTCAGTCTTGCACTATTTCCAACATTTCTTGGACAAACCTTGTTTCAGCAACACTCCTTTGCCTCGTTGGGTGTCTCAAATATTGGTGTCCTAGAAGCAAACGTACTGGACATTTCCCATTACACATGGGGAAAAAGTAATGTTTTGCCTCCTGAATTTCACAAAGGTCCTTCTGAACGTGATTGGGAGTATACAGATTTGTATTTGCAATTCTGTAATGATGGCTCGCCAACAAGTCTGTTTTCTGGATCAATCAGCAGTTTGTTACTGTGTTTTCAGTTTCCCATTGCATTCTTCTATAGCCACTCTCCAAATCTTTTGCTAGTTTGGTCTGTCATCTTTAAATGTACCTTTTGGTAGGAATTTTGAACATTGCAAATAGCTTGGTGCGGGAGTCCTCTACTTGTTTAGGCAGGGTCCCGCATACCTAGTGCAGTGATGCTACATTCCCAGTTTCCATGGGCGTGCAGTACACATGTCCTATATAAACAACTGTGACTAGTCACTCTGGACTGTAGTTGCATGACAGATCAGAAATATGAATTACAGGACAAATCCAAAACCTGTGCACAAGGATATCTACCACACCATGACCTTGGACAAGCGCTTTGCAGTTGCAAAGGAGAGAAAATAAGCAAGATGAGCCTGCATGCTCCCTTGCTAGATTCTTTAACCTGGCAGCATCAAAGAACAATATATGGAGGCACTTTGGTTTTTTTTTTTTCCTTCTTTTTTTTTTTTTTGCCTTCTCCTTCTCTTCCCTCTCTCTCCCAACGACCTACATTTGCAGTGGGCTATTTTCACCCCCTTTTTCCAAAAGGAAAGTTAAAGCAGTGGCTGTAAACCTTTTTTAAAATATTGTTGATAAAGCAGAAGAACGTCTAAGAAAGCACTAGAAAGATCAAAATATAACATTCCAGTCCTGATTTTATTTTCAATGGAATTGGATCTCCCTCTTTAACAGGTGTAAGCAATGGTTTGCCATGTTAACTGTTTTTATTTTCTTTCGTTTTTTTAATAGTAGAAAACGTGTTGCAGGTGGAGGGTTTTTATTTTTCGTTTACCATTTTGAATGTGTTGGACTTAACATACAATAAACTACTGATATCTGCATCACCCAGTGCAGTTGTCTTGTCTTATGGCCTCTTTGAACCTTTTGTGGGAGGTTTCCTAAAGTACAGTTTCAGAATTTTGAAGGAACTGTGTTTGGATCATCCTAAAAATATTTTTTTCAGATGGACAATGCAGATTTGTGTCAAGAATTTCTAGATAATGAGGGTTACGTTTAAGTGGATGAGCAATATTTTTGAGACATCCTGCCATATGCATTAAGACATGCTGCAGGGCTAGCGAGCGAAGAAAGCACCTGTTCTCAAATGAGATCTCCATAGAGCCCAATTTAAGAACTTCAGCCTTGGTCAAGAATGAGTTGCCTTCGCCCTGTATCTGATACCCTGTAACTGATCGCGCTCGTGTACACGCATGCAGAAGGCTGTTTTTGTAATTTTGCCAATGTATATGTGAAACTACAATACTGTTGGTGGCCGTATTTGAATGCTCTATAGTTCCATCTAGAGGCGTTTATAGATATTGCAACAAATCACATCTGACGGATTCAGTATGAACCTTAGTAATTTACTGGTTGTCCTGTATGCTTTAAATGTTCTCAAATGAAACGCGCACATATTTTGAAATGTAATAGTACTTATAATATATATATATATATATTATAATAGTATATAATAGCCTAGTATTTATAAAACGCAGACAATTGTAAAAAAAACTATTTCATCTGATACCCTGCCACTAATCACGCTGGTGTACACGTATGTAGAAGGCTGTATTTGTAACTATTTGCCAATGTATATGTGAAACTACAGTTTCCGACTACTGTCGCTGGCGATTATACAACTGCCATGGTATGTGCGTGACACCTTTCTTTACTGATATAATTTCTGCAGTTGAAAAACGGTCCCCGATACTGTTTCATTTGGGGAGGGATGCATTAGAAAATTTTAAATTTACCTTTATGGATCAGTCCGTGGACCTCATATTTCTGAGAGTAGTGTATGCTGGAAAGCCTTGGTAGGAGGTGTTTATCTTGTCTGATTTGTGTATGTTGCGTTTTGCTGAAAGTTGCAGTTAGTGGCAGGACCTTCGTTTAACCACTAGAGGCCATAATGGGGCTTCGTATTGCTGTTTCCCATTGACATTTCGTCTTAATGGGGGTAATTTAATAGTTAGCTAGCATCAAAAACAAATGCCACATATACCTTTTAAGCTGTAAACGTCAGTTTGAACCAATTAAATTTGTTATAATTTGGTTATTATACATTTATTTCTTTGAAACTATATGTCAGTTTGAACCAATTAAATGTGTTATAATTTGGTTATTATAAATGTATTTCTTTGAAACTATATGTAGGCTACCCTATATATAATCCCTCATTATTTTACCCCAACCGTATTTGAATGCTCTATAGTTCCATCTAGAGCCGTTTATAGATATTGCAACAAATGCAATCTGTCGGATTCAGTATGAACCTTAGTAATGTGCTGGTTGTCCTATATGCTTTAAATCTTCTCAAATGACACTCTTAAAACGCAGACATAATTTTGACATATAATAGTACTTATTTTATATATATATATATATATATATATAGCCTTTTATTTGAACTTTGTTTTATACAAAGTTCGACATAACTTACAATACAATACAAAAAAACAATACATCAGCACAGACATCTCCAATATTTGCAACAGAAAAATAAAACAAAACAAATGAATCATCACTAACTTACACATGAATACGGGAAAAGCAACAAAAGGTTGCACAATGTTTCTTCAAGAAAGAAAAGGTCAGGGATTGCAATTGTATAAATCTATTATGGTGCTGTAAGAATATAGCCTAGGGTTTGGTTGTCATTGACTAATTCTAGAGATTTTATCAAATAGCTAGTTAATTTAAAGTAAAAAATGCATTTAGGCACAGATTTCAAGTATTTATTCCTGGCAATAATAAAATTACCAGAAAAAAGTTTAAAGACTCAGCAGTTTTGTCCTCATATGAGTAATAACAGATCTTTCTTTGTATTTTATTTTAATTTCTGGACACAGCGTGTATGCTAGTGTGACGTTGTTTTTGTGTACAGAGTGGGGGGAGAAGTTGCTATTGGTAACGCCTTCGGCGATAGGTGATTCCCCACTGAATAAACAAACAGCCGCATTCAAGTTATAAATCATCGTCCATTGAGTAGGCTACAGAAACGACGACAATATTTACATTGTTAATACAACTATTTGCTCTATGATGTGTATTTTACTACAGCGAATGTTAACCATATACGTATAATCTATAACTAGCTCTAGTGAGCTAATGTTAGATATTGGAAGATATTTGGTACGTTAGCTAGCTAACGTCACCTACCAGCGCATCCACGTCGATGGAATGATCGTAAAAGTCCTGAAGGAGCAGGTAAAACCTCTTGAATAGGCATTATCTAATCTGTAGTTTATTCCACAAATCATCTTATCAAGAGTGTTTTTGTGGCAATACTCCTTATAACGAAGTGATGTACTTATCGATAGATAGGCCGAATGGAACTTCAGAAAGAACTGTAACATTCATAGAGTTTGTACGTTAATTGTATATATTTTTTCCTAGCGTGTGCAACAGTATGGAAAAGTATGAGAATTTAGGACTCGTGGGCGAGGGCAGTTATGGCATGGTGATGAAATGCAGAAACAAAGAGAACGGTAGAATTGTGGCTGTGAAGAAGTTTCTGGAGAGCGAGGAAGACAAAACTGTGAAGAAAATTGCTTTACGCGAAATAAAGATGCTGAAGGTGAGTGCACTCTGTGTGTGTGTGTGTGTGTGTGTGTGTGTGTGTGTGTGTGTGTGTGTGTGTGTGTGTGTGTGTTTGCATTCCAAAACCTTCCGTAAGGCTATATTTGATTTATGATTATATACATTGTTTGAACTGTAGCCTTTGTCATTAGTCATTTGATTACATTTTTGAGTAAATTGATAGTGTTGTTTGTCAGAGGTTATTTACTGTATGCTGAATTTGCCTTATCAAACAACTTCGTTCCATTAATGCCAGTGTTAATATCTTGATCTTGCATGTTGGAAGATACACTTTGCATATAGTTACACATTCTAATGTTTTTATACTTAGTACAAATATAGAATAAGTTAAGAAATGAACTTTGTCTGTGTTTGTTTGACATTTGTTTGTATTTTTTTTACAGCAACTCAGACATGATAATTTAGTCAACCTGCTTGAAGTGTGTAAGAAGAAGAGGCGGTGGTATCTTGTCTTTGAGTTTGTGGACCGTACCGTTTTAGACGATTTGGAGCAGTATCCCAATGGACTAGACTACACCAGAGTTCGTAAATACCTGTTTCAGATCCTCAGAGCCATCACATTCTGCCATCAACACAATGTGAGTTTGTGTTTGGATACATGATATCTTAATGCTTTGTTCCAGTAGTACCAGTGAGAACCTTCTGAACTCCAATGGTAACCACCGTTTGGAGTGCACAATGAAAATGTGTGGAGTAGCATAAACCTATAATCTAATATTATCTCCTACTTGGAAAATTGTCAGTACCATGTCTCTGGATTGTTTATTGATCCAAGTACCTTCTCACCAAATAATGTTGAACACTTCATTTTGATTCTCTCCAGGATATCTTTAGGGATACCAGGCTGTTTTAAGCGTTTTCCGTGGTACATTTATAATTATTATTATTATTATTATTATTACTACTACTACTAAAGCATAATAATAATAATTATATTATATTACATTATATATTGTATAATATAATATTAGGCTAATAATAATAGTAATATTTATTTAAATTTCATACAAGAACCAAAATGTAATATTACTGGAACCAGCCCAGAATGCTTATTCCTGATAGTTTCAATGCAAATTAAGGAACCATTAAACAAGTAGCTTGCTAGCCATTTATGCTCTACGGAGGTATAAAAAGTATGGTAGTGTATAGCTAGCCACTTTGTCTGAATCTATAAAACAAATGCTGGAAAATCTGTATATGTGGTCCATCTCTCCAAAATGAAGCAAAAACATGTGTATGGTAAATCCTTACATTTTATTTTAAGGATTCAGGGTTACCAAGTACACCCACACCCTCACCTCAACAAACAATAGAGTACCATAGCTCATCTTACTTGCATTGTTGTCTGATGTGGGAGATGGGAGCTAAATACAGTCATGAATAATGTATCGATTTGGTTAGCTACCTCTAAATTCATATTCCTTTGTCTGAACTTAACAGTTTTAAAGGTTTTGCATTATAAATTGTTGTATATACAGAAATCTCCAGTCACAGTCAGAATCAGTGAAAAGAGATTTCTGTGCTGATTTCAATCCAATATGGTGCCATATGTAGTTCCAAGACTTATGCATCAGGTATAGGTAGTATGTTAGATCCTCGAAGGTGTGTAAGGCACTCAAAACACCAGTTTGACGGGACAGAATGTTTCAATATTTAAAAGGCACGCACAATTGAATAAATACGCCAGAAAGAAGACACTGACTAGACAATGAACAGATATGCATGTCACACCGACAAGCTGACTATGCAGTTTGACATTTTGATCAACAAATACAATTGGAAGCTTTGACTTCCTACATTGACTTCCTGCAAAAAATCCTAGAGGGTTTTATTCCAGAATTTACACCATCATCGTCTCACCCAACCATTGATAACTGGTGATTTTTTGTGTATTTGTGAATGCCTGGATTTTGCAGTCCAAATTCATGTATGAATCGTTAGATTGGTCTATTTATACTATCTATTTATAATATCTTGTAAACGTACATATATGCACAGTATTCCATATTTATAAATATGATCCATATATACTTTTTGACAGCTGGGTTTAGTTAAGTGGAAAAGCATAATTGTATTGAACGTTTGGCTGGTGTGTTAATTGCAGATCATTCATCGAGATATTAAACCGGAAAACGTTCTGGTCTCTCAATATGGCGTGGTCAAGCTCTGTGACTTCGGCTTTGCAAGGACAATGGCAGCCCCTGGAGAAGTTTATACCGACTATGTGGCCACACGATGGTACAGGGCTCCAGAGCTCCTGGTTGGAGATACAAAATATGGGAAGTAAGTGCATACCTGTGCCACCATGGTATATGATGGCTTGGCAATGTGGTGTAGTATTAAAGGAACTGGGATTGCAAGTTCAAATCCCACGTGGAGCATTGCCAGTATGTGTCTTTGAGTGAGGTACTTAATTGTGTGAGGCACCTGAATTACCAGAGTTGTCCATTTGAATCACATGGCCTGGACTCACAAATTTGATGACTTCAGATTTGTCAAAATGACTACGACTTATATTAACTTCAATTGGACTTGAGCTGGATGAATGTTTCCCAACCTTTATGTGAGATTCACTTCTCTTGTATTTTTATATACTTAAAATACTTCTTAATTTCCAACACACACACACAACTATCATCACAACATGTACACAAGTACATGAGTTCAATCATGGCGTCTGGATCCATTCCAAAAATCATTGTATATGGTTATAAATATTTTGTTGTGGTTGGGGGGAAAAGGACTGCTGTTTGCAAGACCTGTGCAGTGAAATATTCAACGTGATTGCAACAATGCAACAACAATGAACTTTGTCCATCATTTGAAAACTCACAAAGAGAGGTGTGGCTTGCTAGCTGGCTGCTAGCGTGTGACTTCACACGCACACATAACACGAGTAGGCACCTGCACGACAAAGACCCCCTGGCCCTGATCATTTAAAACAAATACAGCCATAGTTATTATGTTTGTGTGTGAAATGTATGCAATTTACATGTACGGTTTCATGTGAATAATGCATGTATGGCATTAAAGTTTCTGCGTGGTTCAAATTAAACTTAGAATTGGCAGCTAAAAGCACAAAGAGAGACAACCTGCTACACCATGGACACATGGTGTAACAAGTAGCCATATATGTCACAAGTAGCCATATATTCCAGATATTGGAGCTACGTTATGCATCCCTTACCTAAAAATAACATGGCTAGCTAGCTGTATTTACAAAAGAATGTGTATGACCTGAAACCTTGAAGCTAGTGAAGTTACCTTTGTTATGAAAGCAAAATGAATACACTCTGTATTACAGCTTTTTTTTGTATTGCACAATGACAATCAAAATAATTATTTTAACGAGGATTGGGCTACTTATCCCATCACAATTGGTTTCTTAGAAGAGCATTTCTCTGAGGATGGTCACCGGGGGCTGCTCAAAGAGCATGACACATTGCGCTTGCGCTTGTGCATTGCACACAACCTAAAACATGCTGAGCAGCAATCACTCCCACGATGCCAGTAGGCTCAGATTAGAGCCTGTCTAGTCAGCTAGTCAACAATACAACAATGACTTATTTCCATACAAGCTCATATTTTATGTTTATTTCTGTACTATTATAAGGAAAAAATAAAATACTACCTACTAAATGGTCTTAAATTGGTATAAAACACACTACTGTTGAGACTTGAGGACTTGACACCCAAAATTAGGCACTTGACTCAACTTGACCTGAGCATGGTAACCTGGGACTTTACTTGAGACCTACCTTTTATTACTAAGGACTCACTCGAAACTCGAAGGTTAAGACCTGAGATTGACTTATTACTTGCATAACAGTGCATAGTATGTGAAAATTCAAGCTGTGCTCTAGATCAGGGTGTCTGCTAAGCTAATGGGATATCTGCGGTGTTTTCAGCACTCTTTATTTGTCAATAAATTCACCATTCATTCATTTTTTGAGAGAAATGTCAGTGCATGTTTCTTGAATCCCATAATAGCTGTAACTACTGTGTGCCGGCAATTATGGATTCATGTTATTATTGATTCGGCTGAACCAAAAAAGGTTGCTCTCCACAGCAAAACCTTATAAAACAGCAAGTCATGCTGTAGAGTGGATCCACCCATTTCTGGGTATTCACAAAGTCTCACTCTCCCATCACTTTTTCACAAATTCATGACCAAAGAGGGACACCACAATAAAACAGGTGGGGCAGGGGCACAAATGGAGGAAAATTCAGACTCAACGTCGGTAAGGTGTGGTAGCTCAGTGCCTGGCCTTCATGGCCTTGTTTGTAACGTTTCAGGGCGGTAGACGTGTGGGCAGTCGGTTGCCTGTTTGTGGAGATGCTCACAGGGGATCCTCTCTTTCCTGGGGACTCGGATATAGACCAGCTCTATCACATCATGAGGTGCTTTGGTGAGTTCAGACAAGGAGCTCACGCATTGACAGTCTCAGGATCATTACATCAGTAGTACAATTGTGGAACAACTGAATTGAATGGTTATCCTAAGACTATTACAGAGCAAATGTTTTTTGTATTGTATTGTATTGCGAATGTATTTTTTTGTGTTTGTTGCTTTTTCGTCTTGTTTTTCTTAAGGAAACTTAACCCCTAGGCATCAGGAGCTTTTTTATAAGAACCCAGTCTTCGCCGGAGTAAGCTTGCCCGAAATGACCGTAAAAGAGCCACTGGAGAAGCGGTTTCCCAAGCTCTCTGCTGTGGTGACTGACTTAACAAAGGTCTGCACTGCCTTGTCTTTTCATCTTAAGTTTCTCCTCGGTTTAAGTTTTGTCTTTTATTTTGGTGTGTCAGAAGTATGTAGTCACTTTTGTATAATCGCAGTGCACGTATTTCATGAGTGTGGCTTTGTATGGTTTGAGTCAGTGGTTTTCAAGTATTAGAAGGATATGCTTTTTGAAAATGTCACATCCCTCATATACCTCAATGCCTTTTAAGCATGAACAGATGAGGATATATGATGCAATCAAAAGTATTTCATTTGAGGCTTAGTAATAAGAATGCAACGAATAGTACTTTGACTGAAATCGATTGACTTGATGCATGAATCAGAAATGGAAAACATTGTTTTGGTTTCTTGTGGGTTTTGCGTGTGCAAAATACAATCAGTATGATCAGACACTGATGTCAATTTTATTGTTACTAAAACAAAGCTGTACCCTTTTACCGTCCGACAGAAGTGCCTACAGATTGACCCAGATAAGAGGCCTCCCTGCTCTGACTTACTGCACCACGACTTTTTCACCAAAGATGGATTCCTTGCAAGGTGGGAGAGCCCATATACTCTGCTTCAAAATATAAAGCTAATTCAATTTAAATTGAAAAATTACTTGAGAGCTGACAGATTTAATTTGTCCACATGGGTTTGCACCCTGCTTCACAGCTCTTAGATACAGCACTGCCATTTAAATTACACTGCAGGTGGCAGTATAGTACAAGCTTGTTTCCTATCACTCCCATTCACACAAGGTGTCAGGCATAGATTACATGGCAGAACTTTCATAATTTATGCATTTATATATTTACAATAAAAGCTTTGTTTATTAACAATTGTTTCATGTGTGTTGTGGTGGAGGGCATCTACATGGTATGTGTGCCCAAATGAAGGTGATGTTGAACTTGACTGGAAGACATTACATGTTAGAAATTGATCTACTGGACACTACTGATACTGATATGCCCTTTCTGTTCTGAGCTTATGGACCACATATACGCTTTTGAGATGCGTACAGCAGTATCATCAGCTTTATGGTCTGTTGCAATGGGCTTGGATTATTTTTCCACATAACATTGTTTTTTCAACAAGATTTTTATACATTTACAGAAGAAAGCGACATTTCTCTCTGTCTCAAAGGTTTACTCAGGAGCTGAACACCAAGATTCAGAAGGACCTTAAGGACAACCATGCCTTGCCTAAAATGTCGAAGATGTCAAAAAAGGACAAAGAGGGCTCTTCACTCGACGAGAAGACTGTGACATGCAGGGTGAGATAAGCATGCTTAATTTTGCCGAAGGGGGGGGGCTAGTTAACAGATCTGTAATTTCACCCCTGTGGAGTGACAGGGTGCTGGAGTGGAACGAGTGTCTCTGTCTCTCCTTTGAAGGACTCCAATATCAATGTCAAAGTCAAAGAGAGCAAGCACGAGGTCAAAGCCCCGAAGGCATCCGAGTTCAAAGCCGAGGGCGAGAAGGCAGAGGCTCTGGGTAAAAACAGGCCTGAAGATCCAGAAAAAGCCTCAGAGGGCGGCAACAATCCGGAGCGAGCTCCACCAGGGAAGGATTTGAACTCGGAGCATCTAAAAACCACTGCCGCCCCTGCGATACCACCCATTACCCACAATCCCTTGGCCATCATAACCAACGGACTGAACATGGGCACAGGGGCCGGGCCCATGCCAGGCCCCCTTGGCCTACGGTACGTCACCTGCAGTCCATCAAACTCAAAATTCCGCTTTTGAAGATCTAGCAAACTTGTCAGGGTAGTAGAATTCTGTGTAGCATAATGCTCTTTACAATGAATCAGTTTGTGATGCTGCTGCTTCTTTTTTTTTGGCAGGGCAATCGACAAGACGAAAAGGCATGGAAATATATTTAATAGAACATCCCAAGCTTCCAATCACTACAGTGGAAACCTTTCTGGAAAGGTTGGTGGTCCTCTCCCAGAAATATGGATCACTTTACTGAGTTGTTATGTTACTGGGTTGTATGAACGGCCTTGTGTTGAACACAGCGTAGCCCGATGCTGATCACAGGAGTATTTGTTGATACAAGCAGATGACGAGAGGAATTCTTGCTGTAACCACTTGTCTTAGATTAACAAACTGTTGCTCTTGTTTAGACTAGTTCTGAGCAGTCTGGGGCTTGGGTGTGTGTGAGGTGCAATCCGCTTGATAAAGGAATGAGTGCTCAGTCGGAATGTTTCTGACACACCAGCAGAGATCACGCCAAAACATTTCCTTAAGCGTGAGTGTGTTCTCCATAATTATGCTTGCTTTGCAAGGAGAACAGATCGATTTTTGCCAAAACCCTTGAGGGAATCCCAGCAGCATACGCCAGTAATGGGTAGCCCACTGAGTCTTACAAAAAATAATAGAGATTGGGTGATACTGAGTTGCATGGAGAATGCACTGTATCCGTGGTTTAAGTTTTAAGTTTTAGTTATTTTTCCAAGGGCTGACACAAAGTCTTTCAGCATTTGAAGCTTTGCTCACAAGTCAATCCTCCAGAGATTCTCCAGTCCTCTTTATGTCAGAAATGTTTGTATCCTTAACTTGCCTTGCAAGTCAATTGGAGGACAGCAGAATTAAGACTATCAGTGACCCCTTCAGTCTGGGAAGGTGACATCATTCTTAGTCACTAATCTAAATAATTAAAGCTCATATTTATATAAGCTACTGTCCTGTGCCAACATGTGTTGCTTCACTGTTACGCCATCCCATGCTGTCAGAAGTAATGTAGTGCACTATATAAATAAGGCTTTTCTGTGGTATTCTCACCACCCCTTTGTTGTATTTCATGCCATTTGTGTTGATTATTTGAACCTAGTAAAGTGTTTTTGAGCATTTCCATTGAATAATCTTAATCACAAGTCTCAACTTGGAGAAAAGCAGTATTTATGAGTTGCTTATGCTTCTGTATTTCCCCAGATTACCTCTGAGAAGAGCGTTATCCATGAGCGATCATTTCTATCTGACAGAACAGGAAACGCAGGCAAGGGGCAAAATTTCAGGGCAGACGTTCACTTTCCTGAGCTGAAAACTGTCCTCCTTCCTGAGCTGAGAGGGGCCGAAGGTACGTGATCATCACTACTGGATACTGACAGCTGTGTGTGTGTGTGCGTGCGTGCGTGCGTGCGTGCGTGCGTGCGTGCGTGCGGGTATATGGTTCTGCGCCCGCCTGCCTTGCATGTATGATTGTGTATGGATGGTGTTGTTTGTGTGCTTATATCACATCTCATTATTGATTCAAGTAAATTCACATCTCTCATAGGCAAACATTTAAAGACAACTAAAAAGGAACACAAGAAAGATTGCCGTATACCTTCAATCACTGCAATGGACGTCCATTCTACTGGAGCCATGTGACAGGTATGAATACCAAGTATTAAATACCATCTTATAAACACACTGTTATTGTGTTACAGTATGTTAGCTTTACCCTGAATGTTGTTGATTGTTGAAATAGTTATCACTTTTTTGGCATTCCAGTTTCAGATTCCTGGAAGCACAGAGGCCAATTTCCCTGGAGTTAAATTTTAATGGTGAAAAGTGTATCCCTGCAAATTCATCCTCCAATGTGTGTGTGTATATATACAGTATATAACAGTAAAATGGTGCAGCTCAACTTACCTGAATAATGAAGTAGATCATTAATATAGCAATATACAGGCACAGATGTGAAAGGTATTATTCTACCTATGTATTTCAATCTATTCTTCAGTATTTGCATTCTATTTGTGTACAAATTGCACAGTATGGTAAATGTTCATCTATTTTGATACTGAAGATTATAGGAGAGGTAATTACAATTCATTTTTTATAGACATTGCATACATCAATATTACACTCAAACTAAATGTGTTATTTACTGTGGATGTGACATTGAAAGACAATAAATAAGTTATGGCAAAAAATAATAAAATAATAATAATTAAGAAAATAGTTACATATGTTTAGGATATGTTTAGCATGGTACTTACTTGCATTTGAGAATTTTCTTTTGATTGGATTTTTTAGAATAAACACATTTAAACAATCAATAAGTCTTCAGTGAGAAGGCAATTGAAATGTGTCCTTATGTTTCTGGAGCTAATTCCTGATGAATATTGGCACCCAATGTTTCTTAATAAAAGAGGCTAAAGCATTTCAGCATATTGCCTTCTGAAATTAATGTTGTTTTATAGCATCATTTTTAAAATAATCATTCAGTGTGGATATTTAATACACATTTGTTTTTTAAATGATTTTGATCAATGCACATAAAAATCTAATGTGATGCATTAATGCAAATTAACACATGTATTGCATGTCTGCAATTGCTAATTTTGTGTCAATTACATATTGTAATAGAAGGAAATTGTGGCGTGTTTGATTTGATAGGGTTCTGTGACGTAAACATGCCTGTCATCAGCACTTAGGGTTTGTAGTTAATAAATACATTTTATAAACAGCTGCCTTTTGGTGTGTTTATCTTATACTTAGCTGAATCCTTGCCTTGTAATGTACGTACATATCTGAAGATATCGGATATCTCAGAAATAGTTCTGCCTCCAAAATAATCAGAATCAACAGACAGATCTTTGAGAGCATTCGCTATAACTCATAGCTGGACCACATATCCAGTTATGTTACATATATTAAAATAAATAGCATATAAAAACAATGCATACAGTTGCAGTGGTGAAAACAGAGGGTCTTAGTTATAAAAAATGACTGTCCTCTGTTTGTTGTTTTATTTTTTTAAGTGATACCTGGACCAAAAACAAATAAGTAAACAACAGTGGTGATTTTAGACCCTATTTAGGGGCTTTAGCCCCCCCTGAAAATGTTTAGTCATTCTTTTCTAAAAAACAGTTTTACTTAATACCTATTTTTAAAAATACCACAGATAAAGAGTGGCATTTCAATTTTGAGAGCGACCACCATTGTGGTGTTTTTGTTTTGGGGAATGTAACAGTAAATTAATAAAAAATGTAGGCTTGTGCTTTGTATGTGTACATCTCAGGTTCTCGTTGGGGGCTGAGCCCCCCTAAAGGTTAAATCCTAGAATCGCCCCTGGTAAACAAATAAATAAAAATAATAATAAACATCTACCAAACTAAATAAACCGTTTTTAAATCTTAAATCTGTACTGAATGGAGTGAGACTTATTGACTGTTGAGCTTTTCTTTCTGTAGAACTGATGATTTTAAATAATGATATTACTTTACAAATGATGCCCAGCCTGTTGCAACTCACAGGGAGTTATTTTATTGTGAAAAATAAGATAGAGATGTGTGCAAAGCCACCACATTCAGATCATATCAGACTAATGATATTAAAATGTGCTGATGCTAAGATTAAAAGGATTGAGAATCCTCACAACGGTGCAATTATGGGACCTCATAATGGGATTTTAGGATAATCCATTTTACCGTCATAAATCATACTGTCATAATAACATAGAAACCACTCACAAATTAAATAACATCATTCGTTGGCGAGTTAAGAGTTAGTAAATCTAAATTTAAAAACAATTTGCTATTGTTATGGTTCTGTGTGTATTGTTGGTAATTATACGACTATTCTGCATTGTAGTCGTAATGCATGACTAGCAAGAGCTCTGTGAGGAGGTCTGGGTCTAAGCATGGGTCTGTTTATTTCTCATCCGCGGTATTCCTCGGAAGATTCTGAGCTCATAAAAGCGTGTGCTCGTGCTGCAGGCACCCGGTTGCCGCTCCTGAGAAAAGTGGCCCATCGACTGGCAAGGCTGAGAGAACTCGCAGTGCGGGTTCTGCTGGGTCCAAGCGGGTTGGCAGGTATGACGCCGTAGTTCGGGAAGCCGCGGCCGGCGCGAAGGTTCCCGTTTCCTGGCGGGACGAGCACAGGAGGAAATCCGTTTCCGAGCAACGGCACGTTTGGGGAAACGGGGCCCATGCCTCGGACCAGCCTGCCGCCAGCATCGTACGCGTACACCGCTGCTCCCCCATTGGCGAGGAAGAAAGGGACAAGTATGAATCCGTTGTGGGGCTTCAGAGGAACGACCGGTGGCTGCAAGCCGCTGGAGACAGAGGGAGCTGCGTTTGGGTTGGGCCGCTGAGCTCCTTTAACTGTGACAGGCTGAGGCGTGGTTTTGGGTGCGGGTGCGGGCGTGGCGGGATTTTCAGTGACGGAAACAATCTTACAGGAGGGCTCTGCCGGCAGCCCGTCGATTACGTTCGGCTCGTATCCCGTCAACCACGTGTCCTCGTGCATTTGGTCCGGCACCGCTATGAAGGAAAACAAGGAACATGAGAAACGTTTCTGCTTCGAACACCCTTGTGTTATGTTAGGGTCCGCCGTGACCCGTTTCAAGTTAAAAATGATATAATAACTACCATCTAGTTTTTTTTTGGAACAAGGCTTCATGATATCCTCCACAACAGCTAGGCTATATAAACACTACAAAACTGACAATTTTAGACAATTCTGAAGGTTTCTCTAAAAAAAAGTGTATGCTTTGGGGTTCGGGTCCGGGAATCGGGTTCGGGACCCAGCAGTGCATTGAAATAATGTGTCTTGGGGCCTTGGGGCCATACAATAAAATTACAACAGGATTGTATGGTCATGAATGCATAATAAGTTAGTTATGATGTATTAAAAACAATATTGGATGATAGTCATTGTTTTTGAGTGTTTTGGACTGAGTTAAATCATGGGTCAAAATTGACCCGCGAACACACGGGACAGAAACACCTTTCTAACATATCACAAGGGCCTTAATAATAAACATAGCTGACGACCGCGTGGAGTTGACGTTTGTAAATTGGACACGACTTGCTTCGGTAAAATGTCCAGCAGTATAACAATGTAAATGTCAGATAAGGAAATAAACAAAAGTACAGGATTGTAGTACAATGCTCGATGGTACTTATCTGCCGGTATAGCTATGTAAAGATACAAAGCAAAGCCGTGTAGATTAACTTCCTTGCTTCCGCAGGGAGGATGTTAAAAAAGATACATGGTAAAACCCAGGCTCACACTGTGTTTGTAAAAGCTCCCAGTATTACGATCCCGTGTTTTTCAGTACCCTCAACCGGATCAGAAAGGGCGTTGTACAGTGTCAGGGGTGTATCCACTAACCTATATGACTGTACTGGATAGAGGTGTCACACTTAAGCTTATATGTGGGGATATAGTCACTGTGAGGTTCACTCCACATGTGCATTAGAGCCTATGAGTAATAATGTCTAATTAGTCATTCATTGCACATTTTTAGTGGGCTTCATTTAAGGCGTAAACGCTTCAGGTTTACAGTCACGTGGAAATTAAGCGTGTCTGCGTTTGTAATGTGGCCAGAGGCTGAGTCAAATGGATCAATTTTCCCAATTAAATATACTGTAAATATATGCACATAAACAATAATTACAGTATATTATAATAAGTCTAATGGAATTTCATCCATAACCTATTGTAATAATTGTAATATGTAATGCTATATCAAATGAACACCTCAGAGCTCACTGCATATTTAAATACAATCCTTTATATATATATATATATATTCGTATTGTGGTCTACAAGCAAGAAATGTCCAGGATTTTAGAGTTCTGCACTTGACCCTTTTTTACTAACCCTTATTTACATCATGCCATGTACTAATTTACCAGGTCTATGTTGTAGAAGAGAATATGTTCTTAATCAGCTTACCTGGATTAATAATAATAATGTGAATGAAGTTTACATAATATTACAATGATAAGGTTTCCTTAAATAAGCACTTGAATGAGTATAAATATCAATGGATATGTAAAACTCTCCTGGCTACATTTTTTTCTCAACTTGTAATAACAGAACCCATTCTATTTTGCAAATGTAATACAACATCCTGTTAGTAGTTTATGCTCTGATATTGCTCGGTAATTATTCCTATTAATTAATACTATTGAGATGAATGTATTTTTGTTATTCACTGACCTGCAGATGAAACAGCATGGTGCATTTGGAGAAAGAGGAGAAGAACGGGTACAGCTCCCATCTGACTGAAATCCATAGCTACAGTAAAAGATGTTTGCTAGACAAGAGAATGGGAGATAAAAAAGGTGTGGAGGATGAGTCTTACCGCACCATAATTAGTTTGTGTATGTTTCTACACATGCAGCCCTGTTCTCCAAACTCTTTGTTGCCTTGTGTGATTTAAGGAATTCTGAGATTGTGCAATCCCTGTGGATATTTGGGGAATTCAGGAAAGAGAAGTCTGAGGTTGTCATATCTAACAGTTGGATGTTTCAGGTAAATAAATAGTTTAGATAGAGAATGATTATATACCAATATTATTCACACTCTTGATAAAGATGAGTAAAGAGTAAGGAAGGCTGTATAAAATAAACAATACAGGTCAAATAAGCTACTATATTGTATGCTCAAAAATGGGAAAATGTATGTATATGCTTTTATACTAATACAATTGCTCCCCTCACAAGTATAACACTACTGAGTTGTCTGCTACAGAGGGGGGGCACATACAAAACATTATTTATTAAACAAAATTGTATTAGTATGAAATAATATAATTTCCCCATTTGAGCATATATTACCTGTATTGTTAATTTTATAGCCTTATTTGTTCATCTTTATCAAGGGTGTGATTCATTTTGGGGGCTACTTTATATGTGTGTATGTATAATACGCCCTATAATTATTATCATTATCTACATTCGGGACAAACTGTATACAAGGCTATCATTGATTAGTGTAATGTTTTATGGACTTCAGCTAACTTGAGGAAAGACATCATGTCTATGACAAGGTAGTACCTTTAGACTTGCTATTGGCAGAGTGGAGTGTACAGGATGTTTACTCCACCCAAATCTATGGGCAGGTGAGGAGCATGTGTAGACAGCAGAGAGATGGCTTAATCTGGCTTGGGAATGTTGCAACTGAGATGCTCACTGGAAAGAAGGTACAGTCTGAATACAAAGGCAAAAGATAAACATGCTGCCGTTACCCGCATCTCTATTAGACAACAAGACCATAACCTTAATCCACTTTCAGACACATTTCCATATAGAGTGCTAGGTTTCCAGATGACCTGAGCTCATCGACAGCAACCGCATAAGTACACCAGATGTGCATATAGAAGTACAACGCACATGTAAAGGCAATACTTCTTTCATGCCTAGCGATGTTATCAGACCACTGAAATGACAGAGCCCCGATAACATATTTTCCATTGCAATAGCAACAAGTCAATATGTTGTACATAGGCAAGTAAAAAGGGATGCAATTTAAGAATGGAAATAGATGATCGTATCTGAGCAACAGCAAACAAATTATTTAGACAGACGCGAAAACACGATAGGTAATGAAACGATAACTGTACATCATAGCATTTTCCAGGAGTTAGGTTCCTGCATCATACAAGGAAATCAGCGAGGGTTCCTGTATCGGGTTCTCCTTTAGTTGGTGGTAATACATTATGTAATGTGTTTGTGCAGTCTGTAACTCTGCCCATGTGAATCATAGACAAAGGTGTTTGTACTTTGGATACAATTGCAGAGCCACATTATTCTCAACTAGTCAATTATCAGACCAACTCAAGGGTAACATATTTTTCCAGTAACTGTCTCGCTCTCTTCTTGTGTTTTTCTTAGACCTTGGTTGCTATGGAAGGGCAAGGGAAGAAAGGGTGTCTGCTTTCAGCCTTTAGATGATGTCCACTGCTTACCCCATTGGTGTTCTGTCCTCTCGTTTTCCTTTTGTGTTACACAATTGTTCTGTGCTGGTGTGTTCTTACCTTGATTTTAAGGGCTGATATCAAACTCAAATAAAAATTGCTTGCAGTGTGTGAGTGTGCGTGTGCATGAAAGAGAGAGAGAGAAAGAGTGTGGGTAATTAATGTGTTTGAGGGATAGATTAGTTTAGCCTTTCAGCTTTTTCCAGTGTTTTTAATGTCACATTTTATTCATCAACTTACTATGAAATACTATGAAATCACTTATGCTGTAGCAGTCTACTGTATATGGCCATATATCAGTATGTACCATTACAATTAATTACACACACTCAACATATTCTATAATTTAATCTTAATTATGACACTAAGTAAATTATAGTTTTTAAATAATCATTTTATTAAGTAAATGTTTGGAATGAAAATGTAGAAAAAATGTAAATGAAATGAAATTACATTTAGATGATATGTTGTCTGAATATATATAAAATATGTACATGTATATAAAATATGTATATATATATACAATGTGTTACAATTGATCTTATGATGCTATTACAGTATTTGTATGAAATGAGTGAAGCAAAGCAAAATTCTGTATATTTCAAATTAAAAACATCGCACCAGCCTGACACAGTTTGGGAAAGCAATCTGGGCAAGAAAAATAGTGCTGTGTGCTTTCTGAATAGAGCTTTCAGAGTTTCTCAGAAGTAGCAGATGAATCAGAAAGAGTTTTGCACACCCTTTAATTTAAACTTAATCTGCCGTGATTTACAGTACTCTGCAAAAGTCTTAGGCCACCCAAGAAAATTATGTTTAAAGCTATTTATCTGGGCAGTAAGTGTTTATTCGGTTGGAAAACCACTACATAACAAATAAACATTAATACAATAAAAAGTAACATGAATTTATTGTGTTTTCCAAAAAGTTATAGATATCTTGTGAGATGGCTAGAAGAACACAGGTTTGGTTTCCAAACCTCTCCTCGAGGTACTCCAACCATTCCATGTATTTTGTTTAGGTTGACAGGCATAAAATCATAATTTTGCATCAACAAGGCAATTCTCAGCGAGCAATAGCCTGCCTAATTGGATTTTCAAGATGTGGTGTTCAATCTGTCATAGAGAAATTTGAAGAAAATAGGACAGAAAGCACATTGGAAGACCCAAAAAGCTGTCTGCATCTGATGAACAGTACTTAAAGGTCACTTCCTTGAGGGACAGAAGGTCTTACAAGAGTCTTAAAAGAAATGGTCTTGTAGGATGTGTTGCAGCTAAGAAACCATTCTTGCAGAAAGGCAACAAGCAGATTGCAATACGTGAAAGGCCATAAAGCAGGTAGCGGCAACCAGTAGCAGAAAGTGTTATGGAGCGATGAGTCCAAATTTGACATTTTTGGTTCACAAAGACGCTAGTATGTCAGAAGCAAGTTGTCAGTTGGCGAGAAGCACATTGATGCCTGTCTGCAGCCTTCTGTGAAGCATGGTGGCCGCTCTGTCGTGGTCTGGGGGTGCATTTCATCAACAGTATATGGGATCTGGTCAAAATTGATGGAATTGTAAATGCTGGGAAATATAAACGGATCTTGATTCATCATGCTGTACCTTTGGGAAAATGACTGATTGGAAAAAACTATCTTTTAGCATGATACTGCAAACATGATTAAGACCTACTTGGAGCAGAAGTGTGTAGATGGTTCAAGCTGACAGGAAGGTGACAGTAACTCAAATAACCACGCATTACAATGGTGGTATGCAGAGGAGCATCTCTGTACGCACAACACGTCAAACCTTGAAGTGGATGGGCTACAGCAGCCGAAGACCACACACGGTTCCACTCCTGTCAGCTAAGAACAGGGAAGTGAGGCTACAGTGGGCACAGGCTCACCAAAACTGTTGAAGGTTGGAAAAATGTTGCCTGGTCTGACGAATCTCAATTTCTGCTGTGACATGCAGATGGTAAGGTCAGAATTTGGCGTAAACAACATAAATGCATCCTGCCTCGTGTCAAGGGTTCAGGCTGGTGGTGGTGGTGTAATGGTGTGGGGAATGTTTTCTTGGCACACATTAGGCCCCTTAATACCAATTGAGCATCGTTTAAATGCCACAGCTTACCTGAGTCTTGTTGCTGACCATGTGCATCCCTTTATGGCCAGTCCACCCATCTTCTAATGGCTACTTCCAGCAGGATAATGCGTTATGTCACAAAGCACACGTCATCTGAAGCTGGTTCCATGAACATGACAATGAGTTGTGTACTCCAATGGCCTCCACAGTCACCAGATCTCAGTCCAATAGAGACTGAGATAGCAAATCTGCAGCAACTTTGTGATGCTACCATGTCAAAATGGACCAGAATCTCTAAGGAATGTTTCCAGCACCTTGTTGAATCCATGCCATGAAGAATTCAGGCTGTTCTGGGGGCAAAGGGGGGTCCTACCCAGTACTAGAAAGGTGTACCTAATAAATTGACCACTGAGTGTATATGTGCAAGTTCTTTCTCTGTGAACAGTCCTGCATTTAGGCTGCATAAGTGTGTGGTCTACTTCAGCAGAATGCAGCGCTGCGGTCTTTAAAATAACACTTTATTGGTTTTCAGTATAAACAGGATGAATGAACCCATAAAACAGCAGGCACACCAAACCAAAACAGTACAGAAAAAGGGGAAAAGAGAAAAGAGAAAAAGAAGAGATAAAGGCAAAGGTAGGGCTTACAGTACCATATCTGTTGACATACCAGCCAATAAAAACAAGTGCTATTACAACCATTTCATGAAGCACACAAAAACCAAACCCCCCATAAAATCAGTGTGAAACCCTGAATTCTCTACCACGAAGCCATTGACCATTAACTGACAACCTTCTGGCTTCATGTCAATTAAGTACATGATCACATATTTAACTGATGGCTTTATCCAGGAAAACCTATATATGATCAAAATTGTATTTTTACAGCTGTTCTATATGGATATGCACTGATACAATACTGTACTTTGGTCAAGGTTACATTAGCAGCACTCAAACTGGTAATGAAAATGTCAACCTTCCCAGTTGCAAGTCTTGTTCTTTAAGGACTATGCCACACACATATGCCCACGTATATGCACAATCTCTCGTGTTGGTTCCACAATAATCCTTTTCCAACGCAAGTGGCTTATTTTTCAGGGAGTAAAACTCAAGTCGTTTCATTTTGTGGTTTTTAGACAGTCACGTGATAAGAGCCTCATATTTTGAACCAGTCCCGTGTCTTCCGTAAGCTCAGAGGTGGGAGAGCTGGTGTCATTGTCCTGAGTGTGCAGATTACCACAGCATTAGCTAGGTGTCTCGCCCCCACAACCTTGTCTCTGATGTATAGAATTACAGCTCTCCAGGTGAACAGGGCATTATCATAATAATTGTTGGGTTAAACCCATTTCAGACAGATCCCTGTTTGAGTACTTTTTTGGCTTATGCGTGCAACCACACTCCAGACTGAGGGCAAGGGGGAACACCATAAAACACAAGATTGGGAGCACAATACTCCTAACTGTACAGATGCCTCTTCAGGTACTTTTTGTCTCGCAAGAGGTTTGGAATACAAATGGCGTAAGCCCCAGAGGCATTCCCTCCTCCGCAGATCATTAAGTCATAACCCAGGGCAGTGGCAGCCTCTTACAGAGGGAGGGATAATCGGTCTGCCTGCGTACTCAGGCCTGTCTGAATTTGAATAAACCACACCTACTCTCCAAGAGCAGAGCCCGTGTACCCCGCCACACACGGGCATCACCCCAAAAGAAACCGAGCCAAGGATTCTGCTTCGATATTTATGTGGTCTGGCCCCATTTTTGGACAGGAAAAAAGAACTACAAGATCCAGTAGTGTCTACAGCACCTGCAGCATTATGATTGTGCGGCAGGAATGTTGCTGAAAATGTTGCTTTGCTTGAGTGTGGGCAGAAACTAAATTGCAGCTAGAACAGTGAGATATATTTCAATGTTTACTTGAACTGTTCTGCAGATACCCTGCATTTGAATGAGGGATCCCTCATGAATACCCTGTTTTGAGAGACCAAAGATGTAAGAATGAACAAGACTCCGTATGGACACAACAAGCTCCAGTTTATACAAAGGTTTAATCATTATTTCAGTAAATGCAAGAGTGATGAAAAATCATTATTTTAGTTTTTATTTATGCATTACATTTATAAAACCTTATATATAACAGGGAACCAAATTAGGTTTATACATTTATACCATATGTTCAACTAAAAAAATGACAGTATTAAAAAGAGATTCATTAATCATAAATAAATATTTACAAACTGTAAGTAAGGACAAGTTATATACTGCAACAAAATTGATGATCATGAAAATATTGGACATGATCATAAAAAATCTTAAAATTAACATATAAAATTGAACTAGGTTCTGTTGGTCCTAAATAATGAAATACGTATATGTTCATTGTCCCTGTGAATGCAAGAACTACTAAGAACATTTCAGTGATTGTTCTGTGTAGAATATAAAGTGATCATATACGGTTCTCTTTTAATATGTATGAACATAAAACACAACTGTTCACTGCATCTATGTGAACTTCTTAATGAAGCGAAGCTTCAAATACGCAATGACCAAGAAAATGAAGGTCATTATCGTCAGGGCAACATGATTTTCCCAAAGTCCCCATGTGGTGTACGTAATTCCTTGGTTTTCCAAAAACTGCTCACCTGTGCACCTGTAAATACATTAATTGGAGGTTATATTGAATCAGAATTCAAAAAGACTGCAGATTTTTTTTCCATGGAGTTACAGAAATATGCTAAACAAAAGTAGCATGCTTGCAGTGATTCTATTTAACCTTTGATTTACCAAATAAATGCAAATTGTTAATGATCAATTGTATCCAGAAAGCAGATTTATTACAAATATTGGTCAGTAGATGGCGCCAAATGTATACTTCGTGAACAGATTTAGCGCCATCTGCCGGAAGTACTGTGACCCAAAAGCAAACAATGAGGATCTCAGCAAAAGGACATCTTTATAATGACTGTGCTGACTAAAGATGTACACTGAAAAATTTGCTAAAGTAGATATTGCACTTCTTACATCGAGCTTGGAGAAATGATAGTGCAGTTTTCCATTCCTGTTCCAGGATTGGAGGAGGATTGGTGCTATCACAGAAGTTCAGCCCAACAAATTCGTTGATCTGAAGAGCCTGAAACAAACACAGATGTTTTAGAATACTCTAAACCTAAGAAATTGGTAGACATTATTTCAGTGTTTGCTTATAAAGCAGCAGTCCGTCCAGTACTTACGGTCAGCCCGTAGCGAGGGATACTGAAATACTGAAACCAGGACAGCCAGGCCATAATGCTGGGCAGGTTCACCAAGAGGCCTGAGAAGATCTAACACACAGAGTGGATCAAAATCTAGATGTGGGATCACATATTTGGGAATTACTTTGCAAATAATACATTTACAAATACGCACATTTTCTCAGCCAACTGAGGGGATCACTGGTGCAAAATGAGATGCAGATGTCCCACTGACTGAGATCCCTACCTCCCTAAAATACTACGGTTAATCATGTACCATCCTCCACAGTTGCCAGCCACAGTAGGCACTGGCACAGTCCAGATTTCATACAAGACCATGGGGCCCATCCATGCACTGACAGGCTGAGCCACCCAGCAGCCTGGGGACTTGGTCTCTTGTGCTGAATGTTATTTACAGTTATGGAATCAATATGGATATAATTGTGATTTCTTGCCTCCAATCAACACAAAATACTCTATAATGTCAAATAAATAAACCACTAAAGTTTTTTGTTAATTACAAAAAAACAAAAACAATAATTGATGACATAAGTATTCACCCCCTTAGCACTGTAAGGGGGCTATCCCACTAGAAGTTAGAATTCTAATATAGTTGATGGCACAATGCAAGCCTTGTTAATTCCCAACACGGTAGCAGCCAAAAATACAAGCATTCTTAGGTTTTGTATATCAGTCTCATAAAATATACTTAACTATGAAATTTGAATTTCAATTAGTAATTCAATTAATAATTACAAGTAAATTACATTATTAATAGTTAATTTATCTTAATCAGATCACAACATTATATATTTAGTTAATACCAAATCTATAACATTGATGACCTAACCAAGGGGTTGAAGGCATCAAGGAGTTCTTTAGTAGAAGAGGTTGGCTCAATCAAAAAACTGATAATATGATAATATGACATTTATTAAACATAACATATGAAAATAGCAAAGCACAATTCAATAGAATAATGAACAACAACTGTATGTGTGAGTGCGTGTATAGAGAACAAAGAAACAAGATGGAGGGAAGTTTGAAATTGGGTTGTAACCGAGGTTGTAATTCCGAGATCGGAATGCTGGGTTAGTAGATAATAATACATGCAAGACCTGGGTCTATGTGTGGTGTATTTTATCACTAACACAGGCAGTCAGTGAGCAGCTATGATAGCTACAAAAACAATGGTAAAAGCTATTGTACACAGTCATGGACTATATTACATTATAGCAGTACAGTACCAACAGTTTGTACAGTCAGTACAGAACAAACTGTATGTTGCTAATTGCTATGCCCAGATTATTACAGTTTACTGTTGTTTCGTTTGCTCCGCGGTCAGCGGGGTTCCATGCGTTTCGGGTTCGGAGATGTGGGAATCTGGTCGCGACGTCTTTGGGTCCGATTGTCTTTGCGGTATGTCTCGCAAATGTTCACGTTTTAAGTGACGTCTCTGGGTAGTTTTCCAGGGCGCGAAGTTGATTATCGGAGATAGCGTTTTGAACGAAGGGAGCTGGCCGCTTCTGTGTTCACTCAAATGTTCGATATTGTTAGCTGTATTCTTTCGCAGCTCTTCACGAATTAGCATTGCTTGCAGCTAAATTTGTGGAATTGGCGCTCTGTGGATTCCGCTGCTGTTCAGAAAGTGTGTCTCGCGTGTGCCTTCACAGGCCTCTTGTTAGGCGCTGGTGAGGAAGAGCGACGCACGGTCCTGATGGAAGGATAGAACAGAGCAGGACAAACCCAAGGGGACAGAGAGAGAGAGAGAGAATGTTCTCAGATTTTATATGTTCCGTTGAGGTACGAATTTCCGCTTTTACAGTATCGTCACTACGTAGAAATGCGATCCTAGGAGGCGGGACTGAATGACGTTGTGGGATTCCCTCGTGTGTTGTAGAATTGTGTCAGGAGGTTGGATACATGATGGAAGAATGCGAAGCACTTCAAATTATATTAATTGAAATTGCATTTCAAACATATAATTTCATGATGGAATGTGCAGTCCCTACAGCCTCTTCAGCTGCGAGTCTGTTTGAGTAAGTCTCTACCAGCTTTGCACATCTGGACATTGCAATTTTCATGTGAGGTTTATTCAACAATGGCTTTTTTTTGCTACCCTCCCTAAAATACAGATTTTTGAAGCACCCAGGCTATTGTAGTCCCATGGACAGTTTCTCCCATCTCTGCCATGGAAGACTAACTCTGTCAGAGTCGCCATAGGCCTCTTGATGGCCTCCCTAACAAGGGAGATGCTCTTCTCACATAGATGCTCAGTTTTGAAGTATGGGCTGTGCTGGCCAAATTCACAGTTGTGCCATATTCTCTCCATTTCTTTATGATGGATTTAGCGGTGCTCCAGGGGATATTCAAATTCTTCTTTGATCTTGTCCCAGATTGGTGCTTTTGAAAACTTCTCAAATTTGCTTTGACTATTCTTTGGTCTTCATGATGAAGCCCTTGTTTGGAAATGCACGAACCAACTGTGGGACCTCTCACAGACAGGTGTATTTAATTTGAAATCATTTGAAACACTAACTCTGCACACAGGTGGACTCCAATCAAATAATTATGTTACCTCTGAAGACAATTGATTGCAACTGAGTTTATTTAGGTGCGTCTTAGAAGGGGTGAATACTTATGCAATCAATTGTTTTTTATTTGTAATTCACAAAAATAGTTTTTTTAAATTGTATTTACTTGAGTATTTTGTGTTGATCAGTATTAGTGTTAATCCCAATTAAATCCATTTTGATTCCATGAAGAAAATAAAATGTGAAAAATGGCAAAGGGGGGTGAATAGTTTTTATACCCACTGTATAAAAATGATGTTTGTTATTTGTTCAAATAATGTTATTTATACACAACAGTTGAGCATTTAAAACATGTTTCACTTCTGCACAGCAGCTCTGACTCACCATCATGAACACGAAGCTGATGGTCATGAAGATGTTGGCCACGGCAACCACAGTCTGATCGGCAGAGATGGCCATCGTCATGGCTGTGGCGGTGTAAGCCACCAGGGCCACCGTCAGCATGAAGATGAAAAAAGCTGAGGCCGTGGCTTTAAATCCTGCAGGGATGGGACAGCATGGTCCAGAGTGACTCTCTGTCGCAATGACTGTGCCACCAAGAGGGTATTGTGTTTGGCTCCATTGACTCCTGTCTCTTGGCTTATCCAACTACCTGCCTGCCTGTACTTCTCTCCGTCTCTGTCACTGCATCAAATTGGTGTTTTAGCAACATTTTACAGACTGAAGTTGTGGTCGAATCAAATCAATGGGGGGGGGTCTATCATCTATGAGTGTACCCATTTTTCCATACATTTTCAAACCCATTAGATCAGGTAGGTCATCAGGAGAATGTATTTATTTATTCACAATGCAAACCTGGCAGTGTGGTTTTCCTTTAATAATGTAAAAAGGACAGAGCAGGTGCTGCATACCTATCATGAAGTACGCCACACAGCTGAAGACTAAGGCAGGAATGGTGCGGAGAGTGATGATGTCAGACAGGATCTTTGACAGGAAGTACACAGAGACCCTGTAATACCCACTGATGTACTCATGCCTGCAGACCAGGAGGAAGCATTATTGAATGGGCTTCAAACAAACATGAGCCTGTAACAACCATATTTTAGGCATTAATTAGGTTAGGTTGTATGAATTTGCTTGACAGATAAATATGCATACAGTGCCCTTTCTGAATTGTACTTCATTAATAACAGCGGTATGGTATAATCAACATGATGACCTCAGTAAAGCGCTGTGATCTCGGAGGGAATTTCCAAAAGAGGGATGCAATGATTATTGAATGAATGACAACTCACAGAAAGAGCTTCCTTTCTGTGATGAAGAGTTCGGCTGCAGACAGGGCCCCGAAGCACTGGTTGGTGGTGATAAAGAACAGAGCTCCCATCCTGAGAGAATAAAATGCACATAACCTGGAAAAAGCTCTCTACAAAATCCCTGACCTTCAGTATGTCAATACAAGTAGGTCACAGCTTTGCTTTATCAGCCATTTGTAAAAGAAAATCAATATTTTTCCACGTGTGGTAAAAAACTTGAAAAACCTGTGCATATTCCAGGCATTGAAACATTATTGAATCATCAATATTGATTTTGCATCTATAGAAAATAGAAAAGGAAACTTGGAAAATTTTCAAATGTTGCTGGATTACAAATGGTACGTTCACATTTTTTCCATTTAATATTATTTTAACTCACATGCTCAAACTGATTTTTTATAAATAAGTCATTTATGTCAGCAAATATTTTAAAGAAAAATTAAAAACGTAAATATGCTGCTTGTATAAGTATTCAGACCCCTCATATTAATATTTTGGGGAGGCACCTTTCACTGCAATAGCAGCTTTGTTTTTTTGGGTACGTTTTTACCAACTTTACACACCGGTTGCACACATTCTTCAGAGCAGAATGCTTCACTATAGGGACGGTGTTGCATAGGGCATAGGCAGTGATAGGTTTGGCCCATATATAAACCCCATTATTTTAGACTTATTTGACCACAAAACCTTTTCCCGCATCTTAGCCGGATCACTTGTGCACTCTCTAACAAACTCCAGGTGGGCTTTGAGATGTTTTCTTTTAAGTAATGGGTTTTTGTTGCCACCATGCCATACAGGCCAGTATTATGCAGTGCTATTGATATTGTTGACTGATGCACTATTACTCCATTCTCAGCCACTGAACTCTGTAGCTCTTTTAGAGTCATTGTTGGCCTCACAGTAGCTTCCCTCAGAGGCCTGCTTGTTTGGTCACTGAGTTTGGAGGGACAGCCTTTTCTAGGCAGGTTCTGGGTGGCATGATGCAGCTTCCACTTCTTTATTATTGAGCCAATATGCAGATATCCAAACCCTTAGATATTTTGTGTATCATTCTCCCAATCTGTAAATTTTTTAACGTTTTTTTGGCCAATCATATCCTCTACCCCACAAACCTGCCGCCCGTCCTCCGGGTCAAGCTAATTCCCCAAAGCCGGCGATGATCCGCCTCCTCCAAAATGGAACTCGCCCACCTACTCTCTAGGGACGCCCTTCCGCTCCTCTGCGAGCTTGTGCCGGCTCACCCCTCCCAAGCGCCACCCCTGATCGGGGCTCTCAGCCAGGGCCGGGCTGGCACAGTTGGGTTTCGAACAATGGCTATTATAGGCAGCTTGCACTCGCTTTGCACGCAGAGAGGTGCTTTAGACCGCTACGCTACCAGAGGCCTTCTGATGACCATATCACTGGTTTCCTGAGAAAGCTTTTTGGTCTTAATTTTTGTGTCTTTCCTTCAAATTCACTACCCGACCAATGATCCCCACAAAGACAGGTGTTTTTAATCCTGAAATCATGACAGTCACACAGACAGAGGCCAATCAACTCATTGTGTGGCTCAATAAGGTAATGTTTTGCACCCGCATTAACTTACAGCTGCCAGAGCACAGGGTTTGAATACTTTTGCAATCAACATTTTTCCATTTTTATTTCCTTTTAAGTATCTATATACTTTTTCACTTGGTTTTTTTTAAATATACAAATGTCAGGAGTAGGTTGTATTTATGACAGATATTAGTTCTTAAATGCAGATATTAGTATACATGAAAGCAACTATATATATGCACTTAACTCCTTCATTTATTACCTGTTTTGCATTCCACTCTGGTCATCTTTGATACCGAAAAATATCGCTCCCACTATGAGGGCCAGGAACAGAGTCACTGCCACCTGACGAAGAGAAGATTAAAAAAGTAAGAAACTTTCAATCTCCATCTCTGTAGGAACATAACATTCCCAAGAACATCAGAAATGCTCTGTGGCAATGTGGGTCAAACACATGTGGGTCAAACACGAATCTCAGGTTCTAACAATTATCTACAGGTAGTGGCTAACAAGGTGGAAACACTTGGGTAAACAAGGGACACAAAGCATATTGAATACAGGTGCTTCCACATAGGCATGGTGACAGTTAATTAAGCAATTAGCATCCAAAACATTTATTGAATACAAGACACAAGTTCAACTTTGTGTATAATTTACAAAAATGTAATTAAAAGTGGAGTAATGCTTGGGCTGTTAAAAGCAGAGGATATGCCCCATGTCAGCATACACCCAGCTCTCCTGAACAGACAAAGAATGACACCTCTGGCACAGACAAACTCTGAATTGTACCTACAGTTCCAGTTTAATACACAGACTGCACAAAAGACCCACCAATGTATTCTTACACACTCTTTTTTGCCTCTTGGTACCAGTCAGTGTGATACGCTCTCATCTTATTGTTGCGCCGAGCAGGAAGAGATGCGCTTATTAATCGTAAGATCACAAGTGATTACATCAGAGGTAGCTGGCCTGCTAGCTAAGCTAGTGAGGTCAAGGCCTTTTCCTCCCGATTTACAGAGTTCTTCATGCGGAAGTGCATCGGGGTCATGACGCGATCATGTGACGGCCCTCACTAGCGCTAAGAGCTTTAGTGGCCCACAGCCTCAGCGAGATATATCACTTCCAATCCCGTCGGCGGAGGCAACATCAGGGTCGCGGTGCTCACAAAAGCCGCTTTGCAATACTCAGGATCATTATTTGGTGCCAATTAGTAGTTAATCATCTTTAAAGTGAGTCCTCTTGATGGCATTTCATCACAATGTGTCACTAATGAGTTGGAAAAGTTTCCCAGCTGAAGATTGCAGAGGCGAAGAGTCTGTGTTTGAGGGTCAGATTAGCCTGAAGTCACTAGCCAGGCTAAGCCCTGTCATGAGGTCACTCAGAATCACAGATGAATTTCCTTTTTTCACAGCATGTTTGAAAGGTCTTAGTGAGATTGGTGCGACAGTCTGCTAAACATTTCTAAGCGTTCTGTCCAAAACAGTAATCCAGCGTTTACGCCTGAACTATAATTGCTATGTAGGTTTTTACACAGTTTTATATACATCTGCACTAAGACTAACCGCCCATTTTATTTTTTTTACCTTTATGCATAATACTTCACAATGAGGAAAAAGTGAGAAGTTCATGATATCTAAAGCCAAATTAAATACATATTTGATAATATTACCAAAACCAGAACCAAGAAAGACAATAATACAATCTCTGACAGCAAGATGCACATGATTAACATAAAAACTCATACCAGGCCACATTAAGCAAATAGTACAGATATATATGGTCTTGTCACCATAAACCACAGGGCCCATTTGCTTTAACATGACCCATTTACCAAACATCCTCACTCAAGGCAACTGATAACACTTACATTTTTAACATACTGTCCAGTTATATAGCCAGATACTTACTGAAGCAATTCAGGCTGCGTAACTTTCTCAAGTTCCCACCTAGGAACCAGAGCCGCAATGCTCCGGGTTTTAAGCCCAGCTCCTTAACCAGTGCGTTTGCCACCTTTACCCCTCTGACCCCATGAAGTCCAAAATAAATGGTATACCTGAGCAATGGAGGTCTGAGGGTTCAGCATGAGGTTCCGGAACGTTCTCTTCAGTACCCACTTGAACTGGTGGATGAAGGAGGTGTTATAGGTGATGGTGCGGGTGCGGGACTTGGGCCGGGTGGCACACTCCTTGCCCTGAAGTATCTTCTCGAGCTCCGCTTTGGTGTCTCTGCTGTACTGGCTCTTCTGGTACTCCTCCACCAGCTGCTCCTCGATGCTCTGTCGGGAGTTGCCCGCCTCTTCAAAGTCAGCCTCTGAGGAAGAACATCCATCACAAAGTGAAATAAAACCAATGGGGTAAATTCCCACTTTTCTCCCCCCTAAGTAACGTTTTTTGCCCTCTTTAGAGAAAGGATTGAACTATATATATATATATATATAATATGACTGAGGTGTTGCATTAGGGCATCTCTCAGTCTCAATTAAGCATATACTGGTCACATATCATTAATTATATTGCTGTTACTCTTTGTTGAGACAGACAGCAATAGAGTTAATGATGAAATGTGATAAAATAATCTACAAACAATAATATATACAAAAGACTTTGACATGCATTATGTGTTCACCTAGAGCTTAAAATACATTTGCAGGAACCTTTCCAGAAAACAAAAATAAGTATTAAAAATTTACAAGATTTAATGAATGAACAAATGTCAGGTAGGTCAAAGCACTTTCCTTGTGTTTTATCTTTACAGAATTGATCCTACATGCCTTTTGAATTCCCTACCTTCTGAATTTTGTATTTTGGTCAAAGCTGCGGCTGTTGAATCTCCATTGATGACATCCAGAAAGAAATCAGCTGGGTTGTTGTGGGCCTCACAGACATATCCTGGAATACAGTATCAAACAGGAACATTATTGCCATGACAATATCTCAGCTACAGCACCTTCAATGTGTGCACTCTAGAACTAATATATGTACCCAATAACACTTTGTTCTCTTATAAATGCAGATGATACTAAAAATGTTACCAAAACGCATAATTTAAGTTAGTTGGCCAAAAGGAGTGCATAGTACAAGTCAAGCTCACCAATGTCCGCGAAGTAATCCAGGGTATCCTGGGCAGGACCATGGAAAACCTGCTTGCCGTTGACTAGAAGGGTGAGACTGTCAAACAGCCGGTAAATCGAGTATCTGGGCTGGTGTATGGACATGATAATGGTGCGTCCATAGTTTCCCATTCTGGGGGAAATGGAGTGTGGTTAGGGAACTTGTGAACGGAGAGCCTCTGGGGCATACAATGTTAAAAGCATGACATAGCACAACACAATAATTAATTAAAAGCTCATTCAGTGTGGCTGCCTATCAGGGATGCGGCCCTGGCTGTTAGTGCCGATTGGGGGCGGCATTTGGCTGTCCGCCCCAGGGGAAGGGGGGAGGGGGAGGGTGAGCCGGCACGAGTTCATCGTGGTACAACTTGAACATTTTTTACATTTTTACATTTTAGGCATTTAGCAGACGCTCTTATCCAGAGCGACTTACACAGTTTACATTTCTTAACATACAATCCATTTATACAGCTGGATATTTTACTGAAGCAATTCAGGTTAAGTACCTTGCTCAAGGGTACAACGGCAGATGTGTCCCACCTGGGGATTGAACCTGCAACCTCTGAGTTACAAGTCCAGTTCCCTAACCATTATACTACATGCCGCCCCTGAACCAACTGAGGGCTCTGGCAGATAGACTGAGATGCCCCAGAAGAATACTGTGATTAACAGTATCAAAGGGAGCGCCAAAAGCAATAAAATGCTCAGACAGCTGCTGTGGACAGAAAGAGTTTGTTAGCCACCCTGGCCAAAGCCATTGCTGCACTCTGCTGCTTCCTGAAGGGGTGCCAGCAAATCAATTGATTCAAGGCAACTCTGGAGTTGTGCAAATATAACTTGCTGCATGACCTAGTTATTTAAGATTTATGGGTTAAGTATAGTAGTAGTTTATTGTTATTGCAGGAGGCAACAAGAGAGATTACATTAAATATGTGACCAATGAGGTTAAAAGTGTAAACCAAGGTCGTTTATTTGTGCGTGTCAATATTTTGTTTAAAAATAGCAAAATAGATGTCTGAGAATGGGACCAATATAACAAGCAGAGGGGTGGGGGTTGGAGGGGGTCATCAATTAGAGTAGAACATGACTACATTTGTATTGGAATCAAATAAATTATTTTGTGTCCATAATGCCCCACAGTTCTACTGCATAGAGAGAGAGTTGGTAAGGGTTGCTAACATGTTAAAGTAACTGCAGTGATGGAGTAACTTGACTGGTAACTTGCAGGGATTGGTTACCCTGTAAATTGGGACACTGGTAACTGCCTGATGTCCTGCTTGCTTTACCTCTTCAGTAGCAGGAGAACAGAATTAGCAGTGCTGGCATCGAGCCCTGTGGTCGGTTCATCAAGGAACAGCACACTGGGGTCAATGATGAGCTCCATGCCGATATTGGTCCTCTTTCGCTCACCCCCCGAGATCCCCCTTATCATTTGGGTTCCGACCTGCAAAGCAGAGCAACCAGGAATATAATTCCAAGGGGTATAAAGACATGTAACCTGACATTGTTCTGAGTCGTCTAGACTATCAACAACCACAAATAGTTTGCACTCGCTTTCATTGCATTAACTTAGATGGCATCGAGGGTATATTTCCATCCCATTGCTCACCTTTGAGTCAGCCACTTTGGAGAGTCCCAGCTGCTTGATGAGATTGCTTACTTTCTCCTCTTTCTCCTTCTCGCTCACCGTAGTGGGCAGCCGCAAGGCGGCGGAGAAGCGGAAATTCTCCCTCACAGTCAGAGTCCCCATCACAACATCATCCTGGTGGAGGAGAACAGCTAAGCACTTGCATGGTACGCTGACATACGCATAGGGGTTTGCCAACATACTTGCACGTAATGTTAATGCGTGCACTAGGAGGCAGTGAGCTTATTGTTGTGTGGTGAAGGGTTGTTGGTATTGATTGACATGGAAAATGAAAAATGGAAAAAAAAGACCTATATGTATTTTCAGGTTTAGATGCAATTATATGTAGTTTTTGTGGCTAATGATAAGCCATATCCAGTCAGTAGCACATTTTCGTAGTTTTATACCATTGCTGTTTTGTTTATAGCAAACTTTTAATAGTTAGCTAACATTACGTTTTTAAGTGTTTTGTTGATGTTACAGTACATTTTTCATTTTAAGTTGGGCTAAAATAGTTTACAAGATACAAAGTAGCTTTGTTTGTATTAGTTGTGTAGCCTACATCGCAATAATACTTCATTCGCTCCAAAGATTACTCTGTACATTGCATTTTGTTGTCAATGACTGTTACCCAATGTCAACAATAAAGTAAATGATTATTTACAACAACATGTATTGGGTTTTATTTATCTTGCTCGTGACACTGTTGTTGGCTTCAGTCAATTGTCATTGCCAGAACATTGAAGAACATGTCCTGATCGGTCCATAAATCAACCAAATCAAACATACATCTCCATCAGTAAAAATAATTAGATATCTGCCTCTAGCTAGATAGATAGTAATTTAGTCAACGTTACATCTGATACATAGCTATGTTGCTGTACTAACGTTAGCATTTAATCTATGTTAGAGAAGTTACAACTGGGACCACATATACTGACCACTACTGTAAGTCGCTTTGGATAAAAGCGTCTGCTAAATGGCATATATTATTATTATTAACTGAGCTACAATTAGCTAGCAGGCTACCGGATATACTTCCCTGCTCAACTAATCAGTGTTTGTTCGATGCACATGACCACAGCTATGTGTGGCGTGTTGTTGAAATTTTGGAGGTGTGCACATCGGCTCCTCTGCGAGCCTCTGTGGGCTACAGTTACCCATAAACTCCTATGCATAGCTACGCAGAGATGATTACGTGCATCTTCACAGAAGCATAATTCCGCCTTCAGTCAACATTTACCCACAGTCATTCAAAGAAAAAAGGAACCAAGCCTCACATATTGTTAGTGTTGTTGAAAAAAATGCACACTTATGTATTTTTTCTTATGCCTTTCTAGCATTAAATAATCATGTGACATATCCCACAGAGCAAATATGCAAAGCTTTCAAAAGTTATCAGAATGTATAACAAGTGGTATTGTTCAAATTGACTTTTTCACTTATTAAAATGTATGGTTTGAAGGAATTGCTCTCGACTTGATGCATTTAAAATAACTCTTTATCCAGCAAACCTGAACAACATAGCCAGAGAGGCACTTGAAGTTTGATGGCTGAGGGGCGCCATCAATCAGAACTTCTCCAGAAAGTCCTGAAGGGTCTTTTCTGGCTGCCAGGATGTCCAGGAACCTTACGACACAGCCAGGAGAATACATTAAACACAGTATCACAGACAGTCAATCAATCAGGTTTTCAAGGAGACCAAAACCTAAATTAGTTTTCATTTCTCTGAAGCACAGATATTGAGTAGTCTCCTTATCTTCACGTTATGGATTTTTCATAGATGGCAAATTATATATATTTGAGCCATTGAGTTTTTGTTGAGTCACCACAATTGTTTTGAAGTGTGAGTGCACTTACGAAGACTTGCCACTTCCTGTAGCTCCCAATATAGCATTCAGGCCTGGTTTCATGAGCCCACTGTGAGAAGAAAAATGCATTAAACTCAAAGCACTGACAAATAATGCATTTGCATCATCATTTCAGCCTCAAAACCACTAGATATTGCACCACTTTAATCATTGGTTGCATCATAGCATGATACAGCAACAGTTGCTTAAGTCTAATGTCAACATCTAAACCCTGACAGCACATTTCTCCCATCATTATTTTTAGATAAAGCTTAACATGAAATCTCCTACAGAACTACCTGCTTGATCCCAACCAATCAGGCTTCTAAGCAGGTCACTCTACTGAAACTGCTCTGCTCGTGGTCACTGAGGCGCTCCACTCGGCGAAGACTCAATCACGCAGCTCTGTCCTCCTTCTACTCAACCCATTGGCGGCATTTGATACCGTTGACCACCAGATCCTGCTCTCATCTCTCGCCGCGATGGGAATCTCCGGATCTGTACCCGCATGGTTTCGTACCTGGCTGACCGGTCCTACCAGGGGATTGCTCTCCTCTCCCCACAACCTTTCTGCCAGTGTCCTGCAGGGCTTGGTGCTATGCCCCTTCCTACTTCTACCTGTATACCAAGTCACTTGGTTCTGTTATCTCTGCTCATGGTTTTTCATATCACTGTTATGCTGATGACACTGAAATCTTTCTCTCCTTCTCTCCTGCTGAAACACAGGTCCCAGCACATATCTCTGCATGCCTGGAATTTACATTTTACATTTAACATGCTCTTACCCAGAGCTTACACTTCTTTACATAAATATCCAGATGTATGAATGGATTGTAACTGACGCAATTCAGGTTAAGTACCTTGCTCAAAGATACAACGGCAGTGCTCCATCTGGGAATCTAACCAGCAACCTCTGTGTTACAAGCCCAGTTTCCTAACCGTTACACTACAGTGCCGCAGACATCTCTGCTTGGATGTCCACCCACCACCTGAAGCTGAACCTGGGGAAGACCGAGCTGCTCTTCCTCTCAGCAAAGAGCTCCCCAATTACTGATACCTCAGTCACTGGCTCTATAGTGTCTCCGTCCCAGTCTGCCAGGAACCTTGGAGTGACTCTGGACAACTGTGCTTCTCGGGGCACATCGCAGCAATCACCCGGACCTGCCAATTCTCCTTTCACAACATCTGGAGAATTTGCCCATTCCTCACCCAAGAGGCCACACAACTCCTGATCCAGCCTTTGGTTATCTCACATCTGAACTACTGCAATCTTTTGCTGGCAGGCTTACCAGCCTGTGCCATCAAGCGACTGCAACTAGTGCAGAATGCCGCCACACGCCTAGTTTTCAACCTACCCAAGTTCACGCATGTCACTCCACTACTCACCACACTGCACTGGCTCCCTAATCACTGGTACTGGCATATCAGGCCACTAGATGAACCGCTCCCTCCTACCTCCAGACACTTGTCATACCCTACACCCCAGCCAGACCCTTCAGCTCTGCCTCCTCTGGCAAACTGACTGCCCCATCCCTTCGGGTGCCCAGCAGCCGTTCCTCGCGGTCTCGCCTCTTCTCTGTCCTGTTTTTTTACGATTGCTTTGACTCATTTTGCACATCAGAGTTTCAATGCGCAAAACTCTTAATACAGAATGCCATACTGCTCATTTTGGGTTCAAAATCTAATATAGCAGGCAAAATCATTTAGCAGACGCTTTTATCCAAAGCGACTTACAGTAGTGAATGCATACATTTTCAGTATATGTGGCCCCAGTGGGGATTGAACCCACAACCTAAGCGTTGCCAACGCTGTGCTCTACCAACTGAGCCACAGAGAACCACAAAAGAGACAATATTATATGCAAAAGTTTATCATAGCACCAGAACATTAGATATTTTCAACAGTGAAATCATTGCTGCATTTTCAATATACAACAGTAATCATCAAACAATGCTGCCAAACACAAAATACTTCTAATCAAAAAGAGTTTTAAAGTTCTTTGGTCATAACACAAAATACTATAATCCTAATCTTGGGCTCAAAATCACATATTGCATGCAAAATAAAAATAATTGAACCAAATTAGATTGTAGATCATGCAAACGTTTATAGCGTCAGAACATTGGATATGTTCATTGTCGAAGTTTAATTATTGGTGTATTTTCAAATACAATGGCTATTATCAAATAATGCTGTCAAACACAAAATAATTGTCATCAAAAAAGATTATGCAAGGGTCATTTCCTCGTAAGTACTGGAAATTATGCACAGCAAGCATCCTCTGTGATAGACTGCAGTATATACAATATATATATAGCTTGTGTTTTTATGGAAGACTAACAAAATATTAGATTACTGTATATGTAATTTTGCATGTACAGATGTAAATCAGAAAAAGTATAAAAGAGGTGCCTAAAAATGATTTTAAAAATGTATTGATCTTGTTGAAATATTACGTAATGTTGTTATTCAGCTGGATGTAGATTATGCTAAATGTTTTTGTTTGTTTGTTTTTCTCCCTTGTGGGTGGAGTCGGCTGCCATTTGTAATGTGGGCAGATGATCTGATTGTCATTTTTAAACGGCATTCTCATTCCATTGAAAGAAATCATACATTACTGCAATGCAGAAAACAACTATTTTACAGTAAAAACAAAAACAACAGTAAAAGCAAAAACTGTTACAGTAACAAAAAACTTTACAGTAAAAAAAAACAACATAAATGCATTTCAGTGCTTAAGCAGCATTTTGCCTCTCTGCTGCATTTGGCCACAGAATTTAATCTATGTCGCATCTGATATCTTCATTTGCAAGGCAGCGAAGGCAGGCAGTTGTCAGAAACTTCCATTCAGGTTTCTAAGCAGCCTTTTATGTAGTGGTGAAGAGATTATCAATTGTGTTGCAGTACTACTCACCTGGGCAAGGTTGTTGGAAGTAATGATACATGAATACAAACACCTGTTGAATTGATTTAGTAATCTTCATTTGTAGTAATGAGCATTTGAAAATTGTTGTAATATTAGGTGGCTGTATTCTGAGAATGGAGCATATGATGAGTTTGGCACTTTGTATTAACAGTTTTGCACTTTGTATGTCAGCATAGGACGTAGCGTCATAAGGTAAGAATTCTGCAAGTCAGTTAAGCACTTTGCATGAACAGTTTTACACTTTGTATGTCAGCATAGAATGTAGCGTCACAAGCAGGGGCGTCATGCAAGGCAAAAATCTGAGGGGGCACAACTCAAAACCACTAGTTTTTAATAATAAACTTTATTTGTATAGCACTTTTCATACAAACAATGTAAGAATCTTACATTTACATAATGTATCAAACTACAGCTCTGGAAAAAAATTAAGAGACCACATCAACATTATCAGTTAAACCAGGTTTTTCATGATTAAAAATGCTTTAATCTGTATAAACTTGTCTATTAACACATACTATTTCATTATATGATTCTCGGTCAGTCTGAAAGTCTGAGAAAAACCCAAAACGGACAAAAATCAACGTGGTGAAATAAAATGGTATTTCTATGCAAATAAGCCATTGCAACTTCAACTGATTCTGTCAGAGCACGTCACAAATCTCTCTTTGCTAGCTAACCTACCTCGTCTTGCCCTGTCTGTATCCTGCCTCAGGGAAGGGATGGGGCTTTCTGCTTGCTTAACAAAAAACGCTGATATTTTCCTCTGCATGCCTGTCACCTGGAGATATCAAAAGGAATTCAGTCTTTTGCTAACTACAACCTGTGATAGTGATGGTTGTAACTATCAGCTGTGCAATCAAAAGTCAACTCGTGACAGACAGCTGAGCTAGCTAAACAACCGGATTGAGGGATGCTAACTTTAGCTAGCTAGCTGGTAGCTAGCCAACTATCTTGCAAAGCAAACTAGATATTTCTTAAACGCAATAAGTTTGTAAAACTAATTGCATTTCATTTCACAAGTTTGAAATGGAAGAATTCAAGCTATTATTGCTCTAACTAACCTGTTGAGCAGCCAACTGCACCTGCAGCTGTCTCTACCACTCTCATTGATATGACCGGACCGGTCCGGTCAGTGCGCGCACTTCGCAAAACAAAACTTTTGCAATTGGAAGAAACCAACCATAGGCAAAGGGGGTGTGTGACTTTTTGAGGTATGATCTATGAAATAATTATAAGAATACGTTTGACTCATAATATAAAACGATCATAACTACATATTATAAAAAATGTAATGGTAATAAAATAAAATAAAAAATAAGAAAAAAACGAAATCAGCTAAAGTCTGAGGGGGCACGTGCCTTTGTAGTTTGTATGAGCATGACGCTTCTGGTCACAAGGTAAGAATTCTGCAAGTCAGTTTGGCACTTTGCATTTTTAGTTTTTACATTGAAATTCTGCTGTGCAAAATGAGACAAAGCAATCGTAAATAACTAACTGCCATCACCACGGTCTACATAAAAATACATAATAACAACTTTTCTTTGCCAACAATGATCTCTTGCACTAACCATGTTTAAACTTACAAAAAGTGCATTTATCCATGGTAAGTCGTTCTGGATAAGAGCGTCTGCTAAATGCCTAAAATGTCAATGTAATGTAAAATATGAATTGACTTTTTGGAAAGGAAAGAATTGTCTAAATAATTCATATTATTGAAATTATTACAATAGTGCATTTTTAGAAGTAATAGTGGCAACAAAATTGTTAATTAATCCAAATTCACCAGGGAAAGTAGCTTATATTTCTTTTTTTAACAATGAAATTACCGTTGTGACACATTGCATACATTGCCAAAAGCCCAGCGGAGTATTCAGAATTCAAACTGTCAGAAGACAGTGGCATGAAAAGGTTATTCATAGCTGCATGAAAACCAAAGTTTTTCCCCCCCTCATCTTTCTTTCTACCGGAGATAGAGATGGATATACAGTACATACGCTGGCATAACTTAAGATATTGCAAGTCATTGGAATTTACTCATACACATATTATACACTATATGGCCAAAGGTCAGTGGACACCCCTACAGCCACACCCATTGCCAACAGGTGCATAAAATCCAGCACATAGCCATGCAATCTCCACAGACAAACATTTAGAATTCAGAATGGTTCATAAAGAGCTCAGTGAATTTAAACGCGGCACTGTCATAGGATGCCACCTTTGCCACAAGTCAGTTTGTGAAATTTCTGCTCTACTAGATGTGCCCTGGTCAACTGTAAGTGCCATTATTGTGAAGTGGAAGTGCCTAGGAACAGTTCGGCCACAAAGTGGTAGACCACGCAAACTCACAGAGCGGGGCCGATGAGTGCTGAAGCGCTGGAGATTGGTGGAGGAGGGATAATGGTCTGGGGCAGTTTCTCAGGGTTTGGGATAGGCCCCTTAGTTCCAGTGAAGGGTATTCTTAATGCTGCAGGATACGAAGACATCTTAGCAAATTGGACGCTTCCAACTTTGTGGCAACAGTTTGGGGAAGGCCCTTTGCTGTTCCAGCATGACTGTGCCCAGGTGCACAAAGCGAGGTCCATAAAGACATGGTTAGACGAGTTTGGTGTGGAGGAACTCGATTGGCCTGCACAGAGCCCTGACCTCAACCCCATTGAACACCTTTGGGAGGAATTAGAATGCCGATTGCGAGCCAGGCCTTCTCGTCCAACACCAGTGCCTGACCTCACAGATGCTCTTTTGGCTGAATGGGCACAAATTCCCACAGACACACTTCAAAATCTTGTGGAAAGCCTTCCCAGAAAAGTGGCAGCTGTCAGAGCTGTAAAGGGGGGTCCAACTCCATATTAATGCCCATGCTTTTAGAATGGGATGTCCAACAAGCTCATATAGGTGTGATGGTCAGGTGTCCACTGACTTTTGGCCATATAGTGTATGAGCAGAGTATCACATGACCACGCATTATTCTGTATTCTGGCAGGTGGTGCTGTGGTTCTACAAAAGAGATTATAACCAAGAAAGCATGCTTAATAGCATATAATTAACACCAATGACGAAAGGTGGAAAAGCTATGTGAAATGATGCATTCTTCCCTGGGAAATGTCAAGTATATTTAATGCCAAGAAGAAATTTGGTTGCATATTGTTCAGCGTGGTCAGGACCACCAAATATAAATCGAACATGGCAACTGCTTTTTTGCCAACTTTTTTTTTTTTTTTTTTTTTAAGTCTCGCCCATAAAACATAAATAAAAATCAGCTCATTACTTCTGTAATCACAATAACACCACCCTGGGATGCTCAGTTCCAATATTACATTAATGATGAATTGTGGCACTTTTCATTCCTTACATTTTTCAAGCTAACGGTTGAACTACTGTAACATCACTGTGGAATGTATCAGCAGGGAGGCAATACTTGGATAACAACACATACGCACACGGCAGAGTTAAATAACATGGTAGAGTTGCAAAATGTTACACACTCTCTGCAGTGTTGCAGGAAGTTGCAAACAATGGTGCACTGCAACGTGATCTTCTACTCTTACATGCGATCGGTTAATGATCACACACTAGTTCAATATAGTCTGAAGGGATAATGACTCCAAACTCCAAGTGAGCTGCATAACATCGATGGCCTGACGTGAGACACACAAAATGCACAATTAACAGGTGCTAGCTACAGGTGGTAGACAACTTGCCACAGCACTTCAGCTCAAGGTTACCTTTTATTGTCTCTTCCTGTCTGATCAAACTCAACCCACAGTACGTTTGACTTTTATGCTCTAAGGCTATAAATCTGTATGATTTTAAAAGTTAATACATTATGAAACTCTAATACTTGAAAAAAACAAATCTACAGTATGCCCACACATTGTTGGATTGCTCTCAAAATAACATGTTTTACTTCTCATATACATTCAAATTGAGTTGAGTTTTCATTTATTCAGTTACATACAGACAGTACTTCATAACCACTTCCCATTCTGAGAACTAAGATGCCATTCAACTGTGTGCCAGATGGCACGCAAGAGCATGCAACGTCAGAAGAGATGCACTGGGTTTGGCCTGGACTTTGCTCTCATTCTTCAGAGAGCTTGAATGGGCCAGCCACAGAGATGCTTCCATAGCTGAGCCGTTTGGGCCTGATAAAGGTGATGTGATATCTAAACGCCATCATGATCTGACATCCAAATGTAGGTGTTGCATTATACCGCATCATATTATTTTTGCAGACATCATTGCAACTTATAACAAAGTACATATGTCATTATATAATTTTATCAAACACCACTGTGACTTACAAAACAAAGTACTTGAGTGCATTCACAGGTTTCTAAGAGCAGTAGTAGCAACAGAAAACAATAGTTAACACTATTAGACCCTGTAATAGAGCAAACAATAAGTGCCTGTATCAATTATACTATTTGCATAATCAACTGTGATGACAAGCATATTCAACTACCCAGTCAACATAACCAGTATTCAATTAAGTGCTAAGGAGAGTTTAGATTCAGTGTGAATATAGAAGAGGCATGCCCTCCTGATGCATCTGGCTGGCAGTGTAGTGTAATGGTTAGGGAGCTGGGCTTGTAACTCAGAGGTTGCAGGTTCAGTTCCCAGGTGGGGCACTGCTGTTGTACCCTTGAGCAAGGTACTTAACTTGAATTGCTTCAGTAAAATATCCAGCTGTATAAATGGATTGTATGTAAAGAAATGTAAACTGTGTAAGTCGCTCTGGATAAGAGCATCTGCTAAATGCCAAAAATGTCAATGTAAAATGCATCTGTCCTCAGCCCATTGCTGTGAAACCTCTTATCACTTGCACGTGAGTAAACCCATCGTTATCACCTATCCAGACAATAAGTATAAAATAATAAAGTCCCCCTAAAAAAGAAAATCATGTAAAACTGAATTTACAGCAGTTATAAAGCATTATGCCATCAGTCACGTTCTGTGCACGTAGTTATCAGTATCTTGTCCGACCTAACTACGGAATGCATAACTACGCTCTGTTTCATGGCCAGACCCTAACGGAATGTTTTCCCTCAATAACTAGCCTATTGAGCAATGGACTGCATTTTTGTTTGGTCAGTTTTGTTAATAAAACACTTACAGTAAACAAATGTCCATATTTAGTCTTCAAACAATTGGCACATTAACCCGTGTTTTTAAAATGTTATTGTTTCTCGACTGGCTTTGTTCTCAGACAATGACTTGGAGACAGCAGGGGGTTCTGCTGATGTTTTGTGCTGAAGTAAAAAGCACACAGTTCTCAAACCACAGGTTAGCGTGTCTTTGAACAGCAAGCTTTCTGAAGCTTATCACATAGGGGAAAGGGAGATGGCTGGCTAGGGCAAACAGGATGAGAAACGCCCCAATTCCTGCAGCAGTCCCAAGACAAGACCCCTGTCTGAAATCAGTTTTCTACATGGGAGTTTCAGTGCATTTCAGATATACCCCACAAATTCAGGTGGACATGGTAAACGTTTCTTTAACTTAACTGCTTTTACTATCATAATTGTGTTTTGTTTAAGCACCGGTGATTTTAATCTGTAATTAAAATCAAGCCATCGTCTACTTCCACAACACTAAAAACTATTCGTATTTAAAACCAAAGGTGACATTTATTAATGTTCACATATTCAGTCTTTAATCATTGCCAACATAATCTACTGATGAATGCAAACCTCACAAATTCCTTTGCTAATTGACTAATTAGACAGATTAACATGCAAAGTGTATGGAAGCAAGATTCCAAGTCCTTTCTGTAAACCATTGCTGATTCACTTTTGAGTTAAGGTAAATATTATTAACATTTGTATTTAGATATGCCAAGAGAACCAAACAGCCACAAATAGCACAGAATGATGATCTGAAAACATTAAATCAGGATTTTACAGAAAAACCACATTCGTATCAGACCAGCTAAGATACAGTGTGTTAGACTGCTACGCTATCCGCCACCCCCAAATTAAATTTTTAACTGACAGGCTACAATGATATAAGGTATACTTACTTCAGGTCTGCTAAGATTTCTTTTGTGGTCACCTTCCTTTTGCACAAGAACCCACTCTTGAGTTCCACATTGTAGTGGATGTTGTGGAAGCTGACGGTGGAGCCATGTGGAGCCTTCATGGTGCCTCCCTTGCCTCTGGAGGTTCCATTTGATCTAGTGTCCTCCACCATCGGGATGCTTATGTGATTCGACCTATCAGTCATTTTTCAGTTTCTCTCCTGAAAATTTAATCAAAACATTCCATTACACAAAGAGACTCAAATGTATTTGAGATCACACTACACACACACACACACACACACACACACACACACACACACACACACACACACACGGGCTATATAGGCTTATAGGTCCCATACTTAGCACACTTTGTTGCCATGTTGTCAGTAGAACTTCCCAAAAACATGATTGGCGTGGGTTTCAGTGAAATGGCGAGAGCTGGGGTTTTTCATTAATACCAATTAGAACAGATAGATAGAATAATGACATAAATGACAACGTGAGCCTCCAATGGGGTCTGTGAGGGAGTAGGTTCACGTGGTTATCCGTGGGAGGGCAAATTACCTCTAACAGCAGGTGATATTAATTACTTGAAGTGAGAGACTGTGTCATTCCATATATCAACCTTTTTAAAACAAGCCCCAAAAGAACTCAACCCGCGACTTTGGAAAACAACAAGCCCAAAGTCACTTATTATAAGCAGACTTGGCAACAATGGCTGCACACCATCACATATCAAAATATAGAAAGTGGCTTGCAAGCGTCTGTTGAGGCAGAATACAATTTTTCTGGTGTATACAGGTGCATCTCAATAAATTAGAATATCGTGGAAAAGTTCATTTATTTCAGTAATTCGATTCAAAAAGTGAAACTCATATATTATATAGATTCATTACACACAGTGAAATATTTCAAGCCTTTATTTGTTTTAATTTAGATGATTATGGCTTAGTCTTAGAGCTAATGAAAACCCCAAATTCAGTATCTCAGAAAATTAGATTATTACATAAGACCAATAAAAAAATGATTTTTTAATACAGAAATGTCGGCCTTCTGAAAAGTATGTTCATGTATATGCACTCGGGGCTCCTTTTGCATGAATTACTGCATCAATGCGGCCTGGCATGGAGGCAATCAGCCTGTGGCACTGCGGAGGTGTTATGGAAGCCCAGGTTGCTTTGATAGCGGCCTTCAGCTCGTCTGCATTGTTGGGTCTGGTGTCTCTCATCTTCCTCTTGACAATACCCCATAGATTCTCTATGGGGTTTAGGTCAGGCAAGTTTGCTGGCCAATCAAGCACAGTAATACCATGGTCATTAAACCAGGTATTGGTACTTTTGGCAGTGTGGGCAGGTGCCAAGTCCTGCTGGAAAATGAAATCAGCATCTCCATACAGCTTGTCAGCAGAAGGAAGCATGAAGTGCTCTAAAATTTCCTGGTAGACGGCTGCGTTGAATTTGGACTGAAAAAACACAGTGGACCAACACCAGCAGATGACATGGCACCCCAAATCATCACTGACTGTGGAAACTTCACACTGGACTTCAAGCAACTTGGATTCTGTGCCTGTCCACTCTTCCTCCAGACCCTGGGACCTTGATTTCCAAATGAAATGCAAAATTTACTTTCATCTGAAAAGAGGACTTTGGACCACTGAGCAACAGTCCAGTTCTTTTTCTCCTTAGCCCAGGTAAGATGCTTCTGACGTTGTCTCTGGTTCAGGAGTGGCATGACACGAGTAATGCGACAGTTGTAGCCCATGTCCTGGATACGTCTGTGTGTGGTGGCTCTTGATGCACCAACTCCAGCCTCAGTCCACTCCTTGTGAAGCTCCCCCAAATTCTTGAATGGGCTTTGCTTGACAATCCTCAAGGCTGCGGTTATCCCTGTTGCTTGTGCACCTTTTCCTACCACACTTTTTCCTTCCACTCAACTTTCTATGAATATGCTTGGATACAGCACTCTGTGAACAGCCAGCTTCTTTAGCAATGACCTTTTGCGGCTTACCCTCCTTGTGGAGGGTGTCAATGACTGTCTTCTGGACAACTGTCAAGTCAGCAGTCTTCCCCATGATTGTGTAGCCTACTGAACCAGACTGAGAGACAATTTAAAGGCTTAGGAAACCTTTGCAGGTGTTTTGAGTTAATTAGCTGATTAGAGTGTGACACCGTGAGTTTACAATATTGAACTTTTTCACAATATTCTAATTTTCTGAGATACTGAATATGGGGTTGTCATTAGCTGTAAGCCATAATCATCTAAATTAAAACAAATAAAGGCTTGAAATATTTAACTTTGTGTGTAATGAATCTGTATACGAGTTTCACTTTTTGAATTTAATTACTGAAATAAATTAACTTTTCCACAATATTCTTATTTATTGAGATGCACCTGTATGCAGCCATATGCCCCCTTCTGCATTAGTGTTCGGCATAAACATTTGACCTTTAACTAATCTACAAAACATAAAACACATTTAATATGGTTTTCATTTCATTTCACTAATTCAAAGTGAAAATCTAATTAATAAATGATTTGCAATTAATTCAGCAATTCAGTAATGCCTTGAGAAAATATGCCAACAATGCACGTTCATACTAAACCACATATAGGCCTATAGATAGCTGAAATTATTATCATCCAGTATTATGCCATGCCAAACAAACTTGAGGAGGTACATCAGAAATGCTGTATATTCCCCATGCTTGTATATTTGCTAATTACAAACATTTGAAACAAGTTGCCATAGTATGTGAGTTATTTACTTACAGGTATGTCCAAAAAAGCAATATTCATTTTACATTAAGTATTTCGTACAAACTTGAAAGACACTTATTCATATAGGTGATATATAATAATATATGCCATTTAGCAGAAGCTTTTATTCAAAGCGACTCACAGTAGTGAATGCGTACATTTTTCACTATATGTGGCCCCAGTGGGGATTGAACCCACAAACCTAAGCGTTGCTAACGCCATGCTCTACCAACTGAGCCACATCGAACCACACAAATTGACTAGACTGATTAATACTTAGGCAACATTTTTAACTACGTGTTTCCAAACTCGTCAACATCTACGCCATACAGCATAGCTACTAAACAGATTTCAAACACTAAAAAAATATATAAATACATATATATTTTAATTCAATGCAATAATTTAAACGCTATTTTAACCACAACTCTTTTCAGAACATAGGTACTACATCTGAACTATGTTCAATTATATAGGCTATATATAATTATAAATCGTGAAAAGTTATCAAAACTAGGACAAATATTAATGTGTTGCATTGCGTTCTTCTAAATCACAGGAAAATCAAGGGAAAATTTATCCGAAGATAGGTTGATTTTAAAACCGGTGAATTTATCCTTTTGGTGTTAATATTCAATTGAGTCCGTAATAATTTAAGCAAACCGTTTTGCTTTTTGGTTAAGCCTACACATAAAATACAAAAGGTGTTGAAAACATGACATTGTGCTTTTCCATTTTTAGATTTCCATAAAAAATTGAGTAGGGCTACAATCGAAGCAATAGATCTTCAATATAACATTGGATAAAACTTACCCTTCAGAAATGTAAAGCTGAGAATGATTTGAGCTGCTTAGTTGATTAAACTCCCCGTAGTCCACTCTCTGCATGGGACTATGCGATATGGATAGATATCCGTTGAGTCGGTGCATTTACACCAGCCTACAGAGAGTTTGATCATTGCAAGTCAGCAAGATTGGAGCCGCGTCCAGCACACACGTGACTTTGATGGTTTATTTGTAAATACAATGCTTCGGTTAAATAAGGTCAGACTTTCACTTGATTAGACTATATCGACTACAGGTGCATTTCGCAAGGTAGTGATAGTTGCGTGTGACTCTAAAGCGGTGTCAAACGAATCATTAACGTTATGTTTACCAACCCTAAATGGATGTAAAACTTAGAATTTTCAGCATGTTTAATGTAGGAAAAGCCTTAGAGAGATACTTGAGGATGGCATGTGCTTCGATCCAGTATAATTCATTTGTTGTGGCCATATTTCAATTAACTTACCATTTGATGAAAAATGATCACATTATGAAATGTCATGCATATATATATTTTCTGATATGTATAGACGGCAACCTCCATCATTTGGGGGAAGAGGACAAACACCCAATTCAAACAGTTTTTGTGATTGCATATCAGGAATATGCCCTTTAAAATGTATATCTCTTTAAAGCCAAGTTATATCAGAAACAAGTTGAACATGAATATTAATAGCTAAAAACCACATAGGGCTGTCAGGTCTGCCCCTCCGGCTTCCTCCACCAGGGGCCGCCAAAAAACCACCTGCATTTTGTGTTGTTCCCTCTCTGTGTCTACACGTGATTATTCCCTGATTGTCTCATTGACTACGTTTACATGCACACCATATTCCGATTAAGGTCCATATTCGGGTTAAGGCAATATTCCGAATAAGGTGTTTACATGTTAATCGGCATATTCCGAATAAACCAGCGATGTAGTGCCGCGCAAGGGCTTTCTGGGTACTCAGCTGAATAAATAGGCGCGTTATTTTCCTGCAGTAATTCCCATTTACACAAAAGGCTTGAAAATGCTTGCTTTTGCGTTATATTGTGTTGTCTTCTTAGCACTTCTACATCATAATGTAACAAGAACACTCGTTCTCATTCACATCCTCAACCATGGCAGACGAGAACGCGAGGAAATGGCAAATGGAGCTATGGTACTTGCTAATATGCCATTTATGCCAATCAGAACCCCCGGAGACTATGGACTGGTGGTACAGAGTAGTGATGGTAGAGTTTACGGATGCAGAGTGGAGAGAAAATTTCCGCATAATCGAGAATGAACATGCGCAGACGTAAATTAATATTCCGTTAAGGGGCATATTCGACTAACATGTTTACATGACCCAATAATCGGGTTAATACAGGCATATGCCAGGGGTCTTATTCGGGTTTTTAGTAATCCGAATATGATCTAATCGGGTTATGGCAATCGGGTTAAGGCGTTTACATGACTCATACGTAATCGAATATTGTCATTATTCCGATTAATACAGAATATGGTGTGCATGTAAACGTAGTCATTGTTTAATTGATTAAACTAGATGGCTAGTTTAATTGACTACGTTTACATGCACACCATATTCCTGTATTAATCGGAATAATGACAATATTCCGATTACGTATGAGTCATGTAAACGCTTAACCCGATTGCCATAACCCGACATAGTCATATTCGGATTACTAAAAATCCGAATAAGACCCTGGCATATGCCTGTATTAACCAGATTATTGGGTCATGTAAACATGTTAGTCGGAATATGCCCCTTAACGGAATATTAATTTACGCCTGCGCATGTTCATTTTGCAAGGAATCTGGGTAATTTAGCTTGGTTGCTATAGCAATAGCTTTAGCTAGCAATTTGGCAACATGGCGAAAAGCACTCAGAAAAGTAATCACTTCTGGAGCGAGGATGAGACAAATTTATGTATTCAAATCATGAAATATCTAAATATCATGGAATACATCGATGGCTAAAGCACCGCAATAGCGATATTTTTAAAAGGGTGTGCGACAAACTCAAAGAAGCAGGTTTTGTGCGCACTGCTGACCAGGTCAAACATCGGTGGAAAACCTCACGTTCTCGTCTGCCATGGTTGAGGATGTGAATGAGAACGAGTGTTCTTGTTACATTATGATGTAGAAGTGCTAAGAAGACAACACAATATAACGCAAAAGCAAGCAAGCTGAGTACCCAGAAAGCCCTTGCGCGCACTACATCGCTGGTTTATTCGAATATGCCGATTAACATGTAAACGGGAATATTCCCGTAGCTCAACATTCTGCGGCGCATGTAAACACCTTATTCGAATATTGCCTTAACCTGAATATGGACCTTAATCGGAATATGGTGTGCATGTAAACGTAGTCATTGATTGTCTTCAGTGTTTCCTATTGTGTCTCGTTGTTCCTGATTGTGTTCCACCTGTGCCCTGTGTAAATTGTTTTATTTTGGAAAGAAAATCAAAGAAAACCTTTTTTTTTTTTAAACTACCACCTGTTCTTGGTCTCTGCTCATGGTTCTGCTCACCACCAACCCTGACAAGGGCCAAATAGATACTGGAACAATTATTTGGTTTTTACTAAATCCTTACTTTATATGAGTCAATCCAGCAGCATGCATGTTCACAGGGCTGATTAACTACTCAAGTTAATATGTTTCCTAAGAACTCGTGGAGATGCCTGTGGATAGGACACTCTTGTGGATTCTCACGCAAATTATTTCACTTAGAATTCAGTTTAATTCATAGCTTGCTTGTATACATAAAAGCTCTTTCTTAGTCTAATGTAAAATGTGTGTTTCAGTTCCCAGGGCCTAGTCAGGAAACAGTCTATTGTATTGTTAATCAAGTCTAAATGGTTGACCTGAGTAGCCAGTTGATCACCTATCCATGTATTCTACTGGCCATTCTGGTTTCAGGAGTTCCTCTGTCTCTTCCTCTCAATCACCTATTCATATGTCAATGACTGTCTCCATTTGGCCGCACAGATCCTTTGTAATTGTGATATGATTTACCCGTCTGCCTACAGTTCAGTATCTTACAGTCCCCCCTTTGATGCTTGTCTTAAAAGCAACATAAAAGCATCACATATCAGTGGCGATGTTGTCCTGTCTTATGGCCGATGGCCAATTATGGCCTTTGGAGCAACGCCTCCGGGCGACAGTTCACTCACACCCTGTGAGAGTGCCAAACCTGCCCCCACTCCCACATGGCTGAGACCGACTTCCTCCACAATATCCATTTCTGAACATAATGTGGACTTAAATCATTCCTAAATAGACATTAAGAGTCTAATTAAGAACAATTAATCTCAATACAATTCAGAGGTTGCAATGGTTTCTGGTTGAAAGGAAAGCCACTGGGGGTCCCCAGGACCAAGTTTGAGAACTCCTGGTATATGGAAGGGGATGTGGACATGTTTTTGGGATGGGGGGGGGCCTTTTTGTAAAAATCCAACAAAATCATGAAGTTTGCACTGTAGCCTACAATAATGCATTGTCTGTTGAAACACTATCACCCATGCAAATTGTACCATCCTACTCTGGCTATGAAAAATAATATACATATAATAGGTTCTTACCTTCACGGTTAGCTAGGTAGGTAGCACAGTCAACACTTCAACTGGATTACTGATACTGAAATGCACCGATTCGTAGAAAACACAGTATACCGCAACATGGATCATTTAAATGACATATCGTCAATTGACAAACAGCTATATTGTCAAAGAGGACATTCATAGTTTAAAATGTAAAGAGCAAAAGGAAAGTTACGCACCTGCTTTTGAGTTGAATCTGAAAAGACCAACAATTATTTGATCATCCCTATCTCACCTGATTTTGTAGGCCACTAGGCCTAATTGGCTACTGTCAGCCAAGCTGGGGGAGCTTCTCTGTGCCCTATGCAGTGAAACTTTTAACCAGCTAGCTAGCTTAGCCTACTTAGCGAAAACTAGCTTAGCTAAAACCAGCCTGCATAAAGTGCTGCGGTCATCAACAGAAAATTCTGGATCTAGAATCTATAATACTCCGTGGTAAGACGAACATCGGGCGGCACGGTGGTGCAGTGGATAGTGCTGTCGCCTCACAGCAAGAAGGTCTCGGGTTCGAATCCAGGCCGGGGGCCTTTCTGTGCGGAGTTTGCATGTTCTCCCCGTGTCCGCGTTTCCTCCGGGTACTCCGGTTTCCTCCCACAGTCCAAAGACATGCACGTTAGGCTAATTGGAGAGTCTAAATTGCCCGTAGGTATGAGTGTGTGAGTGAATGGTGTGTGTGCCCTGCGATGGATTGGCGACCTGTCCAGGGTGTATTCCTGCCTCTCGCCCGGAACGCATGCTGGGATAGGCTCCAGCCCCCCGCGACCCTGACCAGGAATAAGCGGCTTAGATAATGGATGGAAGACGAACATCGTGTCTATGGCTAACAACAAAGCTAACGCTACTTCCGTAGCCAACAACAACATGTCAGACTCTCTTTCCAGTGACTCTCTGCATTTAGACAGCTTGCTTGCATTTCCGAAATTTAACAAAGATACAAAACCCATTTCAAATACGGATACTGTTCAAAACTGGCCACTTCCTAAGAGACGTAACGTTAGCAAAATAAAACAAGCTAACTCTGCTAATGCAATTGCTATAGGCCTATATTATACGGCTCTGTTATTTCTGCTCATGGTTTTTCCTATCACTGTTATGCTGATGACACTCAACTGTTTCTCTCCTTCCCTCCATCTGATACCCAGGTCCCGGCACGGATCTCTGCATGCCTGGCTGACATCTCCGCATGGATGTCCACCCACCACCTGAAGCTGAACCTGGGGAAGACAGAGCTGCTCTTCCTCCCAGCGAAGGGCTCCCCGATGATTGATGCGTCAATCACCGTGGAAGGCTCCATAGTGTCTCCGTCCCAGTCTGCCAGGAGTCTTGGGGTAACCCTGGACAACCAGCTGTGCTTCTCGAGCCACATTGCAGCGATCTCTCGGACCTGCCGTTTCTCCCTCCACAACATCCGGAGGATCAGACCGTTCTCACCCAAGAGGCCACTCAACTCCTGGTCCAGGCCCTGGTGATCTCACGCCTGACTACTGCAATTCCTTGCTGGCAGGCCTTCCGGCCTGTGCCATCAAGCCACTGCAACTAGTCCAGAACGCTGCTGCTCGCCTGGTGTTCAACCAGCCGAAGTTCACCCACGTCACCCCTCTACTCTCCTCTCTGCATTGGCTCCCCATCGCAGCACGCATCAGATTCAAGTCACTGGTGCTGGCTTTTCAAGCGGCCAAAGGTACTGCTCCCCGCACCTCCAGTCACTCATCACGCCCTACACCCCGTCCAGACCCTCCGCTCCGCCTCCGCTGGCAGACTGACTGCCCCATCCTCCGGGCGCCTGGCAGCCGCTTCCTCGCGGTCTCGCCTCTTCTCTGTCCTGGTCCTCGTTGGTGGAAATTCCTCTCCCGCAATCGGTCAGGACTGCGGAATCACTTCCAATCTTCCGCAAGAGACTCAAAACCCACCTCTTCAGACTCCACTACCACTGAACACTGTCCATCTAGTCAATCTGTTTACTTGTTTAAAAAAAAAAAAAAAAAAAAAAAAAAAAAAAAAACACCCACTAACCTTTTCTTTCCCAATGTTACAGGTATGATACGCAGTTGCCTGCAATGATGTCTTTTGCCGTTTTTACTGCACTGATCTTGTACGCTAACTTTGATTGTTCTCGCCTTGTATTAATGCACATCTTGTAAGTCGCTCTGGATAAGAGCGTCTGCTAAATGCTTAAAATGTAAATGTAAATGTAATGTAAATGCCTACTAGCTCATTCGACACCGGTAAATTCAACACAAAACATATATAAACCCCTTTACATCCCGGATGGATCTGAGTGTATTAACGAAAATCACACGCGGACTCACGGTCAAAAAAAGCCAGTTACAACCAACCTAGCTATGTCCGCCACTGCAAACGCAGATGCAAATGCGACCCCACGAAGGACAAACCCCTACGCTCTGCCATGGCAAAGGCTGTTAATTGTAGGAGATCTCACCGTCAACAGGCTAAATATGAATACTGCATCAATTCAATGCGTCCCTGATACCTGTGCTGCTAACAACACTGAATGGATTGAGAGTAAACTGCCGATTGTTCTCTCTCAAGCTAACTCACTCAGGAAGCTACTTATCCACGTGCCTATCACCAGCCTACACAACGAAACAGCACCTACCCCCCCAAGGTTCTGAAAAGCCTACCCCACCCCCTCCGCCCCCCCTCAAGGTCTGTCAACCTCCAGTACACAACGGACCTCCCCCCTCCCACCGGATGGAACTGCGCAATGGACTCTCACTGAATCTCCACCTCCCCAAGCCCGTGCACCCCAGCCCTCCTCAACCTCTGACTCCAGCGAGCTGTCCGCCGTCCTCTCCAGCGAGCCGCCCGCCATCCTTGCCCGAGCCGCCCGCCATCCTTGCCTCCGACGCAGACTGTGGTGTGGAAAATACTCCAACGAGGCCCTCGCCCCCCCCAAACTCCTGGACCTCAGCCCTCTTCAACCTCCAGTGAGCTGGCCACTGTCATCATCTACAGCAGGGGTCTTCAACTCCAGGCCTCGAGGTCCGCTGTGTCTGCAGGTATTTGCTCCAACCACGCACTACACCACCTGATTTCACTAATTAGCTCGCCTCCTGGACCAAGGAGGTAAACTAATTATTCTAAATCAGGTGGTGTAGTGCGTGGTTGGAGCAAATACCTGCAGACACAGCGGACCTCGAGGCCTGGAGTTGAAGACCCCTGGTCTACAGCATCTGTCATCACCTCCAGCGCAGACTGTGGTATGGACAACACTCCACCGTGGACTGTGCTGTAGATGGTATTCCATCCGTTGACAAATTTCCTCCCCTTCCCCCCTGTCCAAGCGTGCACCCCTCTACCGCCTCCTCATCCCATTCTAGGTCTCATCTCATCTCATCTTCAGCCGCTTATTCCTGGTCAGGGTCGCGGGGGGCTGGAGCCTATCCCAGCATACATTGGGGCGAGAGGCAGGAATACACCCTGGACAGGTCGCCAGTCCATTGCAGGGCACTACATACACCATTCACTCACACACTCATACCTACAGGGCAATTTAGACTCTCCAATTAGCCTAACGTGCATGTCTTTGGACTGTGGGAGGAAACCGGAGTACCCGGAGGAAACCCACGCGGACACGGGGAGAACATGCAAACTCCACACAGAAAGGCCCCCGGCCTGGATTCGAACCCGAGACCTTCTTGCTGTGAGGCGACAGTGCTATCCACTGCACCACCGTGCCGCCCCTCCATTCTAGGTCATCCCCCCCAAATACTGTCCTTTCCCCTTTGTCATACCCCCCCAATACGGTCCTTTCCCCTACTCCCTCGACCTCCCCCTCCCCCCCCTCTCCCTCTCCCTCCTCCGCCTCTCCTTACCATGAGCTCCCAAGTATGGTTACATTGGAGACCCTGTTCTCTGCCTCACCCTTAGCATGTCAAAATCTTTCTTTCACTTTTCCTCCCACCCCCAGTCACTTATTCTGAAAAGCCCCCCCTCAGCTGCCAGCCCAAATTGCAATCACAAACACCCCACCATCACAAAGGCCCCTATCAGAATTCTGCGGCCTCGAAATGCCTGTCCCAAACTGATAAGAAAGGGCAAAAAAGACTTTTGGGTCCCAGCCAGAATAGCTTTAAAAGTGTTGTTACTCAGGAATGTCCTATGCTGGAACCCCATGTACCTATGCTGTGTAATAGTGCTTATATCTGTGGTTTTAATTTAGAATGTATGATCATCTCATCTCTCAACTCATCTTCAGCCGCTTATTCCTAGTTAGGGTCGCGGGGGGGCTGGAGCCTATCCCAGCATGCATTGGGGCGAGAGGCAGGAATACACCCCGGACAGGTCACCAATCCATCGCAGGGCACTACATACACCATTCACTCACACACTCATACCTACGGGCAATTTAGACTCTCTAATTAGCCTAACGTGCATGTCTTTGGACTGTGGGAAGAAACTGGAGTACCCGGAGGAAACCCACCCGGACACGGGGAGAACATGCAAACTCCACACAGAAAGGCCTGGATTCGAACCCGAGACCTTCTTGCTGTGAGGCGACAGTGCTATCCACTGCACCACTGTGCCGCCTAGAATGTATGATCACTCACCACTAAAACATTTATAATCAATGACCTTATCTCTGAAAAGCGATTAGACTTTCCCCCCAACTACAATTTTTTCCACTCTGTTAGGCAAAATAAATGAAGCGGTGGAATTGCCGCTATTTTCTCAGATAAATGTAACTGTACTAGGATTAGTTTCAGCGAATTCTCCTCATTTGAGTATACTGCCTTCACTATTAAAGCCGAACCGACCGTATTCATAATAACAATATACTGCCCCCCCAAACTATGGACAGGATTTTCTCTGAGTTTTCTGAACTTATGTCGCTCATCATCACAAATTATGATCGAATAGTTGTAAATGGTGATTTCAACATCCATGTAAATAACAAGTCTGATGTTAAAGCAACTAAGTTCCTCAATACCCTGAATAGCCTAGAATTAAACCAGCATGTTACAGAGCCTACCCATTACCTCGGTAACACTCTTGATTTAGTTATCTCTAAAGGGATTACTGTCACTGATCAACTGGTATCTGATATCAATGTGTCTGATCACTACTCTGTATTTTTCAATGTCCTACTGGATACAATAAGGAATAATTCTGAAGCCACAATTAAAAATGCCATCTAGACACAACAGCAGAACTGGAGTTTGCTGAGCTCACAAGTTCCTTAGATCAAGATATCTTTAACTATCCCTTAAATGAAATGGTAGATGCTTTCAACAGTAAACTGAGTGTCATGCTTAACAAAGTAGCTCCCTTAAAAAACTAAAAAAGGTCACACGTCAAAGCGACACCGTGGACGCACAGAACTACCTGTGACCTAAAGCAATCCTGCAGAAAAACTGAAAGAACATGGAGAAAAACTAAACTTGAGGTCCACCGTAACATTCTGAAGGATAGCATTGTCACCTACAACAAAGCTGTTCGCACTGAGAGACAGATCTATTTTTCTGAAGTCATTACTGAAAATAGTGGAAACTCTAGGGTTCTATTCTCTACCATTGATAGACTACTAAATCCAACCCCCTTTGACCCAATCAGTCTAACAGTGTGAAGAATTTTCTGTTTTTCAAAGATAAAGTTAAGAATTAGGACAGGCATTGTCATAACAACGAATAAGCCTGACACACCTCATAATAATCTGCAACTCTTACGCAAACTGAATTCTGCAAGATCGTAACTCAAACAAACTCCTCCACCTGTGCTCTTGACCCAATCCCCAGTACATTTCTCAAGAACATTTAGTAGTTTGTCTCCTTCCATCCTAAAGATAATCAACACTTCATTAGAAATCGGTATCTTTCCTAATGCCTTCAAAACAGCAGTAGTGAAGCCTCTACTAAAAAAGTCAAATCTAGATAATAACAATCTTAATAATTACAGACCTATGTGTATATCCAATCTGCCATTCATGAGCAAAGTTTTAGAAAAAGTGATCTTTAATCAACTGAATACCTTTTTAAATAAGAACAATATCCTAGAAAAGTTTCAATCAGGCTTCAGATCAAATCACTAACCTTTTCCTTGCTACTGACTTGAATAAAGTGTCAATCCTCATCCTCTTGGACTTAAGCGCAGCCTTTGACACCATTGATCATAACAGCCTAATCGACCGTCTTGAAAACTGGGTTGGTCTCTCAGAAAATGCTCTAAACTGGTTTCGAACCTATATAACTGGGAGAACATTTTTTTTTTTTTTTTTCTTAGCCTGGGCGATCATGTATCTACAAAACATGAGCTACCCTGTGGCGTAGCTCAGGGAAGTTGTCTTGGTCCCCTGCTATTCTCACTGTATATGCTTCCATTAGGTCACATCATCAACCAGTACAATGTACATTTTCATAGTTATGCAGATGACACCCAATTATACAACAGCCTGCTTGACTGCTATAAACAAATGGATGAGTGACAACTTCCTAAAACTAAATGAGGATAAAACAGAGATTATTTTGCTTGGACCAAAATCTGAGAGAGAACCCCTTTTTAGTAAGCTTGGGGACCTTGCTCCCCATACCAAACCAGAAGTAAAAAGCCTATGTGTCATCTTAGATTCCGACTTAAACTTTAAGGCCCATATTAGCAAGGTGACCAAGACAGCTTTCTTCCACCTGAGAAATGTTGCCAAAGTACAGCAGTTTTTAACACAAGTGGATGCAGAGAAATTAGTTCACGCTTTTATTACTAGCAGACTAGACTACTGCACTGCTCCCTTCACCGGGCTGCCCAAAAAGTCAATAGAGAAACTTCAGCTCATTCAGAATTCGGCTGCTAGACTGTCCTAACCACCCTGTACTGGCTCCCCGTTTCCCTTAGAATTGACTTCAAGCTACTTTTACTCACCTACAAAGCTCTAAATGTCATAGCACCCACATACATTTTTGACTTTCTAATTTCGTATCAGCCAACAAGATCCCTCCAGTCCTCAGGGCTGACCTTGTAACCGTTCCCATAGTACTGCACAAAACGAGCGGGGAAGCTGCTTTTAGCTATTTTGCCCCAAAACTGTGGAACACCCTACTCAGACACATCAGAGATGTAAGCTCTGTGAATTTTTTTTTAACTGCTCAAAACCTACCTGTTCGAACAGGCTTTTAAATTAAATACTGGTTAAATTAATAGTGTGTATTATTCCACGTTTTTTGTCTTTTATGCAGTCATGTATTTTATGTATTTTTAAAAATGATTATTATTATTATTATTATTATTATTATTATTATTATGCAGACTGATTTTAAAATTTCAAGCCAATGTCCTGCGACATCTGTCTGCCAAATAATCCGTTTTCAAAATAAAAGATGATACCCTTAACACTGCCCCAGCCCCCTCCCCTCATAAAACACATGGGAACACTGCTGGCTTCTTACAACAAACTGCTCACTAAGGAAACAACAGTATGGTTGTGTCTTCACAGCATCGAGTCCGTCTTGCCATTTTAACTCAAACACTATTTTGTTGACGCACTGAAAAGGGTCAGCTGGATTTTCAGTCCCAGGAGTCAATGTGAAAATCTGTGATAATTTAGCCAATTTGTCTGAAACGCAAAATGTTAACAACGCTGAAGGCAAAACTTGTCAAAAGTTAAAAGATAATATAGAAGAGCTATAGAATGAAATTAATTCATTAATTGATTTATATATTTATTCCAACATTTATTTAATTCAGTATATGTTTAATTATTTATTTATTTACTTTCATTATTTATTTAAGCATTCAATAACAGAACTTGCAATAAAAGTGGTGTCGATGAAAGCCAGACAGTGGGCTTTCAAGATTTGACAGTATTAAAATGGTACTTTATGCCCTCTGGTGGTCACCATCTATACCACCATTTTCAAAACAACTTCAAACAGAAGTCTTACGGTTTAAGGCTGATCTGCTACCAATGAGCAAAGTCCCTTTCCACAAACTGTCGCTACATATTGTCACACTACAGACAATCTGTAGATTGTCTAAACTACAGATTGTCTAAGCTACAAACTACTATTGTTCCTTTCCAAGACCACTGTATGAATTACATTTGTTGCAGGAAAGAAAACTAATTCACAGCTGTCAGACAATTGCTTTGTATTAGTATATACATATATATATATTGAAATTGTATTATACTTATATATTTGTTTATTTTATTATGAATACTTATTTTTTTATTTTACTTTATTATAAATACTTATATTTATATTTAATTATAAATACTTATATATTTTAAATTTTATTTTATTTTAAATACTTATTTATATATATTTTATGTTATCATAAAAACGTATTGTGGAGGGCATTGGTCTCAACAACATAGGAGTGGCAGGGTTGCCTTTGTTTTCCCATGCTGTGGAGGTCTTTGGAGCAGTGAAACTTTCCGAAGGCAGGTTTGGCACTCTCGCAGGGTGTGAGACTGCGAGAGTGTGAACTGTTGCCCGGACGGTTGTTAAGGCCATAATTGGTCATTATTCAATTAGTTAAGTGGTGTGGATGTCAAGTGAGAAATTAACTTGCCTGATTGGGTTTGTGTGTGAGAATGAGTGGGTGTGGTGTATGTGAATTGTTTGGTGTTGAGTAATTGTGATTGGGTGTGTGAATGATAGAAGAGTGATTGCCTCACAAGTCCCACCTGAGCCAGGCAGAAAGTAAACCTATTTAAGAGCAGGTGTGGCAAGTGGGGGATCCAGTTTGTTTTGTCTTGTCATTCATGTGTGTGTATCAAGAGTGTGTCTTGTTGTGTGTGTGTGTGCGTATCGTAGAGTTATTGTTGGTCTGGTCGTTCACGTCTGTGTCTGTCGGTGCATGTGTGCCCATCATGTGGTGTTGGTTTGATGTAAGGTATGACGTAGTGTTGTGTTCGTGTGTGTTCCCCGCAAGCGGGTTTCTGTGTCGGTGGAGTCTGTTGAGTTCTGTGTACGTTTGTCAAAAGTGACTGAGTAGAGTGCTTCCTGGGTGTGTGGGAGAGCGCACTGAAAGTGTCCTCCTCTCTCCCTCGGTGATTGGAAGAGAACTCGCACTAGGGCAGTGGAGTGTTTCTGGACAACGCCGCGAGAACTCTCACTGAAAGAGTGGAGAGTGTCTCGGGGGCTGGTTGCCAGAGAACTCTCACTGTGATGAGTGGTGTGGTCTCTGTGTGTTTGTGTTAAAAGAGAACTCTGACTGAAAAGTTTGAGTGTCTCTTTGTGCATGGGTTTGGGAAGCACTTGAAAAGTCACTGAATATGTGTGTGCCTGGTGAGGTTATAGTGGAAGTCTGGCCTGAAGAGGCGCGGTGTCCTGTTGATATGAGTGTGCGTAGGGACAGTGCGTAGAGTTCTACCCTGTCCCGGTAAGTGTTGATACTTGTTAAATGTGGATGTATGAAAGCGGTTGTCTGGGTTTGTTGTGTGTTTCCCCGGAAGGGGATTCCCCCTCGGAAGAGGCGGGTGAAGACTTTGTTTGGTGTTTGTTTTATTGAATCTGCTCTCCTGCTGTTTCTCTCTCCCCCGTCTGGTAGAGAAACGGAAATAAAGAGACTGGCAAACCACACTCCTCTGCCACTTCTTACCATCGGCTGCTCTGCTTGCATCCGGGGATTTGTCATGTGGCACTTGTGTGTGTGTATATATGTATATATATATATATATATATATTTAAATTATAAATACTTGCAAGGTACTTAACCTGAATTGCTTCAGTAAATATTCAGTAAATATCCAGCTATAAATGGATAATGTAAAATAAATGTAAACTGTAAGTCATTCTGGGTAAGAGTGTCTGCTAAATGCCTAAAATGTTGTAAGTAGGCCACTGCTTTCATTTGTGAGAATATGCCTGTTGACACTTCTGTAGCACATATCATGCCCATCCTAGAGCAACGAAACTGATATGTTGAAATGAGTGGGCAGATATTTTTAAACCGCACACATTTATATCATGTTCAGTTGAGTAATTGCCACTAATTACTGAAAATAGTGCCTACAGTGACACCATGATGATCAGAAAGGAACTGCAGCTTCTTGAGAGGTGTGGTGAAAAATGCATTACTTATTAAACCTGCCCATGGGTAAGGAATCTGCCTACAGGTATGCAGGTCAGCACAAGGTATACCCTATACACGTTACTGCCTATTCTTAATATGGGAGTACTGAGACTGCCCTCTGCACCATAGTTTGTGCCTAACAACATGGAGTATTTAGGTGATGTCCTGGAGGACACTTTTACAGAATATATTATTTGACCATTGCTATGCAAATAAACTATACAAGACACCTCTGAATATTTATAGCATAGGTGACCGAAGACATACCTACCATCTCGAGGGGTAGCTTTCCACCCTCTTTGTTTACTACAAAGCTATAACATACCAATGCATACATGTGATAATTAAATGCGAAAAAAACATCTGTTATCACGTGGCCCTTTAAAAGAGTTTAAAGCATTTGTGACACTTGAGTTTGAGAGGCTTTTATTTAGAGAGCTTGTAAACCAACCATACACTATGTACAAAACATTATATGAAAGAGGAAGTTACATTCCATTGAGTCAGAAGAGCTCACACGCAGTTCAAAGACTGCAGCTATCTTTACAGAGCTAAGCACAACACTGATGGGAAAATGTACAGTAAAGTCTGACATCTGTCACGGCAAAGCACAAGAGAGGCAAGGCACATAAGTTCGCCTTGAACATGGCTACTGTGTATTGTGTGTACTGCATATTCTCACAGACGTAAAATCCATTATACGAGTTGGAAAACAAAATGGAAACAGCTGCATGTTTATAGTATGTGCATCGTATCACTTCTAAGACCACATCATTGGTGGACAAAAGAGCATTCATTATCACAGGCTTGCATGTTTTTCTTTAAGTTTAAAGTAATTCAACTAGGTTTGTAATTAGACTCAATTAAATCCAGCCCGTGTGTGTGTGTGTGTGTATATATATACACGCACACACACATAAACTGTTTCAAATTAACAGCAATTAACAGTTTGACACTCAGTCCCATCAGTATCTTTCCAAAGTGAACCAGTTGGAACAGCACCAAGCATCGTTCCAGGAAGACATTTTTAAGGTAAAAAGGTGAGCTGATGGGAAACTCTATATTTGAATAAAAATAATGTGAGATAACATTGTGCAAATGCTTATTCAAGATAAGTCTGCAGTGATGTCATCATGGATGTTTGATTGTAATGTGACCAGTAAGTCTGCATGATACACTGAGCTTGTTTGTATTCAGTATATTCATTATTGACTGCTACTCCTGGCATACTTATTGAACAAATGATAACAACGGGACTTATCACTGCCAACTTAAACTGAAAAAATTGCAGAGAAAACTATTAAGATGACCTCCTACCAATAATAGAAGATGGAACATACTTGTTCAATTTGTACCATGTCAATGGAAATTTGGAAAAGACCCTTTGACTAGCCATCAAAAACTTCTCAATATGGAAATACAAAAGGAAAAAAAATACCTAAAAGAAAAATTCAATTAAGCAACTTAAAAGATCTCAATTCAATCAAAGTTTGTCATGCTCTTTTAACTATGATTAATTAATGCGTGTGTTTTACTTGCATATACTGTATATATATTTCTTATGAAATAAGAAAGCATTTCTTATGAAACATTGTAATTTAATTTCAACAGGTCTGTAACTCTAAAGTTAAGACAAATTGTCTTTCAATGAGAACGAAGAGAGACCCAAGTGTTTGTCATCACTGACCAATGATACAGTACCATTTGGCCGTCAGTGTACTTGACAAATAAAACAAAAGCTCTCAATCAACTACATTCACACATTATTTGTCACTTATGGCAGCCAGATGAAGCGTCCACTGTATCAGTGCAGAACATACTGTATATTGAAAAACCTTACATAATACCGGCGATACAAAGGCTAAGCAACTCATAGTACTGGACAAAGGAACTACAACTTCAACCAAAACCATTGCTGAGAGGACCTATCCTTCAAGAATTGTAATAATGAAATCTTGTCATGTTTGGCTACTTGATGAAGTGCACAATACCAACGACAATTGGATGTGCAAACTGCCATTTTGCACATCCAGGTGGACTGAGCACAGACACACCGCGCAGGCGACACTTGCACACGCCCGCACACACACACACTCACTCACACTACTCACTCCCGCACTGTGCCTTGTGACCCTAGTACCACTTGCTGCTACTTAAAATTATTTGTACCTTATATTTTATATTATTTATCTATTCTATTTCTATTTTGTTTACAAGGTGTGCTATTTCTGTGTGTATTCTGTGTGTATTTTGATGCTGCGAAGTTGAGGGGCCTGGCCCAAGATTTTTACTCTGGGGTACGTAGTATCACAGATGTAACAATAAAGAAATCTGAATCTGAATCTGATCTGAACAAACAGGTCTGGGGAAACCGTACTTTAGTGACTTAGCAACCAGAACATGAGCATAGCTCAGCTGTTGATAACCAAAGCATTACCCACAAAAACTTTATATACAAAAAATATATTTAAACAGCAGCATCTTTCCAACAGACAAAATATATAAACAGTAATATATACAATTTATATTAAACAATAATTTGTAAATAACAGAATATATCTGTGGCAATTTTCCATAAGTAGAGTTGATAAGTTAGTGAAGATAAAAAATAACACATTTCCTTCTACTGAAGAAATTGCCCTTGATTCTCCAACTGTAATACCAACTTAAAACACATTTCAATCACCCAGCCGACACAGACTGTACATGTTATTTGTGTGCTTTTTAAAAGTGACCTGTTTGCTTGCTTATCCCATGAGGTTGCACGGAATGCATGTAGAAGTAGACATTATTTCATTAAACAATTGAATGCTTCTTGTCCCAGGCTCACCTGATATGCCTGCCAATCCAAACTGCATTCATATTATAAATGATTGAGATAAATGTTGAGATGGACAAACCTGAAACCAGAAAAATGATGTTACTCTATCACACAACACTTGATAGATCAAATCTAATGCATTAAAATACACAGCACTGATATAGATGACTGTATCTATACTCTGATTTTCACTACCATCCTGAATGATCTATGCAACACGAATATATCACAGCTTTCCCACAGTAAATAAAACAAAGTGATTCAAGCTCCGGTCATCTTTGACCGGCAACTTAGTCATCTTAGACAGGCAACCCACTATACCTACTGAGGTATCAGTATAAAAGTACTAGAGATCAATGCAATATGTATGGAAACGTATCCCATACTGTTCAATATTATCAGGGGGGAAAGTGCAAGTTCCTCACCACCATATTCCCAGGATATGCAGAATAAATTGTTTCCTTCCCTCTTTCAGGCCCTGGAAAATGATTCCCCACCCTTTTCCCAAAATAAATTGGATCCTTTCCTAAATAGCACCCAGTCAAAAATTGTTCATATGTTAAAAGGAAATGTTCCCTTCCACAATTAATGTGCAGACTGATATTGGCTCATGAATACCTACATCTATTCCTCGCAAAGTTCCCTAAAGCAAACCTTAAACCTGTTCCTTAAAACATTTTTAATTTAAAAATGTATTTGCTGTAAAAGTTACCACGCTTTCGTTTTAAATGTGTGAGAATTTCTGATTCGCAGGAGCGAACAACGGGCACTGTGATTAGTTTTCCATCAAAAGATTTGGGGCTTGTCAAAGAAGATAAAAAAAAAAAACATATATTTTTTAAAAATGTGTATTCGTGATCATTCTCGGGCTGGTAAAAAGCAAGCTAATCGGACCACATTTGACCCATAGTCACTAATTCAATAGCCCTGCCTTAAAGTGCGTTCCTGATATCTGGTAAAGAATATATGGTTGTGCTTCCCTTCAGTGTCCTGAAGGGGGAGCCCTGGGTCACAGAATCTATTGCACATTGGTTCAGTCCAGCATCTGGCCTCCCGCTCTTATGCCCATCGCCCACTGGATACAAAGTTTCGGCTGAAGGAGTAGTTGGTTTCCGAGCTCTCTTGCTTCCCCCAGGCTCCAAACGGCACCACGATGATGGTGCTGTTATCTTCTGATCCGTACTGAAGTGCCTACGACGACAGGGAACAGATAACAGGCATGTGAACCCGTGACTCAGGAATACATTTTTAAAATATCTCGTTCATATTTTATAAAGCAACTTTCAAGGAGGAAAGGTCTACATTAAGTGGTGGCATTACTCTTGGCCTGATACAAAGCATGCAGCTGTCCCGCAGTGTCGAGGCACCTGTTCAGAGATCAGCTGGGCGGCTTCTTTGGGGTCATGGCACTGATTGATGACATCACAGATCTCCTGACTGTTCATGATGAAGTTGATCCCGTCTGTAGTCAGTGCCAGGAAGGTGTCATGAGCGTGATGCAGCTGGAAAATAAACAGTTTCCATTACTTTCTGTGTTCTCCATGAAACGGTGCACGCCCAGGCTTGAGGGGATAACAGTGGTGTGCAAGGCTGTAAAAGGCTGAATGAATTGTCAGATGAGTACTGATGATAAAAACAGAGAGCACCCCTACCAACCATCCCTTCCCCAGTCAATCAATCAAAAGGTGCCACTTGGCATTGGCTCAAGTTTTTGTTTACTCCACTGGTCAAAAAAATTTAAACAATTTTTATTTTTACAAAATCACTTTCTTGAAATAAACAGGTCACAGGCTTTTCACAGAATTGAAAATGTACTTGTAGAAAACGAAATAAATAAAGTAGAAATCGAAAATATAAAGATTCATTCCTGAATTGTAAAATGATTTCTCACATTCAGTTAACCCCCTGAGGTCCGTGCTTAGCTCAGAGAAGGTTTGTGATTTTGGCGTGGTCTGATATTTATCTCAATTTCATCAACTTAACACACACTTACTCCAAAGTGTTTGATATTTTTATTTGAAGGACAATCACAGCTACATTTATATGCCATCAATAATTTGGTCAGTATCATATGCAGCTTGTAAATAGATCTATTTTATATATCTTTTTATATAACGTATATTATCTACAAACACACAAGTTATAAAGAGTACATTTTTCTGCCGTCACAAAAGTTGTGAAAGCACACACTAAACTATAGTGACGAATTGTTTTGCCAATGTGCGTTTGTTCATCAAGGTCTTGGTTATGTAAGGGTGTGAAAATAGTTTAGCACATATGAGATCTAAATAGCTAAAAACCTGTTTTTATCAGAACTGGTCACATTTATTTCAGACTGTGGGAGGACTATATGGCAATTTACTGAATATTCATGATCCACACCTGAACGATCTGTCAGATGGGCCATCTCTCTCTCAAAGGCCATCAGACAAAGACATCTTGCAGAGTAGGCCTACGCATTTCTTGCAACCAACAGAAGCCAGTTTGCCAACATGCAGAGTCTGTTTGGCAGTGGGCACAGGCACATGATCAAAAGTAGCCCGTTTTCTGGGTTTAAGATATTTATCTTTAAACGTCTGTAGGAAAACAAAAGCAAAATCCGTGTCTGCGAAGACACAGAAAGACATAAACAAAACAACCAACAATTAGGAACAAACAAAACGTATCCAAAATCTCGGAATAAACTAAACGCTGGGAATCTAAACAACAATAAGCACACAAACAAACAAGTTCTCGAGAGGCAAGAAACATTAATCACAATAGGTATTATCAAGCTAAGCTAGATAATGTCCAAGCGCCGAAACAGAATGCCAGCTGGTTAAATATCCTCCCGTTAATTATTCGCAGCAGTCCGCAATGATTCTGATTGTTTCCGTATAGCGTCACAAGACGTGGAATTCATATATTTTCACGAGTATTTGAAAACATGGTAAATAAAATAAATATCAGCATACATCGTCTGTTGCTGGCAGATCGCAACCGTAAACACAGACCAGATGCGATATAATGTCGGGACATTGTTTACGCTGCGATTTCACACATGGCCCCACGCCCCTCCCCGAGACTAGCACCTAGTTACCATGTCAATAGAAGGGGGACAGTACTAACAGATAAAAAAGAGAGGAAAAGGCAAGGTTTACTTTTGGTCTAATTAACCTAATTAAAAAAATCTCATATTATTTGCCAGTGCTCAAATCTGAAAGTCACGATTCTAAGGTTTCTGTCAATGTTTTTGCCGCATGTGTATGATAAAATCTCACGACGTTAGAAATAGTAATATACTTTTATTGCTGCTGGGATCGTTGGCGATCCCGTCGACCTCAGGGGGCTAAGATAAGAAATACAATTTTTCTTAAACTGCAGTCATGTAGTGTTAGTTGGTTTGTTGAAGGTAAATCATCATGTAATTAAGAATGTTCTTTGGCTATTTCTATGCAAAAGCTTTGATGTTACTGGCAGTTCAAGGAATCAAACTCATTTAAGTGTACCCAGGAAATTGCAACACATTTTCTGGGAATTACTTGAACTGAAATCAAAAAAGCCATTTCCATCCCTGATATCACTGTAATTGTTTTCCTGTAGGGAAGTGAAATTAATTGCAGTAATCTGTGAGTTGCTCCAAATAAGTGCCTCTGCAAAACTAATTAAAATATCAATACATCACAGATTACAGACAGCCTCAAAAAGTAAAAAAAGGGCATTAATGTAGGTAGTCAAACACGTGTTTGGAAAAATATTGCGTTTCTACTACTACTAAGTTCTGCGTCTACTGTCACATCTACTAGTGTGGCAAATCCTCTGCCCATGGCGGACAGGCCAGCAGTCGAACCAAAGGACAACATCCCTCAGTAATGTCTTGATAACACTCACAGTAATCCTCTTTGTCTCCGGTTCAGCTATGACGCCCCTGGTCTTCAGGTCAAAGTCTCCAATGCTCCGTGTCATGGCTAGCCTGCCATTGACGTTTGCCTGGCCTAGACTGTTCCAGCTCACAAAGCCGCCACTCTTCTTTATCCTGCAGGATTCATGCAAAGGAAGGTCCAGTTAGAACATTCCACAACTTTTGACTGACATTTTTGCAATGGACAAAAATGAGGTTTACGGTAACATTCTTAACAAAATCCCCAGGGGTCAAATTTCCACTGGTCGCAGAGAAAAACATTCAAGCGGCTAAGAGGAATATGCCCCGTGCGCACCTCTCCTTCTCGTCTTTCCTCTCCGGGGTGTGGTCCACGGTCAACTTGAAGGCCTTTCCCTTGCGGCAAAGCAGGGCTCGGCTGTCCCCCACGCTGCCCACCACCAGCTCGATGCCGTCCCTCAGCAGGGCCACGGTGGCAGTGGTGCCAGAGCTCAAGAAGGAGGCTGCAAACATCAGACACACTGCCATCACACACACAGGCCCCGCGCAGCTCACACTGTCTCCTCAGTGCTGTATTAGCCTGTAGCACGACTCATTCACAGGACGAGTAGAGGCTCCACTGCACCCATAGGGCTGGAGTAAGCACTACGATCATTAAATAATGCAGAACAGGAGGAAAATAAAAAGACATGCACGATATAGAGAGCTAACAAAGAGTGAACTCGAGAGGGAGATTTTACAACAGGGTTTGAAAGTGTAAGGCAAATATTAAGGTGGCAAATGTTTGATTGAATTTGAATCATATAAGCCAGTTGTTCCCAAACTCAGTCCTGGGGACCCACTGTGCATGCTGGTTTTCATTCCAACCATAATTTCAACCTCTGATTTTAATTGGTGTTAATTGTTATTCATTTGACTATTCATTTCTTTGCGGGCATTAATTACTGTCTTAAGGCCAATGTTAATGAGCCAAACCTGCATTGTGTTAAAATAGGTTTAAGGAAGAAATTATGGTAGTGCTCACATTTTCAACAACCTTAATTGATCAAGAGATTGGCTGTAACAAAAACCTGTATAGATAGTGGGTCCCCAGGACCAAGTTTGGGAACCACTCATATAAACAATATAGCTTCATTTGTTTCTAAAGTAATACAGTCAGAATTCACTAAAGGATACATGGACTATATTATTCTGTAATAGATCAAAGAGAATACCCCAAAACTACATCAACCTGATGTTTTTGTTTATATGAGTTCAGTGATATTTCTGAGCAAACAGGCAGGTTTTTCTGCCCTTGGGAACAATCATAACACATAATTTGTTCATCTTGTAGCCTATAGCAGAGAACTTCATCTCCAGAAAGGAGAACAGATGCCCTAAAAGACTTATTAAAAGACTAAAAGACATATTTACTAACTGAGACCTTCCACTCACGCAGTTAAATTAAAAAGTTCTACTGAATTGTTTTCTAAAACCCTGTTGTAAAATGGGAGGACTTGTAAAGGACAGGATGAATAGCACACATAAATGCTGAAATAAAACAGACAAACAGTATGTTTACATATATTTAAAAAGCGTTAAATAAAAACGACAAAATGTGGGCTGTCAAATTAACTTCAGAGTCACAAGTAAAGGGAACTCAAGTACCCAAGACAAAATCTGCTGCCACATTACTAGATAAGACACTGTTGACAGCATATTCTCAAGAGGGAACAGGAAGGAGCTGAAAGCTAACACAGAGAAGAGGGCATTCAGTTTGGTTGCGGGCAGGGGGGGTGGGGGTGGGGGGGGTTGTCCCTGGCAAAATAATAATTCTTCTTCAAAATCAAATGCTAACGGTTGTCATAGAAACTGCCAGATAAACTGTCCGCTATAATTGGTCGTACCAATTTTCACTATATGACATATATAGGGAAAGGTAACAGGAAGAATGCCTCTTTGTGTACGACACTGCCCATAAAACAACCCTTTCTGGTCATGCGACTCCTACAGTGAGAAAACCTGTATGGCAGGGAGCTTCAAAACTGTGTGGAATGTGTCAAGCATTTACACCCAGTGATGCTGCTCAAAATTACAATAATCTTCCATCAGGCACAATGGTGGGTGTGGCAGAAAAAGCACCATCCTGTCTATTTTAAATATGTATAATAATCTACCCACTTCCCACAAGTCATTCTCATTACTTGAATACACAACAAGAGGGTCACACAGGGAAGGTGAGTATTTTAAAAATAAATAACAATATATTTTCTTCAGAAATGTAAAAGACAGTTCACAGGCAATTTCTATGACCAATGAGCATACTAGTGGCAGGTAAAAGGTTACTTTACAAAAAAGAGAAAGAAAAAAACACTGATAAATGACATAAAAATTTGAGAATTTGTATGTCTTTGTCAGCCAAAACATCTTAACATTCACGGTCTGAGAATGTAGTACCGCATGTGACATCTCAACTAATGTGTGTGAGAGAGAGAGAGAGAGAGAAGAGATGAACCTTCCAGTAGTCCAGGCAAGGAAGCGCCGGACTCCTTCACCTTGGACAAAATTTAGCCCTTGTCCTTCCACTGAAGCCCACCAAAAAAGTGTCCGGGGGCCTTCAGCTCTAGAGACTGTTAGCTGGGTCTGCAGCTGTCATAAATAACACGCACACACAGGCAAATTGGAAACTTCATGCACGGCTCTGGCCAAACATTTCAAAAAAGTCAACGCTGTTAGAGAACATCTTTGAAATAACAAGAGCCACAATCGACAAAGAGGGCTGCCACAATGAAAGGCCGCATCGGATTACCAATGCGGCAACCAGGGCTCACAATTGCGACAGTATGCTCATTTACCATATCCTGTCTGTGGATATTTGTGGCTAATTGTGATGAACTGAAACATGAACACAAGCGGATGCCGTAGTTAGTACGCAGCTGTGGACCAAATTATCACGCACCCCAGTCAAATTCTATACCACAGCTCTGTGAGGAGACTAAAGCCTAAGATAGTCTTTCTGTGGAACAAGGGAGGAGGCATCATACTGGAAAAAAGAAAAGGAATGCCAGTATGCCTCAGTAACCTACATTCCTTAGAACAAAAAAAGATGCAGAATAAATCTATTTTTAAACCACTGTGAACCACCGGCCATAGAACAATTTAGTCAAATGTAGTCAGAATATGTAACAACTGAAATACTCTATTTCAGGAAGAAGTATAATGCCACTTCACTCCGATAACTGATTGCATTCTGAACTTTTTGCATGCATTTGTAATTGAAATTGCTTTGCCTTGAAAGTTGAATTGTGTTCACAGCATGAGTATAGCTTCGTCAGTTAAAATTGATGTGTTGTTTAAAAGTTATTATACAGTAGACTCCGTTTTTATTCACACCCTTGACAAAGATGAACAAAAGAGATCGTATAAAATAAACAATATAAGTAATGAGCATTATTTTATGCTCACAAAATGCAGAAAATTCTATTTTTTAACAATAATGCATTGGCACGAACCACAATCAAATGGTTCACAAATTATAATTGTTTTCCCAGAAAAATCAAGATATCACAAATATTCACACCCCTGTTATCAGTACTTTGTGGTTCTTCCCTTGGCCATTATAACAGCAAGTAGTCGTCCAAAAAGTGCATGTCCACAAAGCTTGATATTTGTTTCATCTGACCACAAGACACGATTCCAATTTTAGTTCAGATGCAGTTTGGCGAATTCAAGACACCTTTTTGGGTGAAATGCCTTCAAAAGAGGCTTCCTTCTTGCAACTCTGCCATAAAGGCCATTGTCATGTAGGCGTCCTCAAATGGTAGCTTTAGACACTTTGTAACCCCGAGATGCCAGGTTGTTTTGGAGATCTTGAACCCCCGAAGAATGCCCTTCCGGTGGTCTCTTAAGCCTCATGAGCCTCAAGGACTATTTGTTTTTCTCTGTATCCCACCATTTTCCAGGAGTTCATCTCGACCGCCTTTTAAGGGGTCAGGGAATAATTTTCCAGTTTCCCACATTGGCTCTAATGGTTTTCTGTTTTTTTGATTCCCTCTGGAAAATGTCAATTGTGAAGCGCTGTGTGACAACCTGTTTGTAAATGGCGCTATACAAAAATAAAGATTGATTGATTGATTGATTGATTGAACTGTGCCCCTTGGACTTCTTTTTGCCTCTCAAACCATCCGTCTCACTACACATGGGGGCAAGGTAGACTTGCGTCCTCTACCTGGCAGGTTAGCCACTGTTCCAGTGGCCTTAAACTTCCTAATAATTGACACAGTGGAAAGCAGTATCTTTAACTTTTTAGTGATATTTTTTGTAGCTATATCCTGATCTGTAGAGGTCAATAACCTTTTGTCTGATGCTTTCAAGGAGTTTTTTTGCCTTTCACCATAATGGCTGACTACAGTATTTCAAATGTGTGTTCCCTCCTTTTTATACCCTAGGGAAACAGGAAACCATTGTAGGCCACTGTATATTTCCATAACCTTCCAATGAACTTCAAATAAGTTAAATTTTTATGAAGATTTGTTTTTGTTGGATTCAATTTAAAAGAGTAGTTAGGGGTGTGAATAACTGTGATCCAGATGTTTTATGGAAAAAAACAATTATGAATAAAACAAAATATGTTTTTCTAAACAATTCTATTAGCATTGTAGGTTTGGAATTTTCTGCATTTTTTGAGCATAAAATATACCTCATGACTGTTTATTTTATACAATCTCTTTTGTTCATCTTTATCAAGGGTGTGAATAAAAACAGTCTACGGTATATCAGACTACCAATGGCCCAGGAAGAGATAAGCTGGCCTCAAACTTTAAATATTTTTTTTACTCATTGCAACTCATATTAATCTGGTGTACAGTGGGGCATCTCATATCATACCAGAGGGTCACATGTTAGTCTTAAGTCTTCAGGTATGCAGCTGCGAACTAACTCGAGAACAATTTCTGCAAACACCTCCAGCAATTTTTAACATCACATTTGACCATGGAATCTTTTGATGCCACAATCATGCCATTCAATTCAGTTCTAAAATCAACCTTTTGAGCACATCCTCTCTAACTGTATACAATTAACAATGTGATATAGATAACACTATAAGTTCACTGCAATTAAAACCACAACTTACTGTATTCCCCAGGGTCATAAATGAAGGCATTACACATTTTACTTTATTGGATTATTATCCAGTATCCATTGATTATGTCATACTTGCATTAGACGATACAGCAAATTCAAATCTTAACCTGCAAAGCCTGGAAACAAAATCATCTTTCAAGAGCAATGCAACACTGCAGCGCACTAAAAGCAATTGAGTTCATACAAAAAAATTCAGAAATATCTTTGATAGTGCAAATACAAATCAAAACAAAACATGTGTGTCAGCCAACACCAACAATTGAAAACTGTTGGAAAGTTGTGGATTGTCAATTCATCTTTGACTTATTTATCAGCCAAATCCAGTAAAAGCATGAATTGCCTTAATGGCATTTAAGAACCAATTAATTTTGATAAGCATGCACTGTACAGATATGTAATACAGTAAGAACAGATATCCTTCTAGCACTAATATTATTTCAAACATTATTAATCTTATTTCACAGTACCCACCATTGCCAGAAAAGTGTAAATGTCTTGCCAGCGCTTTGTCGATTTCCAGGAATGCCTTAGTTAAAACCAGCTGCAAATCTTGTTCCTCTGCTATAAGATCTCTGCAATGATAAACAATGCATGTGCAGCATAAGCATATCTTAATATAGCAAACATCCTGCACATTTGTTGAATTAATCTAAAATAAATTTTGTGCACTAAAGGTATGCTCTATATTCCGTATAACCGTCAGGTACTCGAGTAACAAATTGAGTAAGAAATGAAACATTTCTGGGGTTTTTAGTTTTTGTTGAAATTAATGACATTTTTTTGACCTCTTTCTTCTTTAAAAATAAATTGTTTAAGATTTTTTCCCCACTATATTTAAATAATAGTCCTGAATAGATCCCATTTCCCCATTGTATTCAATGAAAACACAGTTTTTCTAGGATCCACACTGCGTGTGCAGCTTATGCTCATGTAGGACTGAAAAGGTTCCACGCTGGTGACAACACCAATAAAACGTGTAAGATTTGCATAAATTTGCTATTCAAAGATCAGGTCTAAGCGTATTGAAATTGAACTGAAAGGAACCCTGAATACTGAGACAGGCAGACGCGGGCAGTCATTTCACAGCATGGGCGCAAGTCCAATGACTAGTAAAGTTCAACAAGGCTGCTTTGTGATTCTGCATCCGACCCAGAGCATTTAACAAGAACTAACTTGTGTGAAGCCAGCACCTACTTGATGTACTTTTCCATGTATATGTCGCAGAAGTCAGCGGCCTGTGGCCCCCCGTGCCCGTCGAACACCGCAAAGTACAGGACACTGTTGGTCATCTGGGAGACCTGGAAGCGGTCCTCATTCTCCTTGCGCTGGCCGATCAGCGAGGCGCAGCCCACCTTGGACAGGCTGACTTTGGGGATTGGCTTGCCGTACTTGATGCTCGGCGGGAGCAGGATGGGCTCGTCGATGCGGTTGTCCCAGATCCCGAAGGTGTCCCATGTGGTGGGGTGCCCGCTCCCGTCTGGGTCGAACCTGGAGTTGCTGAGTCTGGCCGAACAGAGGCGGTGGAAGAGGCGCCGGTCGCCCTTCAGGGCCCCGGCGGTCAGCAGAGCCCGTCGTTGCACGTGAAATCCACCAGACCTGGCCAAGGTAAGGAGCGTGACCACTGACATAGCTCAGCCACAGCACGGACTAGGCGACGGGGGGAGAAGCTTAATTTCTTTTCGGACGTGGCACAGGATCCCCGGGAACGCTGTCACGTGCTGAACTAAGAAGATAGAGAACATTATGTGAAACAAGCCGGAGATGTGAGAGGTGGAGAGAAAATAGAGAACACTATGAGAAACATGCTACAGATGTAAGACGTGGAGAGAAAACAGAGAAAGGGTTAACAGTCTTTGATCCCCATACAAATATAGACTTTAAAAAAGCTATGTGGGGAACTTGTTGGAATTTTAAATATTTTCCAATAACAAGTAAGCAGAGGCCTGTAAGTCACTTTTCAGTAGGCCCTGCTAGCCAAGGGAATTATCTTGGGTCAAACACTCACATGCTTATATTGTAAATTCAATGTCCCTCCTCCTGCATTACTAGATTTGTTCCCCTGTGTTTGATTTGAGGCATGCATAAATATACAAAGTGCTGCTCATAGTTAATTATTACTGAGAGAAGCAAGATGTTGACTTCTCAATACACAGCAATGTCAAAATGGTTTTCTTCTTCAGCAGCCTGTGGGCTGTAGAACCTCAGATGATTTTTAAACCAGAAATAGAATTCCAGAGGCATCCAAAAAAAGCTGACCGAAATCTAACCCTTTGCATGTGACATCACCTTCCCTGACCCACTTTTAAGGGTCAGCTGTAAACTGACAGCGAATGCTGAGCGTGTGTGAGTGTGTATATGTTAGAGTATACACACACTAAATACTAATTTGGCTACTGAAAATGCATATAAAAGCATTTAATCCATGTAAGGTTATCAATCGGATGTATAAATCACGAAAAATAAATACGCTACTGTTAAATGTTCAACTTTTGTATAGTTTCATATTTAATGTGGAACACAGTATACTATAGTTACATTGCTGAAAACGTTTAAAGATTATTTCAAGCAAGCTATTCTTGGGGGGGTTGTTTAGTTTTTTATCAGCGCAATAAACGAATAGAAAATTAGGGTTTAATAGTGTTTGCGAATATTGGATTTTCTCTCACAAACAATGTCAGCACACAAACACGTAGGTCACATTCGTTTCAGTATGATCTGATCCGATTCCAAGATCGTTGTATCTGGACGGCTCATCCAGTTCATTGAGCTCACTGTAGCATTCATCATAAGTACTAGGCTATAAATACCATTGGATCTGCGCAATTGAAACGCAGATCAGACATAACCGAACGCGCCCATTTATAATTGCTGGGGTACCGACAAGCATGACGTTTACAAGCCACTGTTACAGTGTTTTTTGTTACAAAACAGTCGAAGCTAGCTATGTCTAACCTTACCGAAATACAAAGGTAAGGCAAAAACTGAGTGTAGGAACATTCGTTGGTTCGTTTTATGCATATTCCAGCTTTTAGTGACCCCACAACAGCAGCAACGGAGCTTGCACATATTGGCATCTCGCTAGCTAGTAGCACCTTCTTTGCTATAAGCTTATTAGCCCGCTAACGTCACAAACTAGCCATTGCTATTCAAACACTGTTGCGTCACATTGAAAGATAAGCAACACAACGAAACAATCCTACCTTTGTTTGCTGTTGTCAATACAATATCCAGATTTCTAAAGTATTCTGTTTTTGAAGGGTGATACAAATTACTGATTCAAATAATTTGCTGGATAAGACACATTCATTGTCCTTGTCGCTACTTGGCCGCTTGTCATAACTACAGCTCAACCAAAACGATTCTGATGACGTCTTGAGCACCCAATCGCAATGCTAGAAACAGCTACCCTTAAGCCAATCATTTACCATTTCTTCAGTAGGCGTGTTTGTTACGTTACGCAGTATATGATTGTCAGGAAAGACATCCAATCACTTCTCCACGATAGGAGGCTGCCACATACTATTGCACCGATGTAAATATGTTTATATAATAATTCTAGTGAGGTTTGGTCATTAATGCTTTCACCTCACAACAAACACTGACTTGAAAAATACACACACCTATTCAGAAACACGTTGAGCTGTCTGTTTAACAATTTAGAAAGGGTGAGGGGTGTTGTCTCCTTCAATCTATGAATAATATTATGAATTCTAGGTAACTACAAACATTGTTATATATGTAGATGTCTCCTGGCTTCTTAACAATGCGGCTGTCAACGATATTTGATTAAGAAAACCAACTAAACCGAGAGCGGTTTGATCACTTGAACAGCAGTCCATAACGGGCCATGAACTGAATTTCTGTTGGCTTTTAGAAGGCAAATCATAAAAATAACGAATTTATTGGAAGGTGATTATGTATAGCTATCACAAACTCATAAGGTGTATTTTAATAGTCATGGTATTCTGATACATTTAGAATGGCAAATTAGGCTTGGGTCAACAATAAATAGGGGGATTTTAGAAATTGACGAGCGCATCTCGCTCACAGTCTCGACCCTAATTGTAGGCTTTTTTAAAAAGAACAATACATTAGTGTCATTTAAATGGCATTTTTGGATATATGGTGGTCACACAAGTAGGCAAAAGTGACATGTTGATTGTCGTAGCCTACTTACTAAATTTAAGAAAGACAAAATACTACACAAAGCTTGACTCACTTAAATTGGTAGCATATAAGCTTTGTCCTTTGGCCAGGTAAGTATTTAGCTTTATTTTTAGCGCTTTCGGCGGCCATAGCTACGAACTAGCGAGCTAGATACAGTGATAAGATAAGTAGCTCAGTCGCTAGTGTAAAACCAAGGTTTCCAGAACACACGGATACAAATCCTGCTGAACAAGTTTCCTATTCTGGCCAATAGCGAAAGGTGTGTCAAAGGGGGATTTCTTAAATGAAACTGGCATATTTTAAACCACTGCCAATAACGCATTTGACATTTAATTTGTTGTTCATAATAATAATTTTAATTACATTGTGTGGCAAAATAATTAAAAACTCAGCAATTGCTGAAATACGGGAGATATTGGGGATAAATCACAATAGGGGAGCAGGCGGAGAAATAGGTATAAAATACAGGAGACTCCCCGCCGAAGTTGGAGTGTTGGAACTATGATCGACAATTCCTTTATAATAACAAGTCGAGAAACATGGGTTATTCAGAGCAATTAGTTACAATTAGTGGTGTGTCGATTCGTTCCTTTTGAACGAATCATTTTGGTGAACGAAAGGAACTGACTCACTCCCCTCCGTGTCGGATTCGTTCCTTTGGTTGAAACTGCAGCGACTCCTCCTATTTAACAATTTCCACCATTGGGCTCTAGTCTGTACTACGACAGCGCTGAAGTGCTTGAGCGGGGCGGGCTCCGTGAGCCCCCGAAAGCAACAGTAACTGCTGTTCCTGAACTGTAACTGACTGAGGACTGCACCCGTGAAGGAACTGGAACTGGACATGCTGTTTCTCTCGTTCCTCGTTTCACTGGTCCGGATCCGGAACGAGACACTAGCCTACGTAGTCGCTGCAGCTCTACGTCTCTCCCCCCATAATGTTTTCATATTGCAATGACGAACTTGCCTGAGACTTAGTATACAATTAAAAGCTTAAAATTAATCGTAATTTAAATTGAATGATTGACTCCGTTTAAAAATATTTACTGACGGATTCGGACCCAATCACTGCGTAACTCTCGTTCTCATTCGCGGGAGTGTGAACGATAGCAGCGAAGGAACTGGTGAACGAATCCCTGAACGAATCCTTTTAGGGAACTGAGTCAAAGGATTCGTGTCCCTGAAAGGAACCGTAACGCCCACCACTAGTGACAATTAAACAGGTGATGGAGTCTGACCAATACAGTTGAAGCTTTCGTTTCGCTACTGCTGCGCTAGTTTTCACTTTGCATCCTGTTTCGAGTTTCGATTCCATTTTGTAATGCCACCAGTTAACACTAGACACTATAATTGTCGGGGACACAAGAAAGAAATAGAGACTACACTTTTGTTGGAGTTGTAGTACTGACGAAGAATCGGAATATGATAAAGTTCTGAAAACTAGATGCCACGATGATCTGCTGGGGGGAATCCACTTTGAAGGAGTTAGGTTTGAATAGTTCTCACCACGATGTTGCGCTTAGGCCGACGCAGAACCAGGAAACTCCAGGAAGTCTAGAAAATGCCAAGATAGCTACAGTATCTGTTGGTAAAGGGGTGGTTGCTGTTGTCCGAGAAAATGGGACAGGGGCATTTTGTCTACGAGATGAAATGGGTGACAAAAAAAACAAGCGAAAGCCAAGTAATTACCTTTATGATTAACTTTAAGATGATTATGGTTTCGTTGTTATTGTTCTTGTCGTTCTCGGTCATATTTTAGAATGATATAACATGAATCTTATATGCGATTATATATTATTTGATTACACTGTAATAGTATAAATATTTGATTAGGCAACTGTTACACAGGCACAATTAAGCTATAAATTGTGATAAAACAATGAACCATTGTAAACGGGAAGTATTTTAATGAAAGACTATTCTTGCTATTCTGACAGTCTGCAATTAGTCATTAATTATCCAATGTGTGTTGTTTATTATACTCGCATTATTATATACATTTATTTATATTTGGTATTGCCTGACAACAGTTTAGATGTCTAGTAGGTTCCACCTCTCTAAAAACGGTGTTCCTCACGTTTTATTTGTGCAGGGCACCTGGCATTGTGGAAGCATAAAATTGACACACTGAGCTGTGGTGCATTCCACATTGTCATGGTCTCTGAGACGGGCAACGTTTTCCAGCTAAACTGCGAAGAAAAACCTAACATTCCCAGGTAAAACATTGAGTTTTAAAAACATTTAGTACGTGTGTACTGTATGTACTTTTATTGTAATGTGCAATTTTGTTCTTTTCTTTATCAACACTAGCTAACCTATTCAAGGTCATGTTTATGTTTTTCAGGCCTCTCAACGCAATTGACAGGCAGGTGATACAGGTTGCCTGTGGGGACCACCATACCATTGCACTCTCAAAAGGTACTGTACATGACACTGAGTCTGAATGTCAGCAGAGCCTTAATGTCAGCATTGCCCAAGACAATATGCCGGTACGAACTCGCTGCATATAGGAGTGGCCCTGTGTGCATACCGGAGTTATGGTGATGGCTTGGCGGGTTCCGGCTCAGAAGAGGCGGTGCTCCGCGCGTGTCACTGCCGGTTTTAGGACTACGGCAGCATCCTGTCCTCATGACGGAGGGGATAATTGACATGAAATAATAATTGTTTTATGACAGATAATTGACATGAAAAAGAGGGTATAATTGGCTACTAAATTGGGAGGAAAATCAGCAGAAAGATCAAATAGAATATATATATATATAATGAATTGTTAGACCTGTTGTTGAGGTCCTAGTAGTCTTATCAAATAGCTCCTAACAGTACTGCTAAGTACTAACTACTACTACTAACAATAACATTTAAAGGAGAGCCATACATGTTCATTATCTTTGCTGTAAATGTTTTACAAGATCCAACAAGTAACAGAAGACTTCTGACCAATAACATACCCAGCTTGACAGTTATGAGTTATGAATAATGACTAAGTGGTCTCCACTGTCTAAATTCCTAACATGTGCAGATGGACAGCTCTTCACATGGGGGAGCAACTCCAATGGCCAGCTAGGACTGGGGAATGACGCTCCCAGCACCAAGACCCCCCAGCTCCTCTATACTCTGTCAGGGATCCCCCTGGTTATGGTCACTGCTGGCAGGGACCACAGCTTTACGTTGTCTATCTCAGGAACTGTGTTTGGTTGGGGCAAAAACAACGCAGGGCAGCTGGGCCTGGGGGATAAGACAGGTGAGGTACAGCAGTTATTTGGTCCATTTTAACATCAAAGTGAACAATAACATAACATTTACAATGGCATTAAAACACCATTATCTTTTGAATTACAAAGGTTAATATACAGTATATGCCCTTAACACTGAAAGGCTGATTATAGGAACTGAATTTGAAGCTGAAAGACTTGAAACATTGTTTTTTTTATTTGTGTTTCTGCAGATAGATACGATCCAATCCCTGTGAAAAGCCTACATCTTAAGAGGACTGTCTCCATTTCCTGTGGAGATGAGCATACTGCAAGTCTGACCAAGGTTCCAGAAATCCTTACCATTTCATTTTTAAAAATTCAAATTTAAACTGAAATATGACTTTCTGCAGACCTGTTATAGAGTGAAACCAATCTAAAGAAGACTGTTGTGGCCAGTCGTGTCAAAACTTGTCAAATGACAAAAATGTTTCAGGACACCATTCTATTGAAACATTAAAATATGAACATGTATACAGTAATGCCTGATTCTGTGGCTCTCCAGGGGGGCTTGGTGTTCACGTTCGGGTCAGGAAAGTATGGGCAGCTGGGACACAACTCAAACAGAGACGAACTGCAACCTCGGCTGGTGGCGGAACTGTGGGGGTCAAGGGTGACCCAGATAGCCTGTGGAAGGTAAAGCGACCCTATGCTGTCAGCACATTTCCCACAGCTATCCCTCTTTCATTTCTCATTGGTTTTAATGAGACTAGCAGTACGAGAAGGTTCTCTGATTAATTTCATCATTATTTCCCAAGAGTGCTGTTGAGATGTTATACCTTTTACATACTTTATACAGTATTTTTTTCAATAACATTTAAAATAACTGATACTCATCAATACTTGGTTATCAAAAGGAATAAACAGGATTATCTGAATCTAAATATATTCTTTATCCCCATGTAAGGCACCACTCGCTTGCATATGTGTCCTCTTTAAAAACAATCTACGCATTTGGATGTGGAGAACAAGGGCAGCTGGGAAGTGAACAGGCCAGTAATCAGAATGTACCCCTGCCTGTTCAGCTGTCTTCAGGTATTTATGTGCTTGCTGCATATTTTACAGCTTCCTATCACATTCTTTCATGCTGGCGTGGAAGTATTTTCTTGATTGTGCATCTGGGCCTAGTCCGAAAGGTCTTTCCCTTTTTTTTAACCTCACATATTATATTTAAGCTAAGGGAAAAAGCTGTGTATTATCTCAGAGTATGTAAAAAAAGCTACCTTCTATTACAACCAACTAAAATGCTGTCTGATCTGTACTGGACAGTATTTTTAGGTTTAAGTTGTGTTTTTTTGTATCCTTCAGCATTTGACAGTGACCATGGAATTGGGACCATTTTTGCTGGAGGAAATCAGTCATTCTACACTCCTATTCAAGTAAGATAGTGTGAAATAGATTAAAAGATGCATTTATTACATGTTAGCTTGCGTTTTAGCAAGGTACACTTCAGTACAACAATGCTAGAAACTGGCAAAATACAAAGCCATTGTTAAGAGCCATTATTTAGAGCCAAAATGGTAGGGACCAGCAGCCCACTAAAGCACTGTTATGGCAACTGCGTTACTTCCTAAGGACATTCACATTCCTGTGCAGGTCACTAGCGGTTCAAAAACATTGTTAGGAACTACCTTGGTTAGATTAGTCAGTCAACCAGCTTAGGTTAGATCTTGTAAAGGGTAGAACTTTGTACTCTTTATTTATAATAGTTTTCTGTGTTTTGGATTGTTAATATAGCAATTGTTGTGGCCAACAACACTAACAAGCGGTGAAGGAGAAGCATTTATTTTACATGGAGGCAAAAACATTTGTCAGCAGAATTCAAACTGTCAACAGGAAAGCATGGTAGTGTGTTGGCCATGTGCTTGCTGATATCAAACACATCGCATTCGCTGCTGATTCTGAGCGTAAGCCGGTCCCATATAGATGTCTCGATAAAACGGCGCAATAATGAATAAACATTGTTATATCAAAAGGAAAAACATATTGAATTTAGAAGTGTAATTCTCTACCTTGTGGAACATATATTTTGCCACAATGTGAAACCTTTCCCATGTTTTTGTTTTGATAAATCTTTTAAGGGTTTTTTTTTTTTTATTTTTTATTTTTTCCTGTTTTTCTCCCTGCGTACCTAGCACAAAAATCAAACTTGTGACCGCGAACCTTTTCTCTGGTGCTCTTGATATAGGTAGAATCCCAAAGTTGTGGCGTGTGATGTAGTTCAATATAAAACCTGTCAGTGATGACACAAGGGAAGCCCACGTTTGTTTATGAGCATTTAGGTTAGGCTGGGCCATATTCCGTTTGCCTGGGCAGGATCATAAAATGTATTGACCTCTCCGACATTCCTGTCCTTTTTTACTTTTGCCAAACACTACATCTCACTTAAAACATCGTTTTTTTGTGGCTTAATTAAATATGTATACTTGTTATACACACTGCAGTTAGATAGCTTCATGTCATCATTATGTCATATAAGTTATTTATTTTACAGGGATCTGAGGGGTCTCCTGAGACACGACCTTGTCCTGACAAGATGATCTCGACTTTAGATGACAAATTAATCAACAAATGGATGTCTGATACAAAACCATGGAAAAAAATAAAAAGGTATGTAAGGTGCAGTATTGAATGTCATCAAAGTAGAGATGCTGTAGAGTCGGGGAATTAAGAATACAGTTGTTTACATGTTACCCGTTTTAATATCAACTATTATTTTTCAGGGAAATAATAAACATATTCTCATCTGACTCATCTCTCAATGGTAGCTTTCTCCATCAAAGGTAAAAACAAGAAATTATCAATGTGTCTTATACACAGTATCAGCCTTGTAATCACCTTGTACTGTACATCAAAATGACAGTGGACACACAATTACATGTGGCATAGGGTCTGAAACTGGACTTGTAACTTGGACTTGTTCTTGCTTAGAATTTGGGATCAGCCACTGTTGTTCTAGCGTTAATTGAGACACCTAAACTGAATTGTGTTCACACTTAAAATGTGTGTTGCTCTGGATAAAGTGTCAGAATCTTTAATTTTGTAGCATTGCTAACTCTTCTTTTTTATTAGTGATGACAAGCATTATCAAACCACACTGAAAAATTCAGGTCTGGACTTGTCTCTTGCGCGTCAAGCTTTTGAGAAGCTGGCAAAAAGTGAAAGAGTCCTGACTGAGGTATTGTTTGATACTTTCCAATAAAATAAAATAAAAATGGCTAGTTAACTAAATAATCTCAAGCTTAATTGTCAATTACACTTTAACGTTGCAGTGCAGCTCAAGAGCTTCTTCAGCCGAAAGCTTATGTCAGAATGAAATATGAATGTTGTATTAAAATGTATGACAAATCATGTATGAAAATCATTCTAAACTTTACAATTGAGGAAGTGCCCTCTGCAACTGAATTTGTTTAAACTGTAACAAGCTAACGCTGTAATCTGCCAATGCATAGTATATTAAGGGTACGTGGGTAATCCTCGCACTAGCGCTAGCAGTAATTTTGATTGTTTGCATTATTTCAGATTGTGTCAGCGGTTCAGAACAAGCTGATTCCTTCCCTGTACCCAGCGCCCGCTGGTGTGGAAGGCCTGAGAGTCTACTTGATCCTGCCGGAGCTCCTGAGAGTCCTGCCCGTAACTGCGCAGAGAGTGTTTTGCATGCTTTTTGCTCATGCAATTTTGAAATTGCAACCAGACTGCCTAAAGATTCTTGGTAAAAGTCACAGGCCGTTTGTGTACTTAGTTACTTTAAGACTAGAATCCACTGCAAAAAACAACAGTAATGTTTCACCCTTGAGGTGAAAACCACAAAATAATAGTTAAAGAATTTGTATTATAAGGAAATTAATGAATAAAAGTTCATATCGTTAACAGGGTGTTAACATACTTTTTCCTTAACGAATAGTCCGTAGAATATATTTAACATGGGCAAATGATAAACATTTGGGATGCCCAGATGAACATCTTCTCTGGCTTTACTTTCACAGGCCTTTTCCCAATTCCTTTGACAAATACAGTCAAGGACATTGAGGTAGTGGATTTTGGTTGTGTTCACCTTGTGATGATTTTAATGACTGTTTCTTATTTTACTAGAGGGCTTATGGTCTAGCCTGCCAGAAGACCTGTTCCAGAGCCTGGTGAACAGTTTTCAATCAGTCTCAAGCTGGTTCATCTGTCAGAGGTGTCTTGTGGAAACTGAGCGCCGTGTTGTCCCAATTAGGAACACTCTGGAAGTCCTACAGAAGCTCTTTGTGGTACATATCCTCTGATTTTAGACAGGGCGTGTGTGATGTGGGTTAGGGGTTTGGGGGTCAGCTGCAAAGTGAATGATTTCAAAAGTGAGTAAAAGCATATGCAATATATGTGTGTTGCTATAATCATAGATTAATAAATCCCACATGTATGCTGGCTCAGGCTAATTGAAGCAATCTGTCCCTTTTGCATACAGGTTAACTTCAAAAGAAACAGGAAGATACACAAAAGGAAGTTCTACATCACTCAGATTAAACAGTTCTTTCTGTCTGTGAGTATTCTTCTGATTTTTAATGTGAAACTGATTATATGTAAGTTTGTGTATGGAGCCGCAATGAAAATATTGACTGTTTTAATTATTTTTGTATTAATGTCTTCATAGGACAGACGTATAAATCCTGGATTTGAGGTAATATTAGATAAAATGGCATGATTTGCTGTATATTAAAATTTCTTAAATCTGTAGTAGAGCTGCTCAGCAGTGTAATAATAGAGATTGATTACATCTGCTTGATGTTGCAGATAGTTGTGCGCGATTTGTCCTTGTACCCTGGCATCTTCGACAAGGAGACAAAATACTTGATATTCGGAATCAAATGGTTTACCCCATTGGTAGGTATCAAATTTTTTTGCTGGTTTTATTTTTTGTGCTTATTTCATGAAGTATTATTTTATATAGGAAACTACTTAGGAGACAAAAACAAGTTTGCTGAAACAAAATCTACTCCCAGCTATGATTGTTTTTAAATGTACTATCCAAAGAAGTTTAATTCAGCTCCTTGTGTGTGTTTTTTCTTTGCTCATAGGAAGAGGCCTATTGTCATTACGGACATAATGACCTGTTTGTGAACAGAAAGACCATTCTGGCTGACACCATCAAACAACTGCAAGGCTGTTACCGCAACTACTCTTGTCCTCTCAAGGTCACTGCTTTGCCAGATATGTTTGCCCGTTAGTTGCCAGAACACAGCTTTAGTGTTCATCAATGTGTCCATGAATTCAAAATATGTATAAGAACTGATTTTCCATACGCTATTAGGGAGCCAAGCACCTCTGCTGCTTCTACTTTCTCTTCTGCTGTTGCTGCTATAGCTAACGACGATTGCTCAAATTGCCCAAATCTGGCAGGCAGGTAGGGGCCTATGCCAAATTTGGTTAGGTTTGAGCAATCGGTAGAGGGCTTATGCGACACTTGCCGGTGCTACAGTAATTGATTGAAAATCACATTTCCAAAAATGTATTTAAAAAAACAATGGTAGTTTGGGGTCTGAAACCTTTTCACATATGGCTCCACTCCATTGGATGTCTTGCAAATGTTAATAATTAGCATATTTACTAAAACAATCACACTACCTGCCTTGTGCGTATTGTATATGCACAAATGCTTTAACATATTATTATTTAAATTCAGACGTTTAATTGAAACAACCTGGCTGCCACTAGTGAATGTTTGAAAGTTCCATACCTAGCACAAAAAAGACTGCGTTAGCTACCCGCATGGATTACCGTTTTAATAATGAAGCATTACTCTTTTGTTATTTGGAAACTGCTTCTTTCCTAGTGTTCATTGACACTCATCTTGTTCAGGTGACATTTGCCAGAGAGGACGGTGTCGATGAAGGGGGCGTGTCTCAGGAGTTCTTCACTATCCTTGTAAGACAATTTTGTTGCCTGGATCCGAGCATGATTGAGATGGATGAAACAACGAAGCTGTCCTGGTTCTGTCAGCAGGTTTGTATTGGATTATGCTCCACATTGTTCAGAACAACTGGATTCAGACCGTGGGGTTCATCCACACACTAGAACAGAGCCTTAACAGGATGAGCCACCCAGCAGCCCCCGTAGAGTGTATTTTTGCGTAGGGTCTTCATTCTCCCTTCCCAACTTAGCAGTTTTACCTGGAACGGGTATTTTTTAAGAGTTCCATGTCCTTATAGTGTGGTGCCCGGACTTAGATACAGTACCTCAAAATAGACGATACAGTACAGGTAACCGCAGTACTCTGAGAAAGATGTTATATTACATTACAATAGCTGGTAACATTTTATTTAACCCTGCTCTTAATGCATTCATGACTATGCCATAAGCACTTCATAATGCTTTATGACATGTCAAAAACGATCATAAGACATTCCAAAAGTTGTCATGACAGTTTCATGAATTATATATTTACTTGTGTCATGTATATACTGTATAGTGGCACTTGTCATACGTGCTATTTTAAAACGGACAAATATGATAGGTGATGACTGAGTTATAAAATACTGCTTTAGTTTCAGTTAAATATTTTATATATAGCACTAGTTTGGATGCATACAGCACAGGAATTTATTACTTACAGGAAGTGCATGACAGCTTAACTTAAAACAGGATATATTCACCCCTGTAGTTTGAAGAGAGTGATTTATGCATATGCACAGCACTGGATAGGGGATTATATATATATTTATGTATACTGTATATATATATATATATATATATATATGTATATATATATTTACAGTACTTGATCTCTCAACAGAAAAACAGAAAAAGTATATGTTCATTGTTCAATATATATTTTAAAAAATAGAATGACCAGTTTTACAGTACAGGCAGTCCCTGGGTTACAAACGAGATCTGTTCTTGAGTCTGTCTTTAAGTCGAATTTGTATGTAAGTTGGAACAGGTACATATAGTTCTTATTAATCGTCACTTAGTCAAATGTTTGTCTTAGTATAGTATTTATTTTACCTTTCTGTGCATATAAAACACTTAAGAAAAACTTCCAAATACAATAAAACATCTTTAACATAACATTCAGTACATAATAATACTGTAATAATAATAATAATAATACTGTAATATTAATCATAATAATACAGTAATAATAAAAGTAACTATGTACATACAGTACTGTACTGTAAAAAAACATTAAAGAAACAGTTCTTAAAATAGTTTAGATAGAAAAAAAGAAAAGGATCATGATTAAAGGTTAACACTCATTTGTGAGGTACATTATGATAACATTAATAACTGGATGATGCAGAAGATGATGGACTTGGAGATGGACTTTAGCAGCACTTACATTGGCACTCGTTGCTTTACCTTGAACTTTAATATTATGTAAATTTGCTCTCAATTTAAAGCGATTGAACCAACCCCTACTCGCAACAAATTATTCATTGCAATCGCCTTCACTTGCTGCACGAGCAGCTTTTAAGTAATTGAAAAGCCTTTTCTTGCACTAAAGAAAGACTAATAGGCATATTACGCTGATTTTGGTCTTCTATCCAAATTATCAATAGCCTTTCCATCTCAATAATTAAACCACTGCGTTGCTTGGTAATAATCGTGGCATTCATCGGGGCATGGCCTTTCACATGTTACATTGTTACAACATTACATGTTGAAAAAGACTTAGGAATTGTAGTTGATCAAAGCCTATCTGCATCAAAGCAGTGTGCTACAGCAGTGAAAAAAGCCAACAGAATGCTGTGATACATAGCAAAAAGTATTGAGTATGAATCAAAGGAAGTTATATTAATGTTATATAATGCCTTTGTCTGGGCACCGCACTACAAGAAAGATATAGAAGCTCTTGAAAAAGTCCAAAGAAGGGCAACTAAACTGATACCTGGTATGAAAGGTAAAAGTTATGATGATAGACTTAAGGCACTCAATCTATTTAAGCTTAGCAAACGGAGACTTAGAGGGGATTTGATTGAGGTTTTTAAATTCCTAAAAGGGATTAACAAAATGAAATACCATTTTTTTAAAGATAAGTGGGGTCAGCAGAACAAGAGGCCACAGGTGGAAATTAGTTAAAGGCAAATTCCGCACAGATATTCGTTTTTCTTTACACAGACAGTTGTCAATGCCTGGAACAGCTTGCCAGGTTGGGTAGTAGTGGCAGAAACACTTGGGCTATTCAAGTCCAGGCTAGATATAGTACTAGATACTCTTTAGATTAGGACATGACAAGCCTATATGGGCCGAACGGCCCGTTCTCGTCATTATGTATTCTTATGTTCTTATGTACATTATTCTCCCTTTGCCTTTTAAAATTGTTCCAATCGTTGACCGGCTGTAGCCTAATGCCTTCCCAATGGCTGATGGCGTTTCACCTCTCTCCGATCTCTTTATTATTTCAACTTTACTTTCCATGGTGATTGTTTTCCTTTTCTTTGATGCATCACCAGTACTTGCATCGGATTTACGCTTTGGAGGCATCGTTGTAAGGGTAAGAGAAAGAGAAAAACGGGACCGTGATCTGACTTAAAATAACGGACGGTGATCTCTGTTCCTTGAGCCGATGAACTGTTGAAACCACGCAATGTTTTCATGAGCATCACAACGTAGTGCGTGCGTTCGTTCGTTATTACAAACCATTGTATTGAACTTGATTTTTAAAATATAATAGGCCTTATGGCAGTCCGTTCGTAAGTACGAGTTGTCCGTAAGTCGGACGTTTGTAACCCGGGGACTGCCTGTATGTGCTAAAAGAGCAGCATTTCTTAATTCTTGCAATTTCCTTACTGTCCACATGGTGGCTGGAATTAAGAGAAATTACACCCCAGCTCTTGTTGAATAAGGATTCCAAGCACCAAGTGTGCAATGGGTGACAGAAGTAATTATCTGCTTTAGTTGTATGGTGTTTTATATTCTTTTTCTTTGAGCAATTATTTTAATTGTGTGATTTTAAACTGTTGTAAATGTCTTTGGTCATGCATGGCCCAAAAAAGAAGTAATTCTCAGGAATGGCTCCATTAACCAATACAAATTGTTGATTTGATCACATGGGTTTTTGACCCAACTTTATTAGTCATTGAGATATGACACTTTTGCAGTAGATATACTTTTTTGTTATAGCCTGTTGCAGACATTGCTCACCATGATCCTCAGGAGCAGGGGTCCCAAACCTTTTTCTCCAAAGGGCCATTTATCATTGTGTACTTGTGTTATTTATCTGAGCTATTATAAACTCTGTGTGTTTTCATGGCTAATGAATCAGTGTGTTAAAGCTTGTAAACCCTCCTTTATTCGTAATAACTGTAATAGTTCAAACGAAAGTTCAATAATCAAATATGTCCAACCTTACAGGAGGACTCTGAATACAGCAAATTCGTCTATCTTGGAATTGTCTGTGGAATGGCCCTGTTCAACGACCGTGTTGCAAATTTCTGCTTCCCTCTGGCGCTCTTTAAGAAGCTCTTGGGTTTTGAACCAACTCTGGAAGACCTGAAAGAACTCTCTCCTGTTGTAGCTGGGTAAACCATTTTAATTGCTAAAATATGTATATTTTTCCTGGTGATGACATCATCTCTTCTAGGTACTTGATACAAGTCTTGCCTTACAATGTGTTATCTCATAGTTGGGATTTGTTGGAGATGCATGAATAATTGTTGGTAAAGAAATCATCACGTGCTAAGCTTCAAATATTTATTTATGTATGTATTACTTTGGATTAGGAATGTGGAACAGGTCCTATATATGGATGAAGATGTTTTGGAAGCTCTATATTTGGATTTCACAGTGAGTTTGAGTTCAGTTCCCCCATTTTCAATGCAAAAGATAATATGGGCTATCAGTCACCATGTGAGATTTGAAAGTGAAATCTGTCATCTGTTTGTAGGTTGATGGTCATGACCTAGTTCCAAATGGAGAAGACATACTTGTAACCAACTTCAACAGGTATGGTGATGATAATGATGATGACCACGTATATGACTGACTACAATGACAGCTATTGTTATCATTATCATGGAGCTGCTCAGTAGACACCCTTATCTAGAGTTATGTATTATGTATCTCACAGCAAATTTACTGTACAATATATATTTTTTCATGTTCACAGGAAGCAGTATGTGGAGGCATATGTTGAATTTGTATTCAACAAGTCGGTCACAAGACAGTTTGATTCATTTTTGAGGGGATTTACAATAGGCTGCCCAAAAAGGCAGTGGAACATTTTCCTTCCAGAAGAGCTCATGGCCCTTCTTCAGGGAAATGTGGACTATGATTGGGATGAGCTGAAGAAGGTGAGACTTTCACTGTACTGCATTTAATGAGCCCAGATGCAATGCTTTCTTTCGGCTGAGTGTGAATTAGAGAATATAAACATATTCACTCATATTTTTTCGCCTTAAACAGAACACCAAATATGAAGCGTACAAACCAACTGATGAGAATATCCAAAACTTCTGGACTGTCTTCTCTGAGCTGTCTGAGGAGCAAAAGAAGAATTTTATGTGTGAGTACCCTTGAACCACCATACTGCTAAGTGGTACCAGAAATCATTATGTATTGTATTTCAATATATTATATTTCTTTTTTTTCTATTGTTTATTCCATAACTTTGTTCATTTAAAATATTACAACAAATACCATGGCTTCTGTGAGCCATACTCTTAGTTGGAATTCTGATTTGGATATCCCACCAGATACTAATGAACATTGGATATCTTTCTGAACTGTTTTAATATATATATTAAAATATAACAATATATATAGCAATATAACTTATAATAAGTGCAATATCTATCTTACATGTGCAATATGTAGCAGGTGTGTGGTGTGAATGTCTTGTCTTCTTAAATAAGCATGTGTGTGTGTGTGGGTGTATGTACAATGTATCAAACTTTGCCCCATGTCTATTTTGTCCCATGTCTATTTTGTATTTATTTCTATTCTATATTGGAGCCCCACTAGGAGTGTTGTGTTAATTTCGTTGTAGCAGTACAATGACAATAAAGAAATCTTGAATCTTGAATCTTAATAAAAATCTCTCTTTTTAGTCTTCATGACAGGAACAGAGCGGTTGCTTGTTTCCAAAACGCAGATGACTATTGTGAATTCCAACAAGTCCAACCCTGACGACTACAGCCCGCAATCAAGCACCTGCTTTTGCAAGTTATATCTTCCCAATTACAGCAGCATCCAAATCTTGAGAGACAAATTTGTCCATGCGATCAGTTTTTGCGAAGAATTTGGACTAGAGTAAAGTATTCATTGTTGGAATGGACTGTATTTTCACTGTGCTATTTCAGTGTAACGGAGTTGGTTCTGCCTGCATCGAGTTTCGAACCAAGATCCCAACGCCACATGAGACGCGATTAGCCCGCTGAGCTAAAGACCCGAGTCTCCAGTCAAGGGGACTAATCGTACTCTTATCGACGTCACTTTCTGTGACGGACCCTCACATATTTAACTCACGTCTTCCGAGCTGCGCTACACTTTCCCCCTCGAAACTCCTGCAGCAGCAACCACAGCCCAACTGACAGACAATTTTCCCCAAAATTGTAAGGCATGTAATGGTATTTCAAATAAAATAGGCCTGTTTAATTTCCTTTACCTTTTGAAACAATGCTACTGTTATGAATGTGTTACCAAAAATGTAATATAGCTTGTTTCCTGTATATGTATGTTTACTATGTGAAATGAAAATTTGACTATGTATAATAGGTTTATTTCTTGACTCTCTAAGCTGAAACATAAATACTTGTCTTAGTGTCACTGAGCTGGCAAGTCTGTCTGGTCACAGGGGACCCATGATTTGGGGAATGAGTGACAGCTTTTGTTGTGTAATATTCATCTCCTTTTTAAATCTTAATGTCTGACAAAAAGTATAAAATGTTTATCTTCTTTGTGATTGTGATGTTAAAAACACATTTGTTTGTAAATGACTGTTAATAAATGATTAATGCCAACTGGAACTATTTGAATGGAATTTAAATGGCATGATTGATGTAATTAAAATTGCCTAATAATTATCAGGAAACTTGAACACTTAAACACAACATTTGTCCACTGCTTAATCAAGACTAGGTCCCATGGAGGTCTAGATCATTTGATTTAACTTATCATGGGGTGAAATAGATTGCAGTGTGGGCAGCTCAAACTTGACCCTCAGAATAGCTAAATGCTGATCTCATCCTCCAATATTTTGTAACATGCACCAGAGGTGCAGGTCTAGCTTATAACTAATAATTATCTGACACTACACCAATGAGCACATGTAACTGATGTTTTAACCCTCTTTCTTGCACAAGGAAAAACTTAAGGATTAGATTTCGTTACCGCAGGAGTGTGATACTCCAACCCACATTTTGCAGTTCTTGAAATGGATAGAAGGGGTCTGAATATTCTCCTTCTGACATCCATTTTCCTTCTAAAGTGGATTTATATGTGCTGCTTAGCACTGATGCAACAATAAAGCCAAAATTAATGTTAAAAAAAAATCAATGTTAATGAAATTATTAATTGCAACCATTAAAATGATAGAACAGTAGTAATCCTCAGACGGAAATAAAACAAAACACAAGTGTTAGCTCTAAATCTGTCTTTACAAATAGACAGATTCCTACTCTAGCCACTACATAAATACAATCACCCTCAGCAATTTATCACTCAAGAGTCTGTTCCATCATGTTTCAGTCTTTAAAGCTAGAATTGGTGTTACCTTATGATATACTCTGCCTTGTAGGCTACACTAACAACAGTGATTATGTATATTAATGGTCCATTATTATTCTATAACAGTTTGATGTTGAAATAATCACATGCAGTATAGTGATTGTGACATTTGAATGAATTGGAATTACAACTACCCCTAACATTTTTTGGTGTTCAATATATTTTAAAAAGAAATCTCAGCATGTCACACTAGGTGGCGCAGTTGTTCCAAATGTACTTGTAATGAAATTTAAACAAAGTAACACTTTAACAGGTATTTACTGTTAAACTACCAAGCAACATCTTTACCTATTAGTAATTTGCCTAAATGTCTGTTATTCATGTAACCATTACTCTCTGGTGTTATTGATTTCTCTACTCAGTTAAATGTAATATTGGAAAAACCTGCAGAACCAAACATACAGAAAATATATGTTTATTTTGAGATATTGCCTTCAGTTTTAAACTGTAATTGGCAGGTGTTGGACATGTATGGACTCATATGTTTCCTGTTTAGTTCATGGAAAAGTCTCCATTGCAATGTGTTGCCTGTCTTTGTCTTATTGTTTCACTTTTTATATTGTGACCTAGTAGCTGCCATAGTTATCAGTAAACCTCCATTGTTATCATGTTTACTCTGTGATAGTGGTGAAAGGACAGCACCTGGGTATAGCTTTCACTATTGTATTTTCTGCCACTAATACTGCAATGCTCAGCTTTAAACTGCTGACTTATGCCGAGTCAGGGGCTTATCATGTATTTGTGTTTTGATTAAAAAACGTTTTGGGAAAAGGCATTTCAGAGTGCAATGAATGCAGATTCAGAGGCAGATAATAATCTTGTTATGGGAGTGTATGATCTATGGAAACTTTCACGATCATATCAATGCCAGGGACACATGAGGTCGTTTTTGTTTCAAATTAATATTTTTAAGTAAGATGATATGTTGTGGTTGTTATCATCTTTTGTATGTTTGATGCATTTTCACATAATTATATGTATACACACAACACACACACGTACACACACATTATACATTATACACACATTTTCTGATTCTGATTCTGATTCTGATACACAATATACCATGATGACGTTACTTCCTTAAGAACAAAAATATATTTAAGAAAATAAGCAATAAGGAATACATTTTTCTGTGAAAAATACAGATTAAAATACATTCCTTTTGTTTACACAATTGCAATCGACTGTCAGTTGTGCGTCTTCTTTCATGCAGTTAATAGACACATGACGTCTCTCTGCGGGTGTGTTATGGCTAAATAAACCCCTGTATCAGTGGATAGTGGGGTGGACTGTAAAAACATGCCCGTCACGTCCTTGGCTTTGCTGTCTCGGTTCCGTCGAGCTCCAGTTACACTTCAGCTGTGACCGTTACCGAGGTCCTTCTGCAGATGCATCTGAAAGCTATATTTACACAACACCTTTCATCCTAGCACACAACGCATCAAAGTTCAGGTGCGTACACTAGGCTATACAGAGTACGCCTAGGAGCGCTCTACCTTTTTGTAAACTTCCGGTCTGAATTTTGATTTGTGGTGAATTCCTCAATAACGATGGACCTTTGAGCTAAAGATGGAGTTATCGAGCTAACGAACCTGCGCTGCGATTTAACACGCGCCCCCCAAACGAGTTCGTAAGGAAGAATTTAACAACCGATATTAAGGTCGTTGTGAACTCCGCCCCCACACTGGAACTCATGAAAAGTTTTGGAGCATTCAATACATGATCGTAATTGTCTCTATGTGTCAATTGTCTCAACAATGTTGACAACAGTTAGGCTATGTGATTAAATGTCAACATTGGCAGTAGGTGTGACAAATAACTGTAAATGTAGCGTTGCTGGGAACTAAGAAATATGCAAATTGCCCCTCTTACGAACATATAGCGACATATATTGACAAATATACTGTAATGTATTAAATAATATATTTCAATATATAAAATAACTCCACATATATTTTGCAATACAAACCAATATATTGTTAGTTCTAAAATGTATTATGGTATTATTAAATAGTACAATATACATTACAATATATGAAAAGTGGCAATAATCTGTGTATTGTATATTGCAATTATATTTGTAACTATATTTTGCAATACTTATAACTATATCATGTATTACATATAACAATAATTTCACACACATGCCTGTGTCATCTCTTGATATTGTTGTTGTATGTAAGTACACAGTGTTTAATAGACACAAATAATGAAAAAACTAGAATTAATTAGAAAACCAGCAATATATTAGATCTCCATAAATGGAAAATATATTTTAGTTGCATAAGGGTCCTGCCGTTACAATTCAAAATGTAGGTAGTTTGTGAATTTGACATTTGTGTAGTTGTAGCCTTCTTTATTTTAAACACAGCTACAATGATTGTATTTCTACAAAAGGAATAAATGGTAAGACTTAACAGGCTAAATGAATGGAGATTATATGCATCTAGAGTTAAATTATAACCTTCCAACATAAGAATATTTGATAGCATATTTCATATGAAATGAAAGAGGTTCATCATTCTAAGCTATTACTAGTTAAGGGGCCCCAGGTGGTGCAACCTATAAAGGCATTTGCCTGGAGTGCAGGTTGCCCCCTGCCTCCAGGGTTCGATCTCTGGCTGCGCCAGCCCAGCTCTGGCCGGGAGTCCCATTCAGGGGCAGCGATTGGCTGTCCGCCTCAGGAAGAGAGGGGAGGGAACCTGGCACGAGCTTGCTACAGGCACAGAAAGCTTCCCTGCATATATTGGAATCACGGTCTGTGGCTTGATATGGGGTCCATCTCAAAGGAGGCGTTTAGCTCACCCATGTCACTGCCGGTCCTTAGGTAGCTGGTCCCATAGTTGCGGGTGGTGGGATATTATAACCAGATTAATGCTATTCATCTCCAGAGATCATCTATTGATAGCTACATTGTGTGTAGTTTTGTGTAGTTGCTAGCCAAACGTATCTATCTCTATCTAGCTGACTGTTACACAAATCACTTTTTAGGCTAACGTTAGCTAACGTAGCATACATTGACAGTGGTGGTAGGCACAAAGCTAGCTACATTTTACTGTACATTTTCAGTGGCCATTCATAAAATCATGGCAGCCTACTAATCTTGTAGTGAATTAGCTACAGGGGTAGACTGATGACATAAAATATTTCTTAGTGACATTTCTCGTGACCAACCCCCTAGAGGGGCTAGGTCCCATGACCTCGGTAATTCCCGACTCCTGGATATGGCCCTGGATAGACTCATTAATTAGCAACCAAAATAAAGAGCCACGATAGCAGCGAAGGTTTCCAGGGACTCGTGTAAAATAATAATCCTATGCATTGTAGGATTGAGTTTAAGATCCACATAGTGCTAAAATGAACGTTTGGGACACGCGTCTTAAATCTAAGCGCACGTTTGCTAGCTCAGTTATTAACTCCATCATTAGCTCAAAGATCCATCGTTATTGGGGAATGTATCCTAGTAGTGCAAGTAAAGATATTTTTTGAGCTTTATCATTTATCACAATTCAGAGCTTGAAAGATGAATCTCCAGTATATTGCTGTCTTGATACAGTTTGGTTGTCTCCTTTGCAGTGGAGATTTCCCTGAACTCTGTCATAAAATAAAATGTTAGTAGTACTATATATTTGCATTGCATCTCCAACATGTTATTAATTGACAAATGACTACAGGTACGTTTTGCCATCTTTTAACCTAATATAGTACTTGTCCATTTCCAGATTCCTCTTCCATTACACATTTTTCTCTCCATCTCCTTTAGGCCACCAGGAGAGTGGCTTGTGACAGTGTTGGGACCTCTGCTCTTCCTGTTTTTACAAAAAATCCCCCTGATAAAGACATTTGTAGCAAACTGTTGAATTTTACAATGACATCAAAATAGTACTGGTGTCATTGTAAAATGAACAGTTTAAACATACTGTGCTGAGCATGGTCTCCAGCTTTTCGTGTAATCTCAGTTTTTTCAATGAGTTAGCAACTTTCGAGATCTGATTAAACCTCTATCTTTTGTAAAAGAAATGCCTGACTCTTTTGAAACTGGGCTTTTTTTCCTCATTAAAAGCATTGCACATTTTAAGAAACTGCTATATGTGTATTTAAAACAAATTATATTTGTTTTATTAAAGAAGCTTTAAGGGTCTTTAAATTGGATGAGGTGCTTAAGAAGAACAAGTATTCCTATTTTAGTCTTACAGAAGTTACTTTTGCTTCCAGCATCGAACTGAAACTAAATATTGTGTGACTATTAATCAACAACTTAAATAAATACATATTTGGACAATCAAAACAACCTGAAAATGCATTTCTCTCCATCTACTGGAAAGTGCCAGCAGCTTACACATTGTTCTATTTATACTGTTCCTAAACCATGTAAGGGAACAATAAAAGGTCATGTTTGGTATTGGATTGCATTCTGTTGTAGCCCAAATAATAGTGTATTAAATATCAACAGCCTATTTTGTAATAGTGCTGCACTCTAAGCACACGGTCTCCATGCTGGATCCCTCATAAATGCCGGTGACATCATTGCATATAAAACAACACTTTTAAAATGTGCCCTGTTTGCATGGCTATTCACAGAATATAAATATAGATGCTTGGCTTTGGTTTTTGTGTTTGGTAAACACAAAGACATTCTAAATGGAGGAATAGGACAATTTATTGAAGCCCAAGTAGTCCCCAACTGTGACATCATTCCTCTGTTGTTTTGACCCCCATGGGCCACATTGAGTGATTTCTTATCACTTCTCTGTGCACCACATGCCCTGCAGGATGCCTTTTTTCAGAGCTTATTTGTACCAATTACATTAAAATGTGAAAAAAATAAAAATAATAATATATATATATTTTTTTACAATTTATTTAAGTTCTTCATTCATGCCTCATCCATCACACATTTTGTTTGTCAGATGTCCTGTAATAAATGTTAATGATCGGGATGTAGGAATCGCTATCCCATTAATGTGAATAAACTTTTTAGAAAGCAATCCCAGGTGGCCTCCCGCGTGGTTACAACGTCCGACGCTGGCCACGGAGACCGGGATTCAATTCCCCATCTCACCAGAGTCAGCTCTGGCCAGGAGTGCCACCAGGGGCAGCGATTGGCTGTCCGCCCCAGGGAGGGGGGAGGGAAGCCAACATGACGTTTGCTTGGCGGGCACCGTCTCGGAGGAGGCATTACTTCGCCTTCATCACTGCCAGTCGCAGGACTACGGCAGCGAACTCACATTACTAGGGGGGATTGACATAAAAATAGCTGGGCTAATTGGCTACCAAAATGGGATAAAATCAGAAACAAAATCTTTAAGAAAGCAACCCCAGGTACCCTGGCAGATCAGCCAGAATTTTTTACAGACGGTTTCTGTTGATGTTGCCAATTTAAGGGAAGATGTTTTTGTCTTTGCACTCTTTGTCAATGTCAAGGATGGGTATGGCATTGACATGAAATGTTCTGTCTAATCCTAATATGTATTCTCCTAAGAAAAATAAGTATTTGTTTTTATCAAGACAGTTGTTTTCACGGTATGGTCCCAAGTGATATATGAGAGAGGATGTGATGTGATATGATCAAGCCAAAACATACAGAAACTGAATCTGAAGACACAAATTCGACCATCTTGTTTTTCTTCATTTGTCTGTACATAAAATGCAGATTATGTACATTTTCAATAGGCTATAGCAGCTTGAAATATCCACTTCCTTGGAGATGGGCAGTAATTATTGACTTGTCTGCAGACGGCTAGATGTAAGAGATACAACATTTGCTCTCAGAATGAGCCTTTAGGAAACATAGATTACAGATGCTCTGTGTCAAAGATAAACAACAGACTGGCTCCCCTTGCTTTCCTTATGCATTATTTTAATACATCATTATCACATGTGTGTTTGTTAGTACCCAGCCACTTAGACTATTTCCTGTACAAATTTTTTCCTATCTTCAGCTACTAGTGAGAACTCGAAATGGCAGGGGAAAACCTCAGAGGGCTACTAACACACAGAACAGATATTCAACAAACATTCAAGCCCGAGCACAGAACACAGAAGACAGGGAACTTAAATAGGTCTCAAAATGAGACACAGGAAGAACCACTCAAGACCAATCAAGGAACACAAAAATACAATTAAACAATTCATCTCAACAACTCGGTCAGGACTGCGGGATCATTGGCCATCTTCCACAATATACTAAAAACCCACCTCTACAGACAACACTACCACTGATTCTATACATGAATTAACTGCCATTGCCACTGTTTACATGTTTAAAAAATGTATTGCAGTGTTATCAGCAGAAGCAAAGGTAGTTATTTTTGATGTCTCAAAGCAATTACAGGATGGGATTATCAATTGTAATACACTTTGCAAGAGTATAAATAATGTGCAGGGATTATATTTGCAAGGGTTTTTAGAGCTGCACACAGCAGAGGGAAACGTACTATTTCTCAAGCTTTTCCCTTGCCAGTGAGCAGAGGAAGAGCCCGCCTTAGTGACTCCACCCATCCCATCTGACCACTTGGCAAAGGCAAGGGTATGACTCCCTAGTGTGCTATATGTGTTGACCTTCTGTTGACTTCAAAAACAGGAAACTGTCGTAGAAAAGAATGAACCCATTTGTGGCTATACAGTACTGAAAACAGAAGTGAAGTTCAAGTGCCTGAGCTGCTAATTAAATTACTGCTATACTTGCTGTCAGACCATTAGATGCTCTATGCGAACAGCTAATACAAAAAACTTTCTACAATAGGTTTCATATTGATTATTTTTCCTGTATGTTTTTGAAATGCTCCCTTTTTCCAATCCTAAAGGATTTTTGCCATGGAAGTGCAAAGACAGTTTGATTATACAGCAACAGTCCTTGGAGAAAGGTCACAGGAGTCCCGTTGCACAATTTGAGCAATAATTCTGGTAAAAATCTGCTCCACATCTCAAATTTGAGCATCATATTCTTGCCATAAACAAATGGTCATTTTTAAAATCATGTTGACATGAATTACTTGCAGCCACAATGATCCTGTGACTGTCGATAATGAGAATGACGTAGATAGAAACACTTTCTTTTACCATATCCATCTACAGTGCTTGCAGATAATAGGCCTAGAGCTCATAATTATACCATATTATATTATGTTAGGTAGTTTGCATGAAACAGCCTCTGTGGGTAAAGGAGGGAGCCACTAAAATCCTTCATGAAATATACAGCTTTAACACTGGCCACTGTGATGGAAGGAACTGTGCCTGATCCTCTCCAGTAGGGTCTTGGTGGTGTGAGGTTTGTGCAGTGTAGTGCTTAGGCTACAATATTCATAACCAGAAGGTCACACATTGAATAGCATGTGGGGCACTGCTTTCAGAGTAGGAAAATCCAGCTGTGTAAATGGGTAATATGTTAAATTAAAATGTACGCTGTGTAAATAATTATTTCAGCAAATGATGTTACGTAATGTTCCAGCCCACGGCTGAGCACATGGCACTGGTGCTGGGCAGCAAAGCCTACAGCTGGGTGGGGGTTGAGAATATTAGAGCTTTCCATGTTCACAGTGCAAGGTAATGAAATACTGCTGTTCTCTGATGTTCCTTTATTGCCTGTGATTCAAACGACAGCTCCTCCCTTCTTACTTTTGTGTACATAAAACATTGCAGTGTGACTATGGCTACAACTATGTACAAGTATAATTGCAACAGTGCTTAGAATGTTTTTAACTTTTACCCCCATCTCTTTGGGAGACATCTGTTCTGTCTATGAACGCTGCCATATAATACAGGCTCGATCCCCAGGGATTATGTCTGATGTATCTGGTAATGTCCAGCAGAATACATGGTTTCTAGGAGACACTTGTTGTTGATTCAATGTAGAGGTTGCTTGAACATTGTTTTTCAGAGCTCACAGATGACTGCTCACAGATTAATGATGGGCATTAAAACACATCAGTAACAATATATTGAGGGGCATATGGGGTCGGTAAAAGTTCATTTCTTCATTAAATACATTTCTTAGTTATTATTTTTACATGCATGTAGACCCGTATACACACACACACACACACACACACACACACACACACAGACACACACACAGACACACTAAAGAATGTGTGAAGTTGGTTTCTGTAAAATAACCTTACACTAATAATAATACTTCATCATATTATTATTATTATGACAGTCATGTACACAAGCACAAACATATGCACATACATTAAAATTCAGACCCAGGAAAAGAGTTTGGTTGGACATATCACAGCTCACACCTAGCAGGTGGCTCTTGCAAAGTTAACTGAGTACATCTGGCACATGGAAACCAATATCAGTGATAGGACATGCTACCTACCTCACATGGGATATATAACAACTGCGTTGGTCATGATAAGTTTTTTGCACTTCCAGCACTTTATATGTGCACGAGACCATAGGAAATGTAATGACAAACAGTGCTGTTTCAGAACTTAATGCAATGTGTTGCGTTCACTAACTGGGATTTCTGGAAATGGTATACAGTGCTGTACAGTGCTTGGAATTTGCGCCACAGAAATGAATACACTCAAAATAGACATTGTGGAGTAAATGATAAATGGAAGCGTTTTCTGGGTTTTGTGTTTGCTACATTCAGTTAATAAATAGGAATATTCTGCTTACCCGAGATGTTTTGTTACTTATGGGGAGGGGGTCTGTCATGAGTCATGACTTTCAACTGGAGAGAGAGAAATCATGTTTATGTACTTACACAGTTGTATAGTCCTCTACTTTTGACTGTTCACTGAGACTGAACCGTAGCTCCCTGTAATATATGTTGTTATTGAAAACACACGAAATGCTCCCTAAGGTGTTTCTCAATAGAGTCCAGATATTGAGTAAAATGTGGGAGAGGTTACAGGGCCTCATATGATATGTGATGTGTTCATTTTGGAGGGTAAATTGACCTTTATGATCCATGTCAAAATCCCAAGTGAAGACTTTTTAATTTGAACCTATTCACTTACCAAACCAATTCATTGCATGGTGGAAAACTGAGTGACTTTAATAACACCACCAGTTATAGTGGACGCTTGGTTCTTCAGTGCATGGTGCTTCAGTGAAAGCCCAATGGATTGCATATGATGCAAGATAGTATGCAATAAATTTTTCTCAGAATGAAATGCGTATACTTATTAGCTAAATAAGATAAGAAATAAAAAGCTAAACTCCTGCTATCACTAAATCCCAATCACCAGATATGTCATATCTGTAACACGTGAAAACAAAGACAGTGGTCGGGCTCCTTTGAAAAAGTTGTACCTGGCAATAAATGAACCTTTACAGGATCACATGACAGCTTCAACCACAAGCCAAAGGAGTCCTGCATGTCCAAACTTTTACCATACTGAAGAATCCTATAGAACATGCCCCCCCTCCACGACCCACCCGCAGACAGAGCATGACAGAGATTAAAATAAAGCCTTGACTGATGATGGTGTTTGAGGGGTGAGCACACACACATTTTCTGGGACAGAGCCCTTAATTGCAAAAGCAAGACTGTAGCACGAGAACAAAGCGCTGTTCTTTCGTAATGTCATTATAGCAATGTACCTTACAGTTTCTGATTCTGGGACATTGTGATTATCTCTGCAATGTGGTTTATTCTGAAAGCCACTTTTAGGCCCTTTCAATGTAAGTGAGTATCAGTTAAAATGGTTCAGTCTGAAATATGAAACCCAACTGTTTTTTATTATATGAAGAAGCATCCAGTATCTGTCCCCGCAACTAATTAAACATATGGCAATGACAGGTATGGTATATCACTAATGGTATACACACAGCATGCATTTCAGTGCATTTGTGCGTTCATTTTGTGCTGAATGTGAAAAGTTCTTCGCCGACTCTTTTTAATGGCTGTTTACTGCAGTGATAATTTAGTTTTTTTGGTATACCTACATTTTCATTTGTACCTTGATGAGGATTTTTTCTGTAGCTATATTATACATATAAAACTGACTTTTTGTTGTGTGTTATCAATGTATACTTCCGATAGCATTGGTTAATTAAAAATATCTAAGGGTTAGCTTGTATAATTATATAATTAATTATTATTACAATAATAATCCATGTCTCCTGGAAAAAAATGGTTTGGTCTGGTTTCCATTAAGCAAATTGGTTCAGTGGTGTCCACTTCAGGTAACTGGTGCAAACAAAATATTTATCAGAACAAAAAAGGAGAATATTTGAAAATTGTATGTATTATATTATATTTTAACAAACAAATCCTAATTATAGTATTAATCACTATAAAATATATGAAAAATGCTTTCTGGGGCAAGTTTCAGACACTTTGAATACATTTAAAAATACATTGATCATATCACAGAAATAAACATAAAATGAAATCAGTAAAAATGTTTGCTTTTATGGAATAGATACAAAAAACAAAAACAGTTATGTACTAAAATGTACACATCCATAACAATTAGCAATCGTTCTTAACATACAAAATAAAGCCACATTGTACTTGCTTATATATAAATATAAACATAGATCTGGACCCATATTCATTAGGGAAAAAGATACCTTTTTTAAAATAAAGCAGCAACACTCTAGCTTGAACTGTTGTTTGAACTCTAGCATTAGGAAGTTTGATCAGTCATGACTTACAAAGAAAGATCTGATTAAAAACTCAGACTCGAACATAGTTCTACACACTACTGTGCACAGTCACTGGGGAAACCAGAAATGACATATTGTCAAAGGCTGTCACAAAATACCACAAATTAACATGTACAATATATTATAAATATATGCAAGAATACATATAAACGTCAAATGCAAAGCCACCTAATCTCTAATCACAAGACGCTTGGTGTGTGGTAGTTCTCATAAGCCTATGAGATATAGGCATTCATGTTCACAACGGATCGATCAACAATAATGCAATAGCCTTTGGATCATACAAAATCAGTAAGTACATATACAAAATATATTTATGGATTCTCACAGATTCCTTTTTACTTTGTTGTCCATTTCCAAAGGGAACCTTTTTTCTATTGATCAACTGCCCAAAGATCAATACACTTTGATTAACTTCTTCTGTCCACAGCTTATTGTGGGGAGGGGCCACTTTCAAACAACCACTTTCATTTATTTAAAAAAAAAATGGATTGAATTCCTACTAGTGCGACTAGAATCATAGAACATTTTTATATATTTGCTTACATAAAACTTTGTTCCTTTTCAGCTTGGGATGGAAAAGAAAAGCATAGAAACGCGCTTGAGATAAATATCTATGCTGTAAATGTCAACCAGCCAAAAATCTGTCACCGTTATTATGGCACATTAGCATAAACATTGGGTCCCTCCTGATGCTGGAATGTTACAGCTGTGGTGACAGAAACAATGATGTTTTCTCCCAGCTGCTGGTGAGACATAGAACCAGTCCTTGCCTGCTCTAGATAAACTTTGAAGAGTCTCTTTTGCCGATGAGAACCTCCAGGAGTCTAAGTTTGGCTTTGACGTGCTTGTATTCGCTGTAGTCCTCTGCAGGGCGGTCCTCCTTCTGGAAGTTTCTATGGGAGCAGCAAGACAAAAACATTCGGATATGGACTGCACTCATGTACAGACACAGGAACACCACGCCTTGGCTGAATAGTAACAAACTTGCATTAACCTGTACTTGTCTGGTCTGTCAAATTTTTGATGTCTGCCCGGTCAAAATTATAATAGTTAAATAAATTATTATGGTGTGTTCATTTCACCTTCCGTTTTGCCTGAAAAATGTGTCCTCGAATTCTCTCAGTTTCTTGCGGATTCTCTTCTTTTCTTCGCGTGTCTGTAGCAGCTGTTCCACGAGCTCTGGCCTGTGTGAGGAGATGTGTCTTTAGATGCAAACAGTACCACCTTACTTTCCTCTGTTACTGTTCTATATGGCAAGGCATCAGGACAAATAAACTTTAGACAAACTGCACCACATTATACATCCAACTGTATCGACTTAACATTGTACAAAGGAATGTATTCAATCTGAAGGCAATGACCTGTTACCTTAACTTTTGTAATGAATTGCAATGAATTTACCAGCAATTGAAATTTATTTGGGTGATTTTTATCTCTTTGGTCAAGATCCCAGAGTAACTGAAAAGTGCTTTGTCATTTACTTTGGGTAATTAAAAAAGTGTTGAATAATTTTTTAAGCATTTGAAACACAAAGAAAAACACAGATAACAATACACAAAAAAAGGAAGTGGCATAACATTTGAGGCCGCACACCTAAACCTTGCAAGTAACATCCATGACAAAGTACTTAGCAACAAAAGAGACACAACTGGCCCTGTGAAACCTTGCCAGCGACCTCTCCAAAACTACAACATCAAGGAAATAGGATAAGAAAACATATTTTAAATTGACTGCAAGGCTCCACCCAGCCTTCCAGGCTTTTTGGCCTGCCAAAAGTTTACCCTTGTGCAAGTTTAATGGAATTTGAGTGTCATTCCCAGGCATACTCAGTGAAAAAGCAAAGCACTTCTGCCACATATTTTCTGTATGTGTGCATGAAGGTACCAAATAAACCCAGACAGTTTTTTAGACTTTATGAGTCAAGCAGATGATTCAAGATGTTCCCTCTGTTTTTCCAAAAGAGGGAAAACATTTGAAAATTCCAAAAAAGATTTGACCCTATGCATAGTGCTTAGATTCAATTAAATGCGGTAAATGAAATTCATTAAAATTGCTATTAGCACTAGCCTACATGCATTTTTCCAAAGTTAGGGTCACAGCACATCCATGCTAGATTGAATAGAAACCAAATTATATTTATTACAGATGGGCTAAATAAAAGGGGCTACATTTTGGTACAATTCCCTATCTAAGTGTGTACTCTAACTGACTTTGTTGACAGAGGGAGGGTACTTAAGACCCTCATGTATTCTGTGGGGCCTTGGATGGTGCTTTGGATAAAAGCGTCTGCTAAATGGTACATAAGAACTGTGCCATTACCAGCCCCCTGTGCTGCTCGCATCTCAGCAGCCTCGGCATCGATTCCAGCAACTTGGCCCAAGCAACGCAGGCTCTTGTCAATGATACATTTATCATTAAACAGCCGCAGTGACTTACATGGTGGCAGAGTGCAAGTTGGACAGCCCCATGTCCATGCTGTTTGTGGAGGGGGACAGATCGTCGGCGGGAGAGACACAGCCATCCACGTCCTCGTCCAGCTGGTCCAGGAAGCCCAGCATGTGGTACTCGGGATTGGTCATCCCGGGGAACTCTGTCCGTATGTCCCCCTCATCCTCTGAGCCGTCCTCTTCCTCCTGGCAAAGGGAGAGAGATCGGGACTGTCATTGGGCGGGAGAGAGTGGGATGGGGGAGTACCGGATAGAAACGGGAGACGCGGAGCCCCGCAGGATTAGTCAACATTCCGTGGAAAGAAGAACATCGGGACATTTAAATGGAGGGAGCAGGCCATCTTGGCTCATCATTTTGCCGACAACACTGCGTTTTTCCACAGGCATGCAGTCAGACAAGCAAAGATGGTTGGGCTGGCTCCATTGTGGGTGGGAAAGAATCAAGCATTATGGACACAGGTCATTAGTACTTTGATTAGGCCGAGTCTTTCCTTTCGTAATTATTCTTCATTGTAAAAATCCATAAAGGACTGCATTGCAGTAAGAGTAATAATAACAATAATAATTTCTCACTTAACATATAAATTATGATTTATCATTAAGAAGTGGAACTTTTACTTAAATTGAATTATTTTGTACGGAATATATACTATATTTTTTGCAGAATCATAAATTATTCCAAATGTGCTAAAATATGCTGCCACAACAATCAGAAGAGACTGGGCAGCAAAGAACACAGGGCTCAAAGTGCTGTTTATGTAGTCATCTAATGTGTAATTTGTGTAGCCTCATAGCTTTACTTAATTAAAGTCTTTGGCGCTTTGGCATGTCTTTCCTGTAACACATCACGATAATCATCCTGCATGGATTAGTCCTTTTGTTCTTCCTTTTGGTCATAAATCTCCCACAGTCAATCGAGACAAGTGACTGCACACCAGACAGTCACAGCCAATCAGCCACTGATTTGGGTGCCACATACAGTGAAGGCAAGGATAATCATCAGACACCATTCTGGGGAAATCAGCCAGATCACCACCAGGAGTGAGTCCAGTAGGCAAAATATTGAGCAGCAGTACTCATGGGAAATGAAGTCAAAAGACAGAGGCTGTGGAACATGTTTGAACCAGCCCTGAACTTCCATTTCCTGTCAGCCCCCCATGCTGAGCCAGCGCTGCACAGCGTTTTGCCTGTTGAACGTGTTCCGTATCACTGATTAGTTTGGCAGCGGCTCTTCACCTTGGCGTTGCTGAAGAAGAGTGCTGGTACGCCCTCGATAATAGGCTGCAGAAGAGGGCCTCTGCGTTTGCTGGAGGGGCAGCCCTGCGACGAGGGTTAACAAGGGGGTTACCACCATTTCAGACCTTTCCCAATTCAGATACAGGAAAAGCAGGCCAGGGTGGTTTAGCATAGAGAGCAAATACAATTATTTTGTGAATTAGGCTATCCAGTGAATTAGGCTATCCAGTGACCTATGCCTTGATTAAATCAATCAATATTTCTCCTTTACTCTGACTTTCAAATAAAAATAGGTGTTTGTTTGCTTCCATTTACTTGCAAGTCATAGTTAAGGACAAATGTCGATTGAATCCAGGCCCTATTGAATTATTCCCTTTTTATGTTACTACATTCTGCACTCCTGTGCAGAACAATCAAACAAAACATAAACTATTTACTGCTCGATCCCACCATTTCACTTGAGCCTTTGTTACTAATATATTTTGAACAAGGTGCTTACAAAAATGCATTCAGGAGTGTCCTCGGAAAATTATTACCCCATTACCCATTTCCTAAAATCATCAGCCATTAACTATGCTGTCTACCGGTTGACATGGGCTAATAACAATGTAGTGCGTAAGCCGCTACAGTAATTTAGACCTCCTTCTCTGCAACCGACGCCTAGCACTAGTAGCCATATGAGGTTCAGAGAGATTGGCTAAGCTGTTGAGGGTGTTTTTGTTTTCCTCTGTCCTCTGTGTCGTGCTGAGACATCCCGTCGTGGAGCTGCCTTAAGGGATTTCGAGCCTTAAACCTCAGGATTTACTGAGCAGGTAAAGCTGCTCTGAACTGGCGAATTAGAGCATGCCCCCCGGACAAAGGCACAAACTGCCACAGCAGGTGAGTAAACAGGAAGGGGTCCACTTACAATGACTGGAATTGTGGAGGCTCTGCAGAGGATCTGCTTCACCAGCCGATAGCGATCATAGAGCGGTCTCATGACCTGTCGCTCACTCTTAGTCACCTTGAAAAACAACAATGGGAAAAGAGCAGCTGGTTAGTCCTGCAATGCACATTAAACGATGTTAACTTGAAACAAGTGTATATATTAAAAACGTGGACAATGCAAATGGTAATGTGCTCAATTTAAGAATAAAGATTTTGATAAAAGTTTACGATTTCTCATCTCAGATGTATTTGGTAGATTGCCATTTTCTTTCCAGCGAAGATTTCTTTCCAGATTGTCAGGCTTTTTGAATATTACAAAACAGTAAATGGATGCAAGGGAGAAAATAATGGGGATATGTCTTAAGGCCACCGTGGTCTGTAAAATCACTGCACTCACACAGAGTGCCCGATTTGGTTTGGACATCATCAAATCTTCAGCTGAAATCTAGGCCAGCTTCTGAAGAGTTTGACTGTAACGCGCATCCTTTCTAATGCAATTGCAGTGGGATAGGAGTGGGTGGAGGGGATCATCTGGACAATTCAGCTATCTTCACTGATGTTGAGAGAGGGCGGGGCAGCGTGGTGGTCATACTCACTGGTCTGCCATGGATGCTCTCGTAATACAGCAGTGCCTTCTGGAGAGCCAGCTTCTCTGCCCCGATCTGATCTCGCGTCATATCCTTTTCAGAGAGAGAGAGAAATTAAGAGTGAGAAAGAGACATCAATATCACTATTAGGCTCTATGAAATGTACAGCTGTTAAAAGATAAAACTGGGGTGCTGCTACTCAGTTCCTGGTCCTGTGTTTTCAGTAAAGCATTACCACTGCTCTCACCTTGTTATCTCATATGTATATTTATTGTTTTTTTAATGATGTATTTTAATACTGTCTGTCATTGTCCTTTATTTTATGTCTGTTTAACTGAGCTGATGGACGCCAAAGACGTATTTACATTTTCTTAACAAGAGTGGACAATGAAATGTAATCTTACTCTTGAATCTAGTTGCAGGGCATAGAGAGCAGGACTGATGATGACTCACTCACCTTCATGGCCTCTGGACGGCTGTCCTTGTCCCTCTTCTCTTGCAGCTTGTTCTGCAGTGACGCCAGAGTGTTCTCCACTGGCGGCTTGGGGCTCTTCTCCTGGGGCTTCCTGTCCAGCTGGGAGCCAAAGCTCTTGGGCAGGGTGTTGCTGCGCTGGCGTACAAGGGGCGGCAGGTCCTCCTCAGATGCCCTCAGCTTCTGCTCTACTTAGGCCAGGGAGAGGCACAGTTCAGCACCAGCACTCGCAGTGAAAGCTCAATCCAAAAAGTGTCCACTCCCTGCTAAAATCATCTGAAAAGCCTATTCACCTGTGATACATCACTATTTAAGTTAAAACGCTGACTGAACTGAGGGATTTCTCTACTCATTCTCAACTAAATTTTTTGAAAATCTGTGTTTGTTTTACTCTTATTTTCCTTCGGTTTGCCCTCTTCTTCTGCTTTTCAACATCTCACCTTTCAAGTCTTTTAGCAGCTTGGAGAGGTCGTTCATCCATCTCAGCACCTCCGGGTTGTCAGCTTTATCACTGTGAGAGGGCTGCAGGGGATAGAACAGAACATCCGCCGTCTCAGTAACAGGCAGGACTAAAAAGAACAGCAACAGTCACCGTTAGTGACGGATACAGAACACTGCAGATTCATTTCCTCAATTCCAGCACCCACACTCATACTCCAATCTCGATACTGTCATTTCTTTTGAAGACAGCTCATCCGGCTTCTATCCCACTCACCCTGTACTTGTGCTCCTCCTCAAATCTCTCCTCAAACTTGCGGATCTTCCTCTTCAGATTGTGGATCTTCTTGGAGGCCTGGGCGGAGGTCATCTCCCCTCTGTGATCCTCACAGGAGCCCAGGGACCAACTTCTCTGTCGGCTGGAGGACAGACACACACACACACACATTCAAGGTCAGACTGGTGAAAATAGCAGCTCCACACATAAATGCATATAAACAGACACACACTCATATATCCAAGGTCAGACTTTTGACAACTTTTGACACACACACACATACACACACACACACACACACACACACACACACACACACACACATATACACAAGTGCACACACACACATCCCTCACTCCACCACAGGCCTTACCTCGCAAAGGAGTGAGCGTTGGGTGGAGAGGGAGGGACCTCTGTGTCGTCCAGGTACTGCTGGCAGTGCCCAAAGCCGTAGGAGCGGGGGGAGACCATGGGGTCACTCTCTTCCTCCAACAGCTGACGGATCAGCAGCCCACCAGCCTGCGGGGAATGCCGTGGCTCCTCCTGCTGCTCGCCCTCCCTCTGCCAAGACGAGTACGCCGGCACTGAATCTGCCAGGCAGAGAAGCACAAAGCGCGCTCAGTACAGCTGACCGCCAGACAAGGCACCATCGTACACACTGCATATGGTCAATGTCGCCATTTTGTCTGAAAGCTAATAACCCGCCAAGAGGAAAATCACACCTGACTAGTACCATAGAAAAAAGAACACACAAACTCAGCATTATCACCTTTGATTGCAAGAAAAAAATAGCATTTCATTCTGTCAGTCTTAATCTACCGATCACATAGTTCATAACTATTCAGATAACCAACCATGGCTGGTTTCATAATTTGCAATGTAGAAACCAGACCTGGGTTGAATACATATTTGAAATACTTTAAGGCTTTAGGTGCTGGTAAATTCTGAAAATACTCCTGCAGATCCTTGAGGAAATTTTCAACTGAACAATTTACTTACCAATCATAACAAAAAGCAGAATTTTGTTATGATTCAGATTTTGTTTTCAACGTGTCAGTAATCAGCAAGAAGTGTACTGGTGTCCAAAGGGTTAAAGTATTTCAAATATTTACTTGACCCAGGTATGGTAGAAACTGGCCTCGGTAATCTTTAACTTCAAATGGAGCCAAAAAAGGAAATGAATGTCAAACATCTAACAAATATTAGTCACTACCACACTCAAAAAGAATATCCATTGTTATAAAAAAAAAAAATCCAATGTGCATTGGATTGAATAATAATAATAATAACAATAATAAACTTAATTTGTATAGCACCCTTCATAGAAAATGCTGCTCAAAGTGCTTTTACATTTCAGTACAAATAGACAGAAAAACACATTTAAAAAATCCAAATGGCATAGAGAAAATCATGTAAGTAAAGGAATAAAGAAATACAAAACAAAATAATAATATAATAAGAGTCTAAATTGCCCGTAGGTATGAGTGTGTGAGTGAATGGTGTGTGTGCCCTGCGATGGATTGGCGACCTGTCCAGGGTGTATTCCTGCCTCTCGCCCGGAACGCATGCTGGGATAGGCTCCAGCCCCCCCCCCGCGACCCTGACCAGGAATAAGCGGCTTAGATAATGGATGGATGGAAAATAAAATAATAAAAAGTGGATAAAATAAATTATTGAAATTATTAAGTAATTATAAACTAGATTAAAAAGGAGTGTTTTCAGTTGCCGTTTAAAAACCTCCACTGAGCCCACTTCTGTAATACTTTTTGGTAGGGTGCATAGTGGACGAAAGCAGCCAAACGTTCTTTTGGGGGACATTCTTAAAATATAAAATACCTGCTACAGAGGACATAAGGGCTCGTGAAGGGACATAAAACAACAGGGAATCTGTGATGTAAGAGGATCCTAGACAATCTAAAGCTTAGTAAAAGGACTTTCAAATATATTCTAAAAGATACAGGGAGTCAGTGCAGTGTAGCTAAAATATGAGTAATATGTTCTCTCTTCCTTGTTTTTGTTAAAAGTCTAGCAGCAGCGTTCTGAATTAGCTGTAATTTCTCAATTGTTTGGAAGACCGGTGAAAAGAGCATTACAGTAGTCCAGTCTCCTTCTCAGATAACTTCTCAGAATCCTGTTGAGTTCAAATCTGGCCGTACTTTGGCAATATTTCTTAGATGGAAAAATTTTGTTTTAAGAATTTAATAATTATACTACAAGGAATAAAAAAATGTCAGCAATCTTGACTAAATATTACCTGGTTTTAGCAAATAGGAAGGTTTCAAGCAAAGACCTTTGTTATCTATGACCGCAAGACAACGACATATTTTCTTATGTTGTCGTTTATTTTCAATCATTACATTTATAGTTATGTTAAAGAGGTAGTGTTCTTTGAACTTGAATGACGACAAAGTCCACAAATGCAGAATGTTGGAAAAAAAGACAAGACCTTCTAATATTCAAGTTTTTCAATATATTTTTCATGGGACAATCTTTGTGCAAACTTGTTTAACAAGATTAAGATGTGAAATGGTTAACATCTGTCGTTATGTTGTGATGTATTTTGACCTTAAACTCCAGTCCACAAATAAACACTGGTATGAGAAACGAGCATAAGAATACCTTTTGCATTTATGGCATAAACCTGCTCCGTTGCTGCCTCAGGTTTCCTGTGCATGCCCCTTAAAGAAATGTATGGCATTTTTGGCGTTTGTGTGGACGGCGAACTTTTCGAAAGCATTGTGAAAATGCTAGTTTCGACACGAAAACTGCGTTTTCAAATTGATCTTATCTTTGATTAGTGTGGAGCTGGCCTAAAATGGCAGGGCAAGATCATTCAAATGAGTGCGTAGCTGGATGCAATTGTAGCATTTATTTCACTTTCTGAGAATCTGCAAAAGCCAGAGGCTCCTATTAGTGTAATGATTAAACCTGTCCAGCTGTTCTATTTCAAGACGACAGATGTCTGATCCCTGGCTCACAGCACACAGTAACTTGTAATATTTCCAAATGATGAAAATATTATTTTTATTTGTCTGGCAGACCCCCTGTGGCACCACAGCCTCCTCAGGCCTCTTGAAATATTACTATTAATAGTTACAGATCCTTTCATACTCTAGGCATACTATACGTGCCACAGCTGTGACTGTATCTGGAATCCATTATTGAGGTTAAGTGTGCTGATGGGACTGACTGATACTTGAAAAATAAAATGCTGGATTATATCACCAATGGTGTTAGTAGACAGTAGAGTTTGATTATAGAAAATGTTACTCAGAAATACATGTTTATAATTAAAATCAGATATTAATATTTTGTACGGTTAAAGTGAATAGGGCTGGCAAGAGAGGCCACAGGATGTAATATTTCAGTTCAATGTCTGTGTTTTGCAATGATGAAACGTGCAGTTCTACAGGGTTTGTGACAAGTCAAGACTTGCCTCCAGTTCTAAGCAGCAAGTGGGACAGATTAGCATATTGAGGCCTTGAGACTATTGTTATGAGTGTTGGATTAAATGGTGAACTTTAACATTAGTGGTTCACAGGCAAATAAATGTAACATTAGTGTTTCACAGGCAAATAATTGTAATATTAGTGGTTCACATGCAAATTTTAGATAGTCATGTAAAATGACAAAGCACTTATGAGAAATTAGTCAATATACTAACATATAGCTACAACTGTATCCAACTGTTAAATGGATGGAACTGAAAATATGATGAAACATACTGATATTTACTGATATCTGCTGTGTATATGTGGAATTAGAATCATGTTGCCATTCAATTTAGTTATCGCCAGTAGTAAATTAGTAGTACTTAGTAACTAGTAGTAGTATGTTAGTAGTACTGTTGATGAGAAATTACAGAAAGACTGTTAAATTGTCTCCTACTGATACAATATCAATGTGGAATGTAATATATAGCCTAATATAGAGATGAATAACCAGGCATGCCCTTAAAATAATACCACAGTACACCGCAGGAAGAACAAGAGCAGGCGGAGGGAGAAACCGGAACAACATTAGATTATTCCACATCAAAGAGCCCACAGAGTCACTCCATCTCCTGCACATCAGAACACACACACACACACACACACACACACACACACACACACACACACACACACACACACACACACACACACACACACACACACACACACACAAAAATGTATGACCACACTGAGAGAGGATGAAAGAGGATACAAAATCGATGCAAATCTCAGAACATACACACACACATTATTGGCACAAGCTGTACTGGGACAAGAAGTCTTCCAACATTCTAATCACTACCACCATCATCTGTGTGCAGAACTTCATTTCCCAAGAGGACCCTTATTTTGATTCACTGCTAGCTGGAAACATCAATCAGTTTAACAGATCTGTACTTGAAGGGCAAATAGCTCAAACTAGAGAGACATATTTCTCTAAACAAGATTCCAACTCCATTACAACTAGTAAGGCTCTGGCCTGTATGAATATAAACATTACAGTATAACATGTAGTCACCATCCCATTGATTTAGTATTACAGAAAATATTCCGTTACATGGAAAGAGAAAACCAAAGCAAATTAGCTTGTGGAAAAAGTCGTACAGTCTGCATGAATTTACATGAGCAAATGCCCCCGCAAAACTAGAAATCATCCACAGTTTCTCCTGAGTGATGGAGTGATGGACGTATAAAAGGAGGAATAACCACTCTTCTTTGGTGATTTTTATATTTTCACAGGCCTTCTCTCTATAGAGGGACATTCACATTCCCAAGTAGATGCTAGTTTGACCTGTCTTAGCTCACCTTTGACTCCATTTGTGAAGGTTAAAGTATACTGACCTGGTTTTACATCAGGGACCACCTCCCTATACTAGTGCAGGTGTTAGCAAACCAGTTTGTTTCTGAGTGAACAGCTTGCTGAAAAAGCTAGCTTTTATTTATAATCTAAGCAGGCACTCCTCAGCTAGCCTTGAAAATATTATGATTATTTATTAATATTTTAAGTACACTGCTAATTCATAATTTAGCATAATCTAATACAATACCAATGTTTATACAATGCTAGCAACGTTAACCACAAAGTGACAGCATATGTGACTAAATCAGCAGTATAATTACAATGGAATGTACAGTGTTCTGTTTTCATAGGCAGACATTAGTATCAGATTAACATTAAACTGTACTGAGTGAGCTGCCTATCAGGGTCACGGTTTGAAATGCAACTGTACCAGACCAGCTCTGGTGGGGAGTCCCGATCGGAGGCGCCGTTTGGCTGTCCGCCCCAGGGGGATGGGGGAGGGGGAGGGTGAGCCGGCATAAACTCGCTGAGAAGCGCGTAAGGATGTCTCCAGAACCTGGGTGGGCGAATTCCGTCTCGAAGGAAGTGGAGTTCGCTGCCCTCATAGAGATAAGTTTGTGTGGGGGAGGGCAAATCGAAATAAATAGAGGGTATAATTGTCCGCAAAATTGGGAGAGACAAAATCTGAAACAAAATTAATAAAAATAAAAAAACCTTTTTCTCTCATTATGAATTTCAGGAAATCCAGACTGTTATGGCAAGCTACCGATAGCAGGAGATACAAGTGCAAAACTAGGAAACTGTAACAACAGCTGAACAAAGTCATGAGCCACAGCCTATGATGGCACTCATGTATTGCTCTCACCTGTGTATTGCACTCAACTCCTGGCTGTGTTAGGGCAACACAATGGTTTAGTCGCGAACTGGAGCAGAGACGATTCGACATCTACACTAACGCTAGCCTGAGTGTGAATTAAGCTTTGCTATAGGCATGCATTTGCTTATGACAGAGGGAATGTCACTGTGGATGCTGGTGAAGCAATCACATGGCAGAGTAAGGCCACCCAAGCAAGCCCTTGAGAGCAACTATACAGCAATATGGTTACTGGGCACAATATTTTTATTGTTTTGAGAAGGCACAAATGCTCAAAGTCCCAAGTAGAGTTTTCAATCACGGTGTAATTTTTCTGAAATATGCAACATCTAACATGTAAATCATAAGAATATATTTTTTTAAAGGTGGCATTAAAGCCCCAGCTCTTCACTGGCTCTTTCCTGAGTGCTGATAAACTAAGACCCCCAAACAAGCACGTGCTGTCAATAATTCTATCAGGGATTAAAAGATTATGTAAAAAATCCCATTCCATTTCTAAACTTTTTCTAAACTAAAGGCATTGCTTGTGCAAATCCATTGTACAAAAAGTATTTATTTAAATCAGTGGAGTTATGATGTCATTTACCTACTACCAAGTGTGTCAAAGTGTGTGATAATATATAGATATAGATATATAGAAAATAGCAGGCATTTAAAATTGGTGCACAGAGCACAGAGAAAACTGCAGGAAGTAGCAATCACTGCGTATTAAAAAATAGACCCTTGTTGCTTAAATTATTATAATTTCACCCAACAAGGCTGTATTTCAGTTCTGTTTCAGTTCACTGATGTTAACATCTGTTTAAGATGAGTCATCTACCATTCAGCAAATATTGCACATATTGCAACATATTGCACATACAGCACCAAACACATTTAATATCAAACTCCCTTAGTCGGATGCTGATATTTGTATGGCCCACATTCAGCCGATAATCTAATCGTGTATTGTAACTACTTCAAATGCTGTCCATTTAGATGTTTAATAACTCTGTACACAAACCTAAGTGTCCTCCTCAAACAACCAGCAGTTAACAATAACAGCCATCTGCACAGTATTTGAAAGACCACCCTCTCACATTCCAATCATAAGGGAATGAAATTACAAAACACACACTTCAAACACAGAAAACTTCTAATTTTCAAACAAACATGTCATGAATGAATTCACTTTGAAGCGAAATCTCCCACTCCCACACACACACACACACACACACACACACACACACACACACACACACACACACACAAAAATCCCATCCTCCGTCTCCTCCAGACACAACAGACATGCAGCTAAAGCAAAAAATAAATGACAGGTTCATCACTTCAGAACGCATCCCGGGGCGAGCAGTGCTGTGTGACTGGCAGGTGAGAGTCAGAGCAGTGACACGGTATAGTACCTCCCCAGATTCTTTGGTCAGTCAGCATTGATAGGTCCAGTCTGGGCATGTCGTGCGGCGAGCTGTCCTCGTACCCATCGCCCTCGGGGCTCCTCTGAGCCCTCCTCATGTCACAGCCACCCTCCTGAATCTTCATCGCTGAGCTCTGCAAACACCACTGGGGACAGGAGCAGGAAGCATGCTTTTTAAGCTGAGGCACACACTGTCTCCGCCTGCCCCTGCCCTCTGCATACAACATAGGCCAGCCCCCCGCCCCACACACACACACACACACGCACACCCCTTGTCCAAAACACACACACAGACAGACACATGCTCACACTCCGCCCTCACTGCTAATTGGTCAGTGGAACTGTCCAAAGCATCCGCCAGTTTTTTTTTATCTCCTCCTTTTGTACTCCCCCGCATGTTTCCTGAATTATTTGCCTCAGTAGCCACAGTGAGAGAGAGAGAGAGAGAGAGAGAGAGAGAGAGAGAAGAATAAAAACATGCAGATTATTCACCAGTACGTGCAAGCTGGCTGCAGCTTATTTTTTTGTAGGAGTAATCCGACAGTATCGGAGAAGCTTTGCTCTCCCTGTGAAGCTGGGAAAACCGCAGCGCAACCTGGAACTGCTACTCACTGTCTGCAGTCTACGTGAATGTTGTCATGCAGGCAGTGCCGAGCTCACTTCTCTCCGATTTCCTGTGCTTGTTATGTTGCTGGGCGTGGCTATTTATGGAACAGTCAGAGCATTAGCGCAGGCCAGAGAACTTTACAGGCAAAATGGCCTCGCTTTTCTGCACAATCCGGGATTGTTTGCACTGGAAAGAGGCCAAGAGCGGAGAACCTTCAACTTTAACACTTTACTGGAGAGATACACCACCCTTGTGAGCCATTATTCACCTTTAAAATGGGAGGGATGATTACAGATTATGGGAACTGCAAAGACAAGCTGCACGGCATATCCTTGTGTTGCTTGGTACCAATTACAAGAATAAATGTGTATTTAAAAAAATATTAAGTTTAGATATAAATAATATATAATAATATAAATAATTTCTCAGTTGAAAACACTAAGGTACAACAATGTAATTTGAACAGAAATATATGTAAACAAACATTTAAGTTAGTTCTGGTTCAAATAAGTGCTTGGTAAGAATCCAACTTCAAAGAGTATGAGCGCATGTGTATAAAATGAGTATACAAACAGTACGAGTATAAAAAAACCTAGCTTCAAATCGATAAGGGGTCTTTCCTAGCCCTGTGTTGCCTTGTGTAACAGCACAAAATACTTAAGTGAACTAAGGTGGCAAAGTTTACAACCATGATCATTTTCTCTGCTTCCAAGAAGGAGCTAATAAGAGAGAAAATATGTTGTTCTCAAACAGTTCCCTTGGAATCTACATACTTGTTGTGTTCTTTTAATGTGCTCTATTTTCACTGCCAATGCCTGGTACAATTGCTGTGTCACACACCACGTGACAATCCCTGGATGGGAACAGAGCAGTCTGGAGACGGAGTGGAGTTTGTCGGTCTACGGACCGGATTTGTATAAAAAAATAATTGTCTCTCCCCCCAGACTCACTTTCTGCCTGGCTCAGGTGGGACTCGTGAGGCAATCATCCATCTATCAATCACTCAACAATTGACAGACCACACCCACTCACATTCTCACACAGACACCCAATCAGTCAATGGACTTCCATATCAATTAACTGATTGACACCAATTCAATAATAATTAAATCAACTATGGCCTTTGGAGCAACCTTCCGGGTGACAGTTCATTCTCACACCCTGTGAGAGTGCCAAACCTGCCCCCGGAACGTCTCCCTGCTCCAAAGGCCTCCTCCACATGTAACACACAGGCAACCATGCCACTCCCACGTGGCCGAGACCGACACCCTCCACATGCTGGAAATAAAAGAAAATGCATCCATCACTTTTAATGAATCACTGCATTGAAAATACACTGTTACAGCAAATCAAATTAACGCAATCACGGTGCTCTCTAATGAAGTTTACAGATCCATTGTTTGAAATCGTTTTGAGAACTAAAAAGGCAAGCCATTGTAATTCACGTCCGATAACCATTACGCTGTTAGAGGGACAATTGTAAACACTTTATGGGCACATGATCTAATCTTGGCTTGATCCAAATCTGGGCTACTCTTGGCTAATAACATTGTTTACCTTTCCCTTGTTCAGCCACAGTTAATTGTTAACCAGCCATTGGCAATTAGATTAACCTTAACATAGAGTGGATACATAGCAGTCCTGTCCACTATATCTGATGCTTAATTTCCTCTGCCTCATTACAGACAAGCCTAACTGACTGTTAATACAATAAAGAACAGATTGATTTAACGGTTTAATCTTAATGATGTGTAGACTATAAAAGGAAGGAAAGAGTCTCAGAGGTGAGGTGATTGGCAGGAAGCCCTGGTGCAAAATCCTTTTGAGTGGTAAACCTTTTCAGGAGCTGCTCATCTTCCCACTGGATTACATCATCCCCCAGGGACATGTTTGACTGGCCAATTCCCCCTGTGGGTGGTTTGGCACCATTGAGGAACAAGGGTGCACTGAAGCCCTGTGTTAGAGAGTTCTCTTAGGTTTCTGTACATACCACATTTGAACATAGCCATGTTTCATCATTTCAACATAGCCCTGGCTGTCTCCTGTTTACTGTTATTTGCAGTTATGTGTTCTGTTACTAGTTTATTTGGTTAATTTCTGCCAAGGTAATTACTTTTGAGTTGCAAAATTGCAGAGAATTATTATTTATTATTATTTATATTCAAAATGGTAAACTTATATCCTCAATACAATACAAATACCACATTATACTGTTTAATATTAAATGGTTATAGTTATGGTTATGGTTTAGTTTTGAAAAGGAACATACATACTGAGCAAAATAACAACTGGGAATTGTAGGTATCGTGATTTATCAGGATATGAGGATTTTTTATTCATTTCGGGAGTCATTGATGTGATGGGATGTGAAATCAAAGCCAATCACAAACACAAGTAAAATCACGGCAATGCTGAAAAAAAAGCTCAAAGTCACAGCGTCCGTGACACCTGTGGCACCCGTGACAGAAGCACAGCCTTACTCATAATTACAGCCACTATTGCGAAATATGTGCTTCTATTGAGTGATAAGGTCTATTGCTCAGCATATAATTCAAAACAAGGACTAGAGTGACCATGTGTAGTTGACTTCAGATGTTGAATGTGCTGCATTTGCCAGGAATTACACTGTGATATGGAGACTACAGATGTAAACAAAATCAAATCTAACCTCTCGAAAAGTTCAAAGAGGTCATAAATAATAATATGCGCCTCAAGAATGCCACCAAAGAATGTTACCCAGTGCAAGATATTTCAGAAGTGTTTGACTTTTTCTATTTGATATCTTCAGCAAACAAATCCTAAATATGATTTAAAGGGTTTCAATGGCCTTTTATGAGCAGCTCGGACTTATACATACTGACTGTTAGTTTGAAACAAATATGATGTCAGATATCTGTATTGAATTAAATTGTATCATGTTCTAGAATGAAACATAAATGATAGAAACAGGAGAAAAGATTTAATTTCTTCATTTCTTTGGTGATGTTTCTCTTCTCCATTGGTGTTGTTTTTCTATGCTATAATACAGCGTTGTGATGCTGTACCTCATTGTCCAATACCTCTATTTCCTGATCTATAAATGTACGTTTTATTTTTCTTGTTGCTGCTTATCCATTTCTTAGCATGGTCTGGACATGTGAGCATGTCAAGTTGTGTCTGACACTTTTTATGGGTGTATCCTACTGCAAATTGTGAATGAGGACATTTCATTTTTTTCTTGTGTAATTAGAACCAGTATTAGTAAATTGGTCATTAATGTGTGTGAGTACAAAATAGCCGCAACAAAATAGCAACTGTCTTTGAGTTGCAACTATTTTAATAAATCGGGCCTTCAGACTCTAAAAGCCTTTCAATAGAGAGCTCAATTGAAACCACAAATAATACGAAAATAAGAAATAAAATCAGCTATTGTGGTACAAACATCTTACTGTGGGAGTCATCTTTAAGGTTGAAACACGTGTAGAAATAGGAACAGAAAGGAGGGACTAATACAGTATGCATGTATGTCAAAATGGACGAAAGACTTATTTAAGGTGCGACTACCCTCTGGCTCAGCGATCAGACACACTTAACAATGGAAAACAGCTCTTACTTGTGTTTTACCCGTAACAAACACATGTAACACAAACACATGACGCATGCTCTCTGGAGTAAATAAGGGTACGAAATGACCAATGGCTCTTGGGGGTCCCCCAGATTTTCAATAATGTGCATGCACTTGCACATGCATGTATAGTAAGTTGACAAAGTCTGCATAGCTGACCATCATTTAGCAACAGATGCTAGCTCACTACTACTCACCACAATGCACTGGCTCCCTATAGCAGCACGTATCAAATTTAAATCACTGGTGCTGGCATATCAGGTCGCAAGGGGAACCGCTCCCTCCTACCTCCAGACACTCATCACACCCTACACCCCAACCAGACCCCTCCACTCTGCCTCCTCTGGCAAACTGACTGTTCTGTCCCTTCGGGCACACAGCAGCCGTTCCTCGTGATCTCGCCTCTTCTCTGTCCTGACCCCAGTGGTGGAATGATCTTCTGCACTCGGTCAGGACCGCGGAATCACTGGCCGCAAGAGAGTCTCCCGCAAGAGACTAAAAACCTCTTCAGACTCCACTACCACTGAATGTCTACATTAATTAACTCCCATCACCACTGATTCCATGTTTTAAAATGTAATTAAAAAATTAAAAAACACAAACTTTTCTTTCCCTGTGTTATAGGTACAGTGTGCACTTGCCAACAGTGATGTCTATTGCAGTGTTACTACACCGATCTCTTGCACTAACCATGATTAATCTTACCATGTTTAACTGCACTTGTTGTAAGTCACTCTGGATAAGAGCATCTGCTAAATGCTGTAAATGTAAATGTAGCTGCCATTTGAATGCTATTGTGATGCAACCTGGGTGATGCAACACGGTCAAATTTTGGCAGCCGGGCACATTTTGACCTGACAGAACCCACAGATCTTAAATAATTCTTAAAGGCAATTTCTATTAGTTGGTTCTATATAGTTATAATGTCCTGTTTGACTTGCATTTGTTAAAAGATGTTAAAATAAAGATGGGAATCCCCAAGCTTAAAAGTGTATTGCTTATGTGGGGTCCCTTGTGGCTTATGGGTGATCTCGGATCAGAACCCCCTCATTTCGAACACTGGAGTAAATCACAGTAACTGTATACTGTACAAGTAGCCCTAACTTTCATTAAGGAGCATGTATGTCAAAATGGACTTAAGATGTATTTAGGGTGTGATTACCCTGACACACTTAACCATGGAAAACAGCTCTTACGTGTGTTTTACCCATAACAAACACATGTAACACAAACACATGACGCGTGTTCTCTGGTGTAAATCACAGTAACTGTATACAGTAACAGTAGCCCTACCTTTCATCTGTCAGTTTCATGACGTCTGGTCCACTCATACATCTCATGAACGATGCACCAAAACCTGGAAAAAAACATGCTCATCCAGTGAATTTCCTTTAGAAGTGGAGCGATTTCGTGATTTAGTTTCCCTCGATACAATTTAGTTCATATGGAAATGATAAGCTGTCCCACAACACTAAATTGCATAAACAAAGTTTCAAGAACCAATATATACAACAAGCGTAAATGCAATTAAATAGAAAGAATGACTACTTCACATTTAAAACATATCAATCTAGATATTTAATTCAATTCTACAGTACAGGTCCGCTTTCTCTAAAAGGAAAATAGATTAACTGCAATCCAGAAACCTCTGGGTCGGAGACAGGAGAAAAAAATAGTCCCCTCTGACCTTCACCTGACCTCTACGGATGTTTTATATTTCGCTCGATCCTTACAAGTGACCTGCAGGTTGCTCAGAGGCTCTGGGAATGTGGCTGGAGTACATGCTGTGGCATCAGCAGAACTGCTGTCCTCTGCCTGCCCTTGTCACTCATACAGCGCCGACATGCCAAACAGAGATCCAGCGCACTACTGCAGCCCTGTGTGCCAGACACACCATCACTGGTCCTCTGTGTGTGTGTGTGTTTGTGTGTGTGGTATGTGTATGCATGTGCAGAGGGTTGGCTCTCTATGCCAAGTATTGATTTAAATAAAGAGGATGGTCTAGCCCCCTACCCATTCACATAAATACGGCAGATTTGGCTGGGTCATGTAGGGTTGCGCGGTTTGCTGTTCTTTTCAAGCGACCCATTGGAATTTAAGTGCAAACCACGGCCCTGTGTTGTACACACCGTGTCTGTCTGTGCCATGTCTGTGAATGGCAAACATCTGTGCCTCCTCGGGCCCATTAAGCCTACCGCCATTCAGAGGTGGCTGCCTCTTTAATACTGTATGCCACTCCTGATGTAAATGAGCGTAAGGTGTACGTAAGACGCCATAACACCTACAGCCGTATGCGAACACTCACGCACGTCAGAGACGTATGGAAAGCTGAGAGTTTATAAATCTCTGTTATAAAACACATAATCAAAATTATTTCCTTTGGACAGAGGCCAATGAACTATGGTCAAATGAAGTATCTCAGCACATCTGACCATCAGACTAACTTGACTTTCTATACTGCATACCCATCTTTCTATGCCTACTGATTCTAAAGCTTTTAGCTGGTGTCCACCGATTGTAGCTACATAAACAGCAATCCCAACACGTAACGTATTTTGCTGTTCGTTTTATATTTCATGGTTTTCCCAGGTTCCTGGGAAACACCGTAGCCACTAATGATTTGAGGTGATTCATGGCCCTTGAGTAGAGGTTCAGACAAAAAGCTGACTACAGTAGTCTAAATGAAAAGAGCGTTAGATTCATGGGAAAGGATAGGTCGCTTATATTTATTTATATGCTGGACGGTGAATGTCCTCTGCACTTCCAGGAAATATGTTGTTTTTAAAAGGTCATTTCAAAAACAGGAGAACTAATCGTGCAGAAAATTAAAATGACCTGTCATGGGGTGCATAACCATTCCTGCATGAGGGATTTAGTAAATGATTAAACATTGAAATGCACCAAGGGTTATTCGCAAGGGTAAATAACTACAAATAGTTTACTTCCCTATCCTTATCCTTATCATTACTTCTCTACCCTTATCCTTATCATACATTTTTAAAGAATTAATTCAACTCAGAGAAAGCATGTGGTTCTTTCATCAGCGCTAGATGCAAGTTTTTTTTACATTCAACCTGTCACGGTTGTTCCCCAGATTCACCACCAGATGGCGGTGTGCGCCTTTTTTCCTTAAACGCGCTCAGCTGGTTTGAATGACCAATTATCTCTCCCTATAAATACCCGCACCTAACTTCAATCAGGGCGAAATCGTAAGCCATCTTTACGATTTTTAGCCGGTAAGGTAAGAATGTCTTTTTCAAGACGTTCACAAAGACTTCACAAAAGACTTCACAAAGACTTCAAAGACTTTTCTTTAGAAACGACTATCTCCATTTCAACCCCTTCTAAAGACGCAAGAACTTAGTTAGTTGTCCCTTTTAAGGAAACCTTATCTCTCTAAATGGGGGTTTTCGGTTGGTTTCCGTTCGTCAGTCGGTTCGACTGCTTTGGGGTTCTAACTTGTTCTTTTGGCTCTTCTAGCCGTTTACGTTTTTGGGGAGTACTCTGGTCCTAACGAAAGAACTCATTTTAGTTTCCTGCTTTAAGAAACCTTGTTCGCTAAAATGCGCTTTTCTTTTGGTTTCGTTTTATCCAGCCGGGTCGACTGGTTCGTGGGTTACTACTGGTTCTTTTGGCTAACTGCCTTTTACGTTTTGGACTTAAAGAGTTTTGAGTTAAGGTCTGTTTCATTCACCATTTAATTGTACCCACTTATGGAACTTCTCTCGTGTGTAAATTGTACCCTCTGGGTCGCTGAGGTTGTTTCCGGGTTTCAATTTTGTTATGGCGGCTTTGCTAGCCTCCTGCGTTTTCTTACGCTCTGTGCCATTTCATAACCAATAGTTCCTACATGTGAAACTCACTCGTGGTTAGGAGTGTTCCTCTGGTTTCATTTGTTCAGTCGTCTAGGCTGTTTATGGGTTCTATTCTATAACCAATAGTGCCTACATTTGAAACTCACTCGTGGTTAGGAGTGTTCCTCTGGTTTCATTTGTTCAGTCATCTAGGCTGTTTATGGGTTCTATTCTATAACCAATAGTGCCTACATTTGAAACTCACTCGTGGTTAGGAGTGTTCCTCTGGTTTCATTTGTTCAGTCGTCTAGGCTGTTTATGGGTTCTATTTCCTAACCTTATTTCTTACATTGAAACTCACTCGTGGTTAGGAGTGTTTCACAGTTTCATTTGTTCAGTCGGATAGGCTGTGTACTGGTTACTTATTGTTCTGGCGGTTCTCCTAGCCCTCCTGCGTTTACATACGCTCAGAACTTTTGTTAACCAAATTCTGTGTCACTTAGGTATTAGAAACCTTGTGCGCTAAAAATGCGCTTTTATTTTGGTTTCATTCTTGTCAGCAGATCTCCTGGTATAGGTTTTACTCTGTGGTTCTGTCGGTCCCCCTTAATCCGTTTCGAGTTTTGGCGGACGTCAGATGTGGGTCTTGTTGTTCCCCGCTGTCTGTCATCCCCACCTAACTGTCTCTTAGGCTCTTACGTTATTACGCTAAGACCTTTTCGCCTCCATTTAATTGTACCCACTATTGTACTTCTCTCGTGTGTAAATTGTACCCTCCTGGTCGCTGAGGTTGTCTTCGGGTTTCAATGCTGTTTTGGTGGCTTTGCAGTTTTTGCGGATGCCAGATAGCAGGTTAACTTTTGGGCTCTGCTGTCTGACGGTCCTCCCTACCGTTTCGAGTTTTTCGGACGTTCAGAACTAATGGGTCAGGTTTTACCTTTTGATCTTGTGGGCTCTCCTAGCTCTTCCGCGTTTACGGACGCGCAGTACTTTTGGTTATGTCCAGTCATAATAATTTTCTTACTTGTGTCTTACTAAAAAACCCTTTGCTCGCTATTAAGCGTTTTCATTTTGTTTTCGTGGGTTCAGTCGTTTAGACTGTTTTCAGGTGATACCTGGTTCTGTTGGCTTCCCTAGCCTTTCACATTTTGGGAGGTTCAGAATATTTGATTCAGGTATTTACTTATACTTATTTAAATTGCACCTTCATTAGAATCCTAGCTCGTTTGTTATGGGCTTTATGTTGGGTTCCGTTTGATCAGTCACTTCGACTGTTTCGGGTTGCAATGTGGTTCTGTGGCTCTCCTGGCCTTCGCGTTTTCGGACGTTCGGAACTTTTGGGATTATGTAAAATAATGAACATGTTTAATGTAACCATTATAAGAACCCTGCTCGCTATTAAGCGTTTTTCGTTCGGGTTCATGTTGTTCAGCCTGTTGGGCTGTTTTTGGGTTTCATTCATGTTCTCTCGGCTCTCCTAGCCTTTATTTTGGGATACTCGTGTCTTTATTTTACGAACTTTAGTTGTAACTATTATAAAGAACCTTGCCCGCTAGGCGGTGTTTTGATTCAGGTTGCTTTTGTTCAGTTCGATTGGACTGGTTCAGGTTACTAGCTTGTTCGTTTGGCTATTATTGCCTTTACGTTTTTAGACACTTGGAGTTAACACCCGGTGGGTGTGGTTTGCGTTCATCCCTTATTATCTTCCCTATTCTCTGTTTTACAGAGCTAGTGGTTAGACGGGTTCCGTCTAACTTTTTGATCCCCTAGGGTTCTGCGAGTGGCGCCTATCACCACCAACCCTTACAGTACGATTTCGCCATATCTTGGCGTCAGCGGGTCCCTACGGTTTCGCTAACTAGCTTATCTGTTTAAACAAAAAAATTTTTTTCTTTCCTAAACACCCGTGTGGGTTCGTAGGGTCGTCAGAGTCGCCCCTAAGGGGGGGGTCCTGTCACGGTTGTTCCCCAGATTCACCACCAGATGGCGGTGTGCGCCTTTTTTCCTTAAACGCGCTCAGCTGGTTTGAATGACCAATTATCTCTCCCTATAAATACCCGCACCTAACTTCAATCAGGGCGAAATCGTAAGCCATCTTTACGATTTTTAGCCGGTAAGGTAAGAATGTCTTTTTCAAGACGTTCACAAAGACTTCACAAAAGACTTCACAAAGACTTCAAAGACTTTTCTTTAGAAACGACTATCTCCATTTCAACCCCTTCTAAAGACGCAAGAACTTAGTTAGTTGTCCCTTTTAAGGAAACCTTATCTCTCTAAATGGGGGTTTTCGGTTGGTTTCCGTTCGTCAGTCGGTTCGACTGCTTTGGGGTTCTAACTTGTTCTTTTGGCTCTTCTAGCCGTTTACGTTTTTGGGGAGTACTCTGGTCCTAACGAAAGAACTCATTTTAGTTTCCTGCTTTAAGAAACCTTGTTCGCTAAAATGCGCTTTTCTTTTGGTTTCGTTTTTATCCAGCCGGGTCGACTGGTTCGTGGGTTACTACTGGTTCTTTTGGCTAACTGCCTTTTACGTTTTGGACTTAAAGAGTTTTGAGTTAAGGTCTGTTTCATTCACCATTTAATTGTACCCACTTATGGAACTTCTCTCGTGTGTAAATTGTACCCTCTGGGTCGCTGAGGTTGTTTCCGGGTTTCAATTTTGTTATGGCGGCTTTGCTAGCCTCCTGCGTTTTCTTACGCTCTGTGCCATTTCATAACCAATAGTTCCTACATGTGAAACTCACTCGTGGTTAGGAGTGTTCCTCTGGTTTCATTTGTTCAGTCGTCTAGGCTGTTTATGGGTTCTATTCTATAACCAATAGTGCCTACATTTGAAACTCACTCGTGGTTAGGAGTGTTCCTCTGGTTTCATTTGTTCAGTCATCTAGGCTGTTTATGGGTTCTATTCTATAACCAATAGTGCCTACATTTGAAACTCACTCGTGGTTAGGAGTGTTCCTCTGGTTTCATTTGTTCAGTCGTCTAGGCTGTTTATGGGTTCTATTTCCTAACCTTATTTCTTACATTGAAACTCACTCGTGGTTAGGAGTGTTTCACAGTTTCATTTGTTCAGTCGGATAGGCTGTGTACTGGTTACTTATTGTTCTGGCGGTTCTCCTAGCCCTCCTGCGTTTACATACGCTCAGAACTTTTGTTAACCAAATTCTGTGTCACTTAGGTATTAGAAACCTTGTGTGCTAAAAATGCGCTTTTATTTTGGTTTCATTCTTGTCAGCAGATCTCCTGGTATAGGTTTTACTCTGTGGTTCTGTCGGTCCCCCTTAATCCGTTTCGAGTTTTGGCGGACGTCAGATGTGGGTCTTGTTGTTCCCCGCTGTCTGTCATCCCCACCTAACTGTCTCTTAGGCTCTTACGTTATTACGCTAAGACCTTTTCGCCTCCATTTAATTGTACCCACTATTGTACTTCTCTCGTGTGTAAATTGTACCCTCCTGGTCGCTGAGGTTGTCTTCGGGTTTCAATGCTGTTTTGGTGGCTTTGCAGTTTTTGCGGATGCCAGATAGCAGGTTAACTTTTGGGCTCTGCTGTCTGACGGTCCTCCCTACCGTTTCGAGTTTTCGGACGTTCAGAACTAATGGGTCAGGTTTTACCTTTTGATCTTGTGGGCTCTCCTAGCTCTTCCGCGTTTACGGACGCGCAGTACTTTTGGTTATGTCCAGTCATAATAATTTTCTTACTTGTGTCTTACTAAAAAAACCCTTTGCTCGCTATTAAGCGTTTTCATTTTGTTTTCGTGGGTTCAGTCGTTTAGACTGTTTTCAGGTGATACCTGGTTCTGTTGGCTTCCCTAGCCTTTCACATTTTGGGAGGTTCAGAATATTTGATTCAGGTATTTACTTATACTTATTTAAATTGCACCTTCATTAGAATCCTAGCTCGTTTGTTATGGGCTTTATGTTGGGTTCCGTTTGATCAGTCACTTCGACTGTTTCGGGTTGCAATGTGGTTCTGTGGCTCTCCTGGCCTTCGCGTTTTCGGACGTTCGGAACTTTTGGGATTATGTAAAATAATGAACATGTTTAATGTAACCATTATAAGAACCCTGCTCGCTATTAAGCGTTTTTTCGTTCGGGTTCATGTTGTTCAGCCTGTTGGGCTGTTTTTGGGTTTCATTCATGTTCTCTCGGCTCTCCTAGCCTTTATTTTGGGATACTCGTGTCTTTATTTTACGAACTTTAGTTGTAACTATTATAAAGAACCTTGCCCGCTAGGCGGTGTTTTGATTCAGGTTGCTTTTGTTCAGTTCGATTGGACTGGTTCAGGTTACTAGCTTGTTCGTTTGGCTATCATTGCCTTTACGTTTTTAGACACTTGGAGTTAACACCCGGTGGGTGTGGTTTGCGTTCATCCCTTATTATCTTCCCTATTCTCTGTTTTACAGAGCTAGTGGTTAGACGGGTTCCGTCTAACTTTTTGATCCCCTAGGGTTCTGCGAGTGGCGCCTATCACCACCAACCCTTACACAACCAAACAATTTCCCTCCAATGTTTTTAAATAAATATTATTGGATTAATTTAATTTACCCTGAACGATTAGGTTGACCACTGACATTTGACTAACCTCTGAGTAGAAAATATTTCAGTGGATATTTTAGTCTGTACATCAAAAGATTTAGATGTGAAAAAAACTGGTGCAGGGATTATTGTGCTTTGGTGGATCTCCCTATTAGTGTCTTTGCAACATCTAGTGGTGAAACAATGGTACTGACTGTACTTTGTGGGAGCTGCTCTGTCACTGAAGGAAGCTATTTCCCTGATTCCCAAGAGCTGTTTAGGCAGAGTCAAAAATACAGAATGGATGAAAGTAAGCATAATGGATCATGTAAAACACACTGATAGTATGTATCAAAAGGCATGAGAGCACTCACAGCATGGGAGTCCAGATTGTGCCTGAGCTCTGGGCTCTGGCTCTGCCTGGGGTTCTTGTGTCTCTTGCTCTCCTGAAGGTAGGTGGAGACGCTCTGTCGCCTCTCCTCCTCAAGAGACCCCCACCGCCAGTGGACTGCGGATTGGACGTTCTCCTCGTCCATGTCTTCCCTGTGGGAACAGACCCTGGTAAAATGACCCCCAGCACAATAAAGATATTTTTATGACACAGGACCATTTCACTCAATAAAATGAGCAGTTTAGTTATGTGTAAAAGCCACTTCACTCCAAAGCCCTTGAAGGTCTGGACTACAACATCTTTCTCTCTCTACTTGTAAAACAACAAATTAAGAAACGCAATAATCCCAAAAGAGACATCACTGGTCCAAGGTACATTTTACATTTACATTATAAGCATTTAGCAGACGCTCTTATCCAGAGCGACTTACAAGATGTGTATTAATACATGGTAGGAACAATCAGTTCGCGCAATACAGTAATACAGTAGAGCAATACAGAGATCAGTGCAGTAATACAGCGATAGACATTGTTGTAGGCAGCTGCATACCATACCTGTAACACTGGGAAGGAAAAGGCTAGTAAAAACATTTTTTTCATTTTTTTATTAAATGAGTAGGCAGGGATACATATACAAGAAGTATTAAGCAAGTAGGCAGCGGTGATGACAATTGGGTAGATGTACAGAATTCAGTGGTAGTGGAGTCTGAATCTTGCATCTTTTGAGTCTCAGGTCAGCCCTGATGAAACAATATACAATATACACTACAGGATATAGAGGAGGTCAATGAGTTCACATAACCTAGCAGCAAGCCTAACAGGGACTCTAATGCTGATGTCACATGTCACAGCAAGCAAGCTTCAGCAAAGTAATACAGGTCTATGCAGCTCTGTGTTCAGTTTGGAAAACTAAGCACCTTCAAAAGCAGCGATTTGAGTGCTTCACTACATGGATCAGAAAGCTGAGAGGGTTGCCATAATGCCATAATACACAAACTGAAAACATTCCAGTTGTGTTTCAGAAGATTCCTGTGAATGATATGCTGGCCAAACAAAACCTCCACAGCAGGACTTCATAAGGAAACAGATGCACCACCCCTGGCCTTTGCCATAAAGAAGAGAAGGCGATGATAGCTGTTGCACGTATGCAGACTACCAAGAGACACCTCCCAGAACAGCTCCTGGCCTTCAACTTCAACTGCAGAGACCAGGGAAAGGACTGAGGAGATGAAGGAGTGTGGGGGGAGGTGGCAGATCAGTCAGGAGATGTCTCAGTTGTCATCAGTCTCCTTGTGATGTCTTATGTGCCAAAAGGCATGAAAAGAATGAGTGAGTGAGCAAGCGAGTGAATTTCCTCAAATGCAGAATAACATTTCTGTTTATAGAAATGGGTATTTGACCATAATACTGGGGTATTACTAATACAAGGGCATGTTGAGAAATTCTCTCCTAACCCACTGTGGTATTGTGTTTGGCAAAATCTCCAGCCACAAGCAGAACAGATTGTAAAACTGAGTTTTACTCAGACTGGAATCCAATCGATTGTTTGGAGACCAAATGGGAAGGTCATTGTAGACTTTCCAGGGTACATTTTTTGCTTCGTCCTAACTTGGTTTGTATGTACTGCTGATGTTTTTTAATGAGTGAGCTATTTCCTACTCATGTTAACCTAATTCTTTTTTCAGTGTTCCAGGCACTATCTTGTCTCTGGAATTAGATGGCCTTGTTTAAGGACATAGATGTAATGATGTTTGTGCAGGACAGAGAGGAGGAGAATCAAGTCTGGATGTACAGCAGGCTGTTAGATCACACTCTATCACAACCTAGCGATTGACATTTCCTTAATCAGACTTGTGAAAAACTGCTTTAGTGATGTAAGGACCAGAGGAAATTTCTTTGCAGCAAACAAATTGTTCAATAAACACCTAATTCAAATGAGATCCGTATTCAACTAAGCAGTTCAAAGTATTTAACCTTGTAGCTACTTGTAAGGAGAGGTTCAATGCACTTAAATGAGCGAGAAACCGTCTCTACACCAGTGGTTTTTCAATAACTGTGTATACATATGCACTAGTTTTTTGTTATGATAAATATTAAACTTTCACTACAATAATATTACATTGAACGGCGTATCATCTAACAATACCGTGAGCGATTGCGGAGGTTGGAGAGACATTATTCATTTCCCATCCCGCAATGTGCCGCAAATTCATCCTGCTTGTCCTGCATTTGGATTGTTTACATCTGGTCACCCTACACTGGTATTAAAGGGAAAAAATCTGATGGTCTGATTGACCATAATGAAACCAAGCCCACAGGTAATTTATTCATGTTAAACTAACCAGTTTTACAACTGTACCGCAGGTGCATTACCTTCTCTTGTCATAAAACTACCGGGATGGATTTGGAAACCGTGCTAGATTAACGGTCATGTCTGCGCATTGTTGGATGTGCAAATGTCAGTGGTCAGCCTAATCATTCAGGGTAAATTAAATTAATCCAATAATATTTATTTAAAAACATTGGAGGGAAATTGTTTGGTTGTCTATGTCTCGTCGCACACTAGCGACCCCTACTGGCCAATCGGGTGACCAAAGTCTGCCGGTTTAAAGCACACAAAGTGTCTTCCTCAGGCTCATGTCTGTGCAAGTTTAACTTGTGTTTAACGTGTGTAAAGAAGCAGTGGTTGATATCACGTGTTTCGGAGGAGAGCGCGTGCTTGTCGACAATCCCGAATTGACGTGGTTTAAGAAAAGATTGGGCATTCCAAACTTGGAGAAAAATGGATAAAGCATTAAAAATTATTATTCACAAATAACAAAAAAAGGCATAATCGGAATGTAAGTACTGATATGACTAATTCATTTCCCTTTCGTTGAACTTTCCCGACAAAATTAACATGTATGACCATGAAAAAAAAATCTAATTATTTTCTAACAAGAATAACAAGACTGAAAAATGTTCTTGTGACTTACAAATAACATTCAAGGGTTAACTAGGAAACCAGATATAAGTACGGTATTAGTAGTGTTATGAACCTTTCCTCTTAATTTTCTATAAATGTTATGGGAACCAATCTTAGTGTCCCAGTGCTAAATGACTTGTATCTCCTCTTGCAGAAAACTACCATACTAGCAGAATTCCCCCTTTAATCCTCTGGCACTGTGCAGCATCAAATCAGCAGATGGCCAGAGATGAGATTCCCTCCACACACACATTCTGCACACGCCCTTGACATTTGCATTACACTCACTTCCATGGTATCCATGTAGGCCTACACAAGCAGCGGCACGCTGGGTCTGCCAGTACAGCACCAAATCACTGGCAGAAATGCATGAGTCCAACACCATGGCAGCAAGTGGGGAAGCTTTGTTTGAAACCCTGGACCTGAAACATATGTATACATTGTTTAATTTAGAAGATAGAATCTGTCAGAGTAGAAAACATGCTTATATTATATTTGTAACATACAATTATTATTCACTTACCAATATACTATACAGCATATATTGTATACAAATATATATATATGAATTAATTTCCAGTTCTCTGGCCATGTAACCATCAAGGTAAAGTGCTTTGTTCAATGAAGGGCATAAATACTGTGCCCCTCCCAGAGCCTGTAGCCTTCTACCGACAAGCCTACTGTAGTTTCCCTTTCCAGTAAGCAACCAGAGATTTGAGGAGTGAAGTGTCCTTGTATTAGTGACTTTGTATTTTCAGTTAGGGTTTGATAGGATAAGGCCGAGAGGAACAATAAGTGATACATGGGAAGGTTGTCATAGCAATACAAAGCAGAAGAATGCACACAGTAAAAGTGAAACTTAATAAACACACAGGGTAATTGTCATTTAGTAAGGTAACATTTCCATCTATTTTACTAGATGTTTTGACTATTTGTGCAACAAAGCGGACACTTGTCTGGAAAATGAAAGCTTCATTTATATAGATTTTTATGTTCACGTAAAAAAAAGGACAGAACAAAGGCACAAAGGCAGGAAAGACTAAATATATTTGTACAAATTATTAGCAAAGTCCATCGTCTCTTTCCAGCAAAATGCTCAGCAAATATGATCAAACTTAATGGGTGATTGAGCTTATGTACCATCACAGTTGTTCCAAAGTGCTGAAAAGAGACAAAGTAAGCATGACACCTGAAAATAATTACGGAATCGATGGTTAGGTATAAAAGATCCACCTGTGAGATATAGCCTACTGACACAAACTAATCCACTGTTTCTGAATACTGCCCACAAATCCTTTTATCACAAGGTGGGACGCTAACACCTTAGGTATTTTACTCATTTTGGTAATACCATATGTATTTATTTTGCCCTTGAGATTGAAGTTATGGTCCAATTGGTCAGAGCAAGGGAAACCTTAACACTAGTTTGTATGTTGCCGAAAGCTTAAACGTTCAATGAAACTATACGAATGACCTAGATCTTCATTTTATCTCTCAGGGATTACACATCACATGATGTCAAACCTTGAAAACAGCAGCATTAGCATTGGGTAATCACTAGATGAGAACAATCGAATATAATTGAAAGGATTCTAATTCAAGACAAAGTAAAGATATGTTGGAACACACTGAAGGCCAGGTACTTCTAAAACCATCTCTAGTACACTTTGGTTCTCCTCTTTTAGGAAGAGAAGAAATTAGTTATGACCTCCGAACTAACCTCGTCCCTCTCACACTAGCTCTGACTCCTCTGCAGGAAGTGTGCTGTAGCACATACAGTGCAGTAACCACATATTCCTGAACAGTCTAACATGTTGAGGTAAACCCCATATTAAAAAATAAATACATTTCTTTCAAACATAGCCCGTACAGGGCCACCGGGTAAAGGCATCCCCCCGGAGTGCAAGTTGCCCACTGCAGTTAGGGTTCGATCTGGGAGCCCGATCAGGAATGGCGATTGGCTGGGAGCCCCAATCAGGAGTGGCGATTGGCTGGGAGCCCCAGAGGGAGGGGGAGGGAACCCGGTAGGAGCTCGCCGCATGCATAGTGGCTCTGTGTATCAGAGTTACGGTCGACAGCTTGACGAGTTCTGTCTCGGAGGAGGTGGTTCAGCGCCTTTGTCACTGCCGGTCCCAGGGCGAGGTTGCAGGGGCGAGCTTGTAGTACGAGGGAAGGGATAGTTGAATTATAAATATGATACAATTGGCTACCAAGTTGGGAGAAAAATAGGAAAAAATCTGAAACCAAAAAAAAAACATATCGCACTTACAACCCATTCTTCCCCGGCCCGGTCTTGAGAAACCTGTCCATTACATTTACATTTTACATTTTACATTTTAAGCATTTAGCAGACGCTCTTATCCAGAGCGACTTACAAGATGTGCATCAATACATGGTAGGAACAATCATAGTTAGCGCACGAGATCAGTGCAGGAATACAGCAATAGACATCATTGCAGGCATCTGCGTACCATACCTGTAACACCGGGAAGGAAAAGGTTAGTGAATTTTTTTTTTTTTTTTGAGAGTATAGTGTTGAACAAGTAAACAGTGGTGAAGACAATTTAGCTAGATGGACAGAGTTCAGGGGTAGTGGAGTCTGAAGAGGTGGGTTTTGAGTCTCTTGCGGAAGATTGGAAGCGATTCCGCAGTCCTGACCGATTGCGGGAGGTCGTTCCACCAACGAGGACCAGGACAGAGAAGAGGCGAGACCGCAAGGAGCGGCTGCCAGGCGCCCGGAGGGATGGGGCAGTCAGTTTGCCAGCGGAGGTGGAGCGGAGGGGTCTGGGCGGGGTGTAGGGAGTGATGAGTGACTGGAGGTATGGGGGAGCAGTACCTCTGGCCGCTTGAAAAGCAAGCACCAGTGACTTGAATCTGATGCGTGCTGCGATGGGGAGCCAGTGCTATAGTGTCCATGCTCTTATTTCCTCTACAATCGATTACTGCAATGCAATCCTAGGCAGGCTCCCTGCTTGGTTGGTCAACCAAAGTAGCGCTGCCAGTGTCATCACCAGATCCAGGAGGTTTGATCGCATCAACCCTGTCCTGGCTGCACTCCACTGGCTTCCTGTTAGCCTCAGAATTAACTTCCAAATCTTGCTGTTGGTCTTCTAAACACTTCTTTGGTAAGTAGGCCCCTACTACCTAGGCCCCTCCTACCTCTCAGAACTCCTCTCTCGGGCCTCCGATAGCATAGTGGTCTAACGCCCCCGTATTGGCTGGTCCTTTACAAGTGTGAGCTGCCTATCACAGTCGCGGTTCGAAATCTGACTGTACCAGACCGGCCCCAGTGGGGAGTCCCGATCAGGGGCGGTGTTTGGCTGTCCGCCCCAGGGGGAGGGGGGAGGGTGAGCCGGCATGAACTCGCTGAGAAGTGCATAAGGGTGTCTCCAGAACGTGGGTTGGCGAATTCCATCTCGAAGGTAGCGGTGTTCCCTGCCCTCTGAGAATTAGCTTGCCTCGTAGAGATGGGCGGCGAGTTTGTGTGGGAAGGGCAAATCAAAATAAATAGAGGGTATTGGGAAAAAAATGGGAAAAAATCTGAAACAAAATTTATACAAAAACAATTCTCCCCTCGCTCACTACAGTCGAACAGCCATGGTCTCCTTACGGTGCCCAGAACACGGCTCCGCACTGTGGATGATCGAGCATTCTGCTCCATTGCACCAAGCCTCTGGGACAGTATGCCTGATCTCCTGCATAAGACACAGTCCACCTCCGCCTTTAAGACTCATTTTTATCAGTGCACCTTCCTTTTTTAATATTGTCCTGTATTTTATATTTTAATGGTCTTTTTATGCATTTTACCTTGATTAATATAATGTTTTAACGATGTACTACTATGTAAAGCACTTAGATTTTCAGATTTTCGTAGATTTTCCAGAGCGACTTACAAGATGTGCATCAATACATGTAGATATGACGGGATATGACGGGATATGACGTGACGGGATCAAACTGGTGGTTCAAACTGGTGGTTCTACACATAATAACAAAATATTAAAACATTAGGAAAACCTTTTAGAAAGAAATGCATGTGGTTCGATTTTCACGAATCAAAATAAAACCAAATAAACTGGCATATTGACAATCTGTAATTATTGCACAACAGACCTCTGAGCCAGATGTGAAGATGACCATCTACAAGCACACTCACCTGTTCAGAGTCTCTAAGCTTTTGTCTGTAGTGATAACATCTCTCTCTTTGCTGGTGGCGTGGTCAGTGGCTGAGGGTCAGACCGTTAGGAAGTTAGTGAACGAGTCAGGCTTGAAGAACAGCCTCACTTCACTATTAATCAGCTTGACCTACAGCAGACAAGAAAGAAGATACAATAATTAACTTTAAAGGAACTGTAATTGCACAAACACCATGGGTTTGATACAGGCGTAGAATAAACAGCATATTCTTATCTTCCTGATAATAGACTGTAGCAGCTGTTACTGATGGTCTACTTGAGTACAGCACATTAATAAAATAAGTCTGAAAAACTGTATCAAAATAGTTCTAACTGGCAATCCCTTTGTGAAGAGAACTGTGAAAGTGTGGAGAAAGTTCAGAGGTTCTGACATTTCCAAGACTAATTATGAATGATGTATATCTGTTTAAACCCTTTATTCAACCAACCATCTTTTAAAACAGCATTTTTACGGATCCAAGCAGCAAAGCCATATTGGATTTTCCACCATTTAGAATTTTGTGAAAAACACATTTTTGGTTTCTTCTCCTACAAAGTTAATCCAATCTTCACCAAATTTCACTCAAAGTTTGCCTGGCTTCAAATCGTTTGGCCATTATGCGCTAATAAAGGCCATTATGCGCTAATAAAGTTGATGGCGAAGACATGTAAACAGGATGTGAGGCATATCTCAAGGTCTGTTTGACCTAATGATCATGGGACTTGGGATTGCAATAAACAATGAACAATACAATGAACAATACAATGAACAATACAATGACTTAACTTCTTGCTAATGCCTTCCTGAGCTTGGGGGCTAAATGTTTGCACCATTCATGCAATAAGCAATGATTGACACATTTTGCTTGGACCCGGTTAATTTACGTTTACGGCTATATTTATTATGGTAATTATTAGCTTGGGTGATATTTAAATTATTTAAATTTAAAGGGGAAAGTAAAAAACAAAGAAAAATATTGACTAGACTAGATAGTAGACTAGACTGTTTCCTAATCAAATAACAATAATTTGACCATGTTTTTGTTTTTCGTCACAAAAATCTCCTAATAATGGTCAAATACCAAGCCCTCAAGTAGATGAATGTGAGGCTCATTCAGTCGAAGCATAAAATTAATACTTCTTTATAAGCTGCACTTCTACGAGATGGCCTCGCACACAGCACCCAGAGATGGGCAAAGATACATCAAAATTTTTCTTGTTACAAAATACAAAATACCCCTCAAATAAATGTATCAGATCAAAATACAAAATACTGGTGCCAGAAAATGTATCAGATAAAATACATGTATTTTGTATTTTCAATTGTGTCTCCAATTGGCTATCGTAGGCCAACATATGAATAGGTGGCTGCCTTTCTCTATGAATATGAGCAAAAAGCAAAAATCACATAGGCTATCGCCATGTGTTAAGTGTTAGAGGCACAATCACATCTTTAGCATCTCCTAATTAGTTTGCCCACATTACTCCCTCCATTTTGGTTGTTTGGGCTATTGACAACCAATTTCTTATCTTTGATGCTATTTGTATATAAAAGAAAAATACTGAAAATAGTACAGTACAAACTTACAAACAAATCAGCATGAATTGTACATGCTAGCTAGTGTTTCTGGACTCACAAAGTGGCGTTTTCACGTTTTCAACTTTTCACGTCACGTCACGATTTCTCAAAACGCCACTTAGAATACTGTGAGTAGGCTTGTGTGAAAACAAGCGCCGAATTCTCAATAGCTTCCTGCGACCAGATACGTGCATGCATCCACGTGTGCATGCATTCACTGCCTTGTCCAACCAACAGAGAGCGGGTCTAAAAATCACTGTGTGAGTGTGTCTAAGTGTACTGTTGTTCTTTTTTTATGTTCTTTGAATCATGGATAAAGTATTTTGAGTATTTTGAAAATACCAAATTACTCTACCCTAAAGTATCTTGTTACAAATTACATTTGAATTTTTTCAGCCCTGTCAAATACAAATGACAAAATACTCAAAAGTAATTGAAATACGTATTTCAAATACAAGTAACAGAAATACTGCCCATCTCTGGCAGCACCCACCAGTACACCATGAGCTTGGTCACAGGGAACGACAACAATGACATCACAGCCGGGAGGGAGGGAGGGACCCCAACCACATGCCCGTCTGCATCGTGTCCCCAGACAACAAGATGATCTGGCTGACCATCGGGACCAACATCTCACCGCCCAGGGGCAAGAACTGGTCCTGTACACTTACCAGGGCAACAGCAGTTTCCTAGCAACCAAGAGCATTGAGATTGGATGGACCACATTCTTTAAGTGAGTATCATTCAGTGCTTTGCGCATGTGATTGTTATCACATGCCCTTGCCCTTTAAAAAAATCACGAATCATTTTAAATACACTTGAAATGTAAACACTTAAATCTCTTTTGTGCTTATTTAGTGTTCTTGGGCCAAGGTTGTCCAGTTTTGTTTGTAGCCATGTGATCTGGTCACACAGCTTCTTTAATAATAGCCAATAACATTATATGTGACCTTCAACACATTGTATTATGTCCATAAAACTAATCACAAACACAATCAGAGTTTCATAAAAGAAGGCATGGCAGTTTTTCATGTGAAATAACAAACTGAGGGTAAAACATTTTGATTTTGTTGTTGTTAATGTTTTCTGAGTATGTTACAGAAAAATGAAGAATGCAGAGAATGGCCACTGCCCACACCAAAAAAGAAAATGAAGGTTGCCTTACTTGAAGGGGATACAACAGTTGCCTTTTTAAGGTTAATAAACTCTTTATAAATACAGTATACCATATGATTGGAGGTTATCTGATCTTGATTTTTCCATTTAACAAGGTGCCTAACTTTCTCCAATGCATTTATCACAATGTCATTTCTCTGCCTTACATTTATCAACATGTCCTGAAACAGATTTGTTGAAGTGATTACTGTTCCTTCTTTGTCCTTGGGGTAGGAGTCAGATTGCATCAGCAGGATCAGGTTGGCAGCTATGTGTGCACTGAAGGATTCAAGAGGTAATCATGTATGAACAAGTCTCATCTATTTCATCTAGGAATCTATTTCACTGATTTGGTCACTTCGGTGGCAAATGTGGCATAGTGGTGAAGGAAGTAAACTCACAAGCAACAGGTTACAGTAAGTGTCTGAGCCACTGCTGCTGAACACTGTTAAAAGAAAATCACCATATTTGTAAACTGTGTAGAAGAAAGGAGTCACAGAAAATAGTTGATAAATGATGTTAGTCATACTTTCAGTAATTCAAAAGGCTATTTCTGGACCATAACCCCAAAATGCTGTATAATGTAATATAGGTTTGGGTGTAGCAGCCACATGAAATGAATACATCTCTAAAACATGCATATATCCTCTGGCCGGGAGTGCCACCAGGGGGCAGCAATTGGTTGTCCGCCCCAGGGAGGGGGGAGGGAAGCTGACAGGAAGTTCGCTGTGTATAGGAATGGCTATGGAGTACCGGAGTTACGGTCGACAGCTTCGGAGGAGACGATACTTCGCCTTTGTCACTGCAGGTCACAGGGCTACGGTAGCGAACTCATAATACGAGGGGGGGATTGACATGAAAAATAGAGGGTGTAATTGGTTACTAAATTGGGGGGAAATGGGATAAAATCAGAAACAATTATTTTTATTTTTTTTAAACAATTGACTAGTTGTCTGAATTCAATTGAGTGACATTAATTGTATTACATGTAAACTGTATGTTATATTATAAGGGTAACATTTAATTTTGAAATAAAATTCTAAATAGTTTTTATGCAATTCAATTTAATTTTCATATCCGTAGTGTGGTTTATTCTTGCCATTTCTATTGTTCCTTTTTTGTTGTTGTTGTGAGGTGGATCGAAGGTGGAAGAACCACACGCAGATCTCACGGGTATCTAAAAGCGATCAGCCATTAAATCTGAAAACAGACTAGGGAGCGGGGTAAACAAATAGAAAAGGAAAGGGATAAGAAAACCCTGGGACAAAACTCCACGGGAATAAACCCAACGGAAACAACCCTAATAGGGCGAACACTCCTCACCGAGGAGCTAAGAAAACAAATGACTACAGAGACTTTCACTCTGGGGGACATTAACCCTAACTAACAAAGAATAACCTCTCAAAGGAAACCACCGAAGTGGTGAGCTTAAAACCCTTCACGTGGAGATAATTAATCTCTCTAAAAGGCTACCACTGAGTGGTGAAACTAAACCTTATTTTAAGATTAATATGTTTGTTCCTACTCTCTTTAACTGAGAGAAAACCACAGGGTGGTCACGCTTAAACCTTTGTTTGGAATACCGGCTATCGTGTAGCAATTCGTTTACACAGAAGCGTTTGAATGAGGGGAAAAAGAGACCTTAAGTTGTCCGCCCCAGGGAGGGGGAGGGAAGCCGACAGGAAGTTTGCTGTGTATAGGAATGGCTATGGAGTACCGGAGTTACGGTCGACAGCTTCGGAGGAGACGATACTTCGCCTTTGTCACTGCAGGTCACAGGGCTACGGTAGCGAACTCATAATACGAGGGGGGGATTGACATGAAAAATAGAGGGTGTAATTGGTTACTAAATTGGGGGGAAATGGGATAAAATCAGAAACAATTATTTTTATTTTTTTAAACAATTGACTAGTTGTCTGAATTCAATTGAGTGACATTAATTGTATTACATGTAAACTGTATGTTATATTATAAGGGTAACATTTAATTTTGAAATAAAATTCTAAATAGTTTTTATGCAATTCAATTTAATTTTCATATCCGTAGTGTGGTTTATTCTTGCCATTTCTATTGCTCCTTTTTGTTGTTGTTGTGAGGTGGATCGAAGGTGGAAGAACCACATGCAGATCTCACGGGTATATAAAAGCTGAATGCAAGCGATCAGCCATTAAATCTGAAAACAGACTAGGAGCGGGCAAATAGAAAAGGAAAGGGATAAAAAACCCTGGGACAAAAACTCCACGGAATAAACCCAGAAACAACCCTAATAGGGCGAACATTCCTCACCGAGGAGCTAAGAAAACAAATGACTACAGAGACTTTCACTCTGGGGGACATTAACCCTAACTAACAAAGAATAACCTCTCAAAGGAAACCACCGAAGTGGTGAGCTTAAACCCTTCACGTGGAGATAATTAATCTCTCTAAAAGGCTACCACTGAGTGGTGAAACTAAACCTTATTTTAAGATTAATATGTTTGTTCCTACTCTCTTTAACTGAGAGAAAACCACAGGGTGGTCACGCTTAAACCTTTGTTTGGAATACCGGCTATCGTGTAGCAATTAGTTTACACAGAAGCGTTTGAATGAGGGGAAAAAGAGACCTTAAGTTGTCCGCCCCAGGGAGGGGGGAGGGAAGCCGACAGGAAGTTTGCTGTGTATAGGAATGGCTATGGAGTACCGGAGTTACGGTCGACAGCTTCGGAGGAGACGATACTTCGCCTTTGTCACTGCAGGTCACAGGGCTACGGTAGCGAACTCATAATACGAGGGGGGGATTGACATGAAAAATAGAGGGTGTAATTGGTTACTAAATTGGGGGGAAATGGGATAAAATCAGAAACAATTATTATTATTATTTTTAAACAATTGACTAGTTGTCTGAATTCAATTGAGTGACATTAATTGTATTACATGTAAACTGTATGTTATATTATAAGGGTAACATTTAATTTTGAGATAAAATTCTAAATAGTTTTTATGCAATTCAATTTAATTTTCATATCCGTAGTGTGGTTTATTCTTGACATTTCTATTGCTCCTTTTTTGTTGTTGTTGTGAGGTGGATCGAAGGTGGAAGAACCACATGCAGATCTCACGGGTATATAAAAGCTGAATGCAAGCGATCAGCCATTAAATCTGAAAACAGACTAGGGAGCGGGGACAAAACTCCACGGGAATAAACCCAACAGAAACAACCCTAATAGGGCGAACATTCCTCACCGAGGAGCTAAGAAATCAAATGACTACAGAGACTTTCGCTCTGGGGGACATTAACCCTAACTAACAAAGAATAACCTCTCAAAGGAAACCACCGAAGTGGTGAGCTTAAAACCCTTCACATGGAGATAATTAATCTCTCTAAATGGCTACCACTGAGTGGTGAAACTAAACCTTATTTTAAGATTAATACGTATGTTCCTACTCTCTTTAACTGAGAGAAAACCACAGGGTGGTCACGCTTAAACCTTTGTTTGGAATACCGGCTATCGTGTAGCAATTAGTTTACACAGAAGCGTTTGAATGAGGGAAAAAGAGACATACATTTACATTTACATTTTAAGCATTTAGCAGACGCTCTTATCCAGAGCGACTTACAAGATGTGCATTAATACAAGGTGAGAACAATCAAAGTTAGCGTACAAGATCAGTGCAGTAAAACGGCAAAAGACATCATTGCAGGTGTCTGCGTATCATACCTGTAACATTGGGAAAGACCTTAAGTAGGAGACAGGATTAATACTGATTGCTCTCAGCTGAAAGTGATCAAAGCCCCCACTGACACATGACCATATAAGGGTGGCTGAAATGACAACGATTCTTCTCAACAGAAAGAGGAAAAGACCATCACGTGACCACGCGCCCTCCAGAGGCCGAACGAGGTAAAACCGTGACAGTTGTTTGTTGCTTTATGTTATAAAAAGTATTTGGTCAAGGCTATGGTAAGGGTATTTTTGCTCTGCAAAAATAGATTCTATGCCTAATTGGATTTATGTAAAACAATGTAATGTATGTAATATGGTGGATACATAATGCTGGAATGAAAAATTTACAAGATTCACAAGATCAAGTAACAAAAGTGCAATTGTCAGTGCACCCAGTTTTCTCTTTGTCCTGCTTCATATTGTGTGTGTGTATGTGTGTGTTTTGGTACATTAAAATAATTCAACAATTCTGATCTTTACATTTTTATTCGTAGATCTGATTTTATTTAAGGTTTCATTATGGTTTGTTTTGATACGATTTGTAATAGTGAAAATATCAAACAAGTACCAAATCAAATTTAAGTCAGTGGCAAAATAATTGATCTGAATTAAGGATTTAACCTAGGAAAGCACAATGCATAATGTATAACACATTAATAATGGGCATACAAATCTATTGTTCATTACTAAAATTACTTTTACAAATATGTAAGAGTTGCAGTTAACATGAAAACATGGTTCTCTGTGGCTCAGTAGGTAGAGCATGGCGTTTGCAACACTTAGGTTGTGGGTTCAATTCCCACTGGGACCATATATACTGAAAAATGTATACATTCACTACTGAAAATTGCTTTGGATAAAAATGTCTGCTAAATGGCATATATAAAAAACAAAAGACCTTTGAATGATTAATAGTAGTCCTACTGTAACATATAAATCCAGCACACCCTGTGACTCTCCAGGACAGGGTTTCCCTACCCCTTGGTTTAGTGCATTAAAACATAAGGCTGCACTGCCTATTTATACTTCCATGGCACTTGCTTTTACAAAGCAGCCCTTTCCTCTTGCAATTGCACTTATTGTGAGTGCAATTTTTGTGCAAGTGTTACAGTGAGTACGTGCAAGTCGCTCTGGATAAATGCATAAAATGTAAAATGTAAAATGTAGAGCTGGTGGATTCCTGCTCACGTTATAGCCATCCGTGCCTTCCACCAAACTTCCTAGACACATTTACCGGTTAATCTACAGATTTCCCTGCGTGATACTCCAATGTGAACAAACATAACCAGCTCACTTAGTTGCATTTGCATTTATTAATTTACCAGATGCTTTTATCCAGAGTAGCTTACCAGACATAGAATAAAATAATGCTTGATTAACCCAATCAAAACAAAGGTGTCAATGTATAAAACAATGGTATATTAAACAAAGTGTCCAGCACAAGTGCCAAAGTCTTTAGTAAATGCAGAATTTCTGAATGAGTAAAGTCAGAAATGACTTTATTAATTCAGTAAGCAGTGAACATGTAAACTCAGGTCATACCCAGAATAGTTCAAATAAATCTATGTTCAAAATAATGCCATGACATGTCCAGTGGTTTGATCCCACCGACCGTGCCAGATTCGGCTCTGGCTGGGAGTGCCCCCGGGGGCGGCGATTGGCTGTCTGCCCCAGGGAGGGGCGAGGGAAGCCAACAGGACGTTCGCTATGCACAGGAGTGGCTCTGTAGTACCGTAGAGGCTGGGTTATGGTCGACGGCCTGGTGAGTGCTGCACTCACTTCACAGGATGATTCGCTCCACACAAATTCCATGAATTAGTAATGATATTATCCATAACCATTCATTGAAAAATTTACAAAAACACATACACTGTAACGATGTGGCACACAAACACTGAACGTGGTCTTCACCCCACAGCAAGGAAAATACAAACAAGCACTTATCAAAAAGCCACAAAGAGTATACATCTCCAACACACCCACCCTTCCCCAAACACCCTCAACATCTCCAGCCCCCTCGCCCTCCCAAACTGTAAATGGCGCCGAAAAAACGGTTCAGCACACCCTCCCCAAAAATGATCCATGGCCTTGGTGGCTCCGGGCATGAGAGACCTGACCCCCCCTCCTCCATCCTGTAAATTGTATCTAACTCCCCACAGAAACAAACACTAAACACGCCTATACATGCTTCTATGTAACGTCGAACAAATGATGCTAGCTAGCTATATCGCTAGCTACTAGCTAGATGAACTGTGACCTATGAACTATGACTATGACAGCTCCACCTCCATTCGCTAACCAACCAATCAATGATGCGCAACATCTACGTGAACAGTTGCGCTATGGCAGGGCCGTGCACAGACATTTTGGGGGGCAGGGGCTCAAACAAACAAAAAGGGCACTCACCCCACCGGCACGGGCTATTCCCACCCCGATGTTGTAATGAGTAATGATAAGATTCTAGATCAGCAGTCCTACTCTGACATGCTTGATACATAAGCCCACTGAATTTGGGGTTTCAAAACGTCCTTCTGTTTTCATGTTCTGTATCATTTTGTTACACTGCATATATTTTATAAATGAGACATATGGTACAACTACTGAACTACAGTTTGATTTTAGTAACATGTTTTTGAGCATCACACTGACGCACACACGCACACACACACTACTAAAACACACTCATATATCCAGGGTCAGGGAGGTGAGTAGTATTTTGCCTTTCATTGGAGACAGGTGTATTTGCCTCATCTAGCAGTGTTTATGCTGCTTCTTATTTCCCAATAAAAATGGATTGATTGATTGATTGATTGAAACTTTTAACAGGGAAACACACTGCTACATGCCCAAACAATAATACACTTTTAAACATGTTTTTAGAAAACTGGCTATAAAGAAAAGGGGGTGACTACACTAAACTAGCAAAACTATGCAAAACGTAACTACCTGCTTCAGAAATTAATTGCATATTTGTAAGTTGTCCTGCATGATGGAGATAACGTCGTTTTAATGATAATTAGACTAGCTTACTTGCTCGTGAGTACTGAGGCTAGTAATGACAAAATTACAGGGTGAAGGTGGCAAGTCCTACTGACCTACTTCATAGTTTTTTTTTACGGATATATAACATAAAAAGTAAGTAAGTGTTGTTTAATCGTGGTTTCATAATTAAAACAGTGCTTACCTGAGTGATATCATTCACCGTAACCAAACTGGGGCTGGGGGTGCAGTGCTTTTCATGACAAGTTGTATTCGGAATGTCGGAAGATGCGACGTTGATTGATTGATTGAGACAAAACCTTTTGGAAGGCGGGGGGGGAGCAGAGTAAATTGATAAGGTGTATTTTTTTGTGGATACTACTATACATTTCTCTCTTTATATTTGATAGAATTTCAATAACAAATTGGGCACTTTTTGACTCTGAGGGCAAAAGGGCAGGGGCTCAAGCCTCCCTTGGGCCCTATCTGTGCACGTGCCTGCGCTATGGTCGCGAGTTTGGTTTTTTGTGCTAGGTACGCGACACCCTCTGGAACCCCCTCTGTGCAGGTCGCAAATGTCGCGTTGATGTTGCAGAGCCCTGGTTGTGTTGCTGTCGTGTTGTTGTCGTTCAGGCATGTAGAGACCTTTACATAGACATAGTGGATAACACTACCTGGGAATTAGACTGTTTACAATGAGGTCGGCTAGTCTAGCCAGTAACTAAGGTTAGCTTATATAAACACAGTAGCCTACCATAGTTTAACTACTAAATATGAGACACAATTAATGTTATACAGTATCCTGCCTGGCTACACATTTCCATTACAAGCTAGCAATACCATAAATACCTGACCAGTGTTACTGTAGTAGAGTACGAAAATGGCAAACTGGATGAAAGACACTTGCTCCGGGTACAGTCCAAAAACTCGGTAGCTGCCGCAGGAGAGTCAAACAAATGGACCTTGGATTCATGAAGAAAGGTTTGCACGCCGTTGTCACGGGCTCACTTGATCAGCTGAGAGAAATTCTTCCGACATTGGGCTGTATGTTTTTTGTAATCCATGAAAAAGATAATCTCCTTTCCATCCACAATCAGAGGGTATTTCCTGACAGCCTGCAGAACAGCCTGGCGATCAGGGTAATGGAGCAAGCTAAAAATCTGGGTTCTCTGCCTGTCGCTTGGATTATCTTTTTTGTTGCCATATATGCAATGAGTCTTCACAGTTTCAGCCAGCCAGAGAAGGGAACCACTGAGGGAGAGAAAGGCCACTGCATCAGAGCTACCTTTACTACAACATTAAGGATGCCTGAAAAGATAAAGTCCTCTTTTTTGGCTCTGTGACATCTCAAAACCTTAATAAACAATACCTATTTACCAAATGCGTGAGGAGTTCAGTAAAATGTGTAAAAATACACATATAACGGAGAGGAAGGGACAGAGCCAAGGTTCACACCGCCATTTTCCAACAGGTCATGTGGAATTCCTCCTTGTTTGATATCTTATTGAGTTCAAATGGAACTCTTTTGTGATCAATCTTATAGTCAAAAGACTGGTCATGTGAACCCCTTGGGGATATTTATAGTGTTGCTCTCCTGTCTTCTGGAGTTAATGGTCGTGTTCTGCCTCAACAAAAGTTTTGAGGCAGAACACAACTCAAATATATACTTTTTTCTGATTTAAATTTTGGAGAGGGCAACTGTGATGTTATACAGATCATGTAGCTCCATCCATCCATCCATTATCTAAGCCGCTTATTCCTGGTCAGGGTCGCGGGGGGCTGGAGCCTATCCCAGCATGCGTTCCGGGCGAGAGGCAGGAATACACCCTGGACAGGTCGCCAATCCATCGCAGGGCACACACACCATTCACTCACACACTCATACCTACGGGCAATTTTAGACTCTCCAATTAGCCTAACGTGCATGTCTTTGGACTGTGGGAGGAAACCGGAGTACCCGGAGGAAACCCACACGGACAACATGCAAACTCCGCACAGAAAGGCCCCCGGCCTGGATTCGAACCCGAGACCTTCTTGCTGTGAGGCGACAGCGCTATCCACTGCACCACCGTGCCGCCAGATCATGTAGCTGTGTCACTTATTATTAGCTTTAGCCCATTACATTAAGCAATCACAATCTGAGAAGCACAACAACGCAGAGCCTCCTATGCAGAATACAGATAAAGAGAAACAGTAATAATATCCATTTCTGATAGAGTACACACTGTACCCTACTGTAGCGGACAGTGCTCAGGCTATTTGTCAGTAATCAGTGCCCGGTTTCATATGCCGCTCACCAGTTTCTACATCAGTCCTCTGCACTCAGACATGTGGCGCCCGCAGGATTCTCTGGCAAAGCCATTCGATTTATTCTTAAAGCTACAGAGCAGCACTTGTTTTACGCTGATTTACAGTGTTCCGTTTCCCTGGATTTACCACCCTTACTGTGTAATAAGGACATTGCAAAATGTACAGTACTACAGTGTCACACTGTGTGACACACCCCGGAGTGGAACAGAACAGCAGGACACAGGGGATAGAGTTATCGTTATGCCCGCGGACCAGATTTTATTGTTCTCCCTCACACGGACATGGAGAGAGAGAGAGAGAGAGAGAGAGAGAGAGAGCAAGCACAGACAAATAAAATATATAAGGAAAAGGTCTTCAGCCATCCCCCTCGTGGGTTCCAGCCACAAGTAATAAACAAAAATAATAAACTGAATCAAACCGCCTTTGGCAAAACACTAAGCATTCATTACGCGCACACACAGACTTTCGCTACGTTTTAGTGAAGTTTGTTTCAGGATCTCTGGGCTCTTTCTCTCAGATGGATGGCTCCCGTGTTCCAGCCACCTACTAAGAGAGCAGAGCAGTTTTAAGCACACAGGTATGATTAGTAAATGTCAGACAGGTGTGTGTGCTGGCTGCCCTGCTATTAATCACCCCAATTCTCCTGCCGAGACCAACACTTTCCACATACAGTTACATTGAATGAAAGTATGAATTGACATGGCCGATTGCTATCAATGTGCCACAATGAAGTTAATGCATTTCATGTATGATGTATTATGCTGTGAACTATGGTTTTGATACAACAAACAGAGTGGGAACATTTTTTGTTTTTCAAATACAGTACAGGCATATCTTTCCAATTTATGTTGTTATCCAAGCTGAACAATCATACAACCCCTGTTCACAAATTATTTTAATAAATCTATGTCTTGCTGCACAGGTATGTACAATTCCCAGATATTAATCTTTCAGAACAGAGAATGAATCAGTTCATGAGAAAATTGATACAATCAAAAATTTAAATGAGCATCAAAACCTTTAATTTCACATATGCACTAACAAGGTTTTCCTGCACGCAACTTTCACACCTCTTACAGTACTGTAGTTATGTTGGTCTGCTGTACTTCAAACAACATGTAGGCTACTCACCACTGGGCACGGGCAGGTTGCTTAGGATTCAAACCTTCCCTCAAACAGCCTAATCCACTCTTAGAGTAGGTTGTCTTTCTTCATGTATACTAGGTTATGTAAGGTGATTACAGATTTTTTAACCCACCTAGGACATTATTCCATTCCATGACTATAGCCTATACAACTTTTGAAGTTCATTTTAAGTAAGCTACACATCCATTCTTACCAAACCACCAAACTTCATCGACTGAGCTGTTTGTCTTGCTGTAATTTATGTGGTAGGCCCATCCTCAGTTATTTCACTTATTTTGCAAACATGATCCTGTTATTTATCAAAGAACCAGTTTGATATTATACAGATCAATGGACTGGTCACCTCTGTGTTAAATAATCATGATTATATTGACATATGTGAATATGTTTATTTACTTTGGAATGCTATATTATAATTCAACCAGATAGTGGGTATAAGAATTCACCCCCTTTGGCATTTTTCACATTTTATTTTCTTACTTCATGGAATTAAAATGATTGGGATTTATTGCTACTGATCGACACAAAATACTCTAAAATAAAAAAGAACTCTAATTAATTACAAATAAAAAAACGGACAATGAATTGATTACATAAGTATTCATCCCCCCTTCACTTAATACTTGGTAGAAGCACCTTTTTAGCACCTTGGTAAAAACTGCAGTTACAGCTGTGAATATATTTCGGTAAGTCTCTACCAGCTTTGCACATCTGGACACTGCAATTTTCATCCATTCAAGCTCCATCAGGTTGGGTGGGGCCCATTAGCAATTTTCAAATCTTTCCACAGATTTTCAATGGGATTGAAGTCTGGGCTTTGACTGGCCCACTTTGTTTATAAACAACTCCAATGTGGCTACTGCTGTATGCTTTGGGGCATTGTCCTGCTGGAATATAAATCTTCTCCTAAGTCCCATGTCTCTTGCAGAATGCAGCAGGTTATTAGATTTGTCTTATAGATATTTGCCATCCATTTTGTTCTGTTTTGACACATTTTCCAGGTCCTGAAGCAGGCTCCCATCACCATGTTTCACAGTAGAAATAGTGTTCTTGGGATGATGCGCATTGTTAGGCTTGCACCAAACATAGCAAGAGGCCAAAAAGTTCAATCTGGGTCTCATCAGACCATAGAATCTTCCGCAACTTGGTTTGAGAGTTTCCCACATGCCTTCTGGCAAACTCTTGAGGTGAATGCATGTGAGTTTTCTTCAACAATGGCTTTCTTTTTGCCATCCTACCTAAAATGCGGATTTGTGAAGTGCCTATGCTATTGTTGTCCCATGGACAGTTTCTCCCATCTCTGCCATAGAAGAGTTGGCATAGGCCTCTTGGTGGCCTCCATATCAAGTGCCCTTCTTACACAGATGCTAAATTATGGAGGATGTTCTATGCAAATTCACAGTTGTTCCATATTCTCTCCATTTCTTTATGATGGATTGAATGGTGCTCTGGGGGGATATTCAAAGTCTTTGTATATTTCCCCTGATTGGTGCTTTTGTTTATCTTAGAAAAAGGTGTGAATACTTATGCAATCAATTACTATCTGTTCATTTGTAATTAATTAACAAAAAGCTTTAGAGTTGTTTTTTTATTTTATATTATAGAGTATTTTTATGTTGATCAGTGACAAGAAATGCTAATTGTGCCCCTTTAATGTCTATGTGGCAAAACGTGTTGTGGTCAGATGAAACCAACATAGAAATCTTTGGCTTAAATGCAAAATGTTATGTTTGGTGAAAACCCAATACAGCACATAACCCAAAGAACACCATTCCTACTCTAAAGCATGGTGGTGGCAGAATTCTGTTAATTCTTGAGGAAAACCTGCTGCAAGAAAGTTTAAATTGGGAAGGAGGTTCACCTTTCAGCATAACAATGACCCAAAGTGGCTAAAATACAAGAAGGTGAATGTTGTTGAGTGGCCTAGTCAGAGCCCTGACCTAAATCCTATTGGAAATGTGTGGAATGACTTGAAGAGCGCTGTCCATCAACGGTCCCCACACAATCTGACTGAGCTTGAACAGTTCTGTAAGGAAGAATGGGAAAACGTTGCCCAATCTAGGTCTGCAAATCTGGTAGACATATCCAATCAGACTCATGGCTGTAATTCAAGCAAAACGGTGCTTCTACCAAGCACTAACTCCGCAGGTGTAGGCATATCAATGCAAGTTATTCTTGTTTTTTTATTTTTAATTAATGTTCAGAAATGTTTAGAATTTGCTTTTCACTTGGAAGTTGTAGGGTAAATTTTGCAAATAAAGGTGGAAAAGTCAGGCTGTAAAGCAACAAAAGGTCAAATTTCTGAGACTTTATAGGGGTACTGTACAGTATATGGACCTTTAGCACATTCTGTGATGGGCGTTAGTCAGCTAGCTTAGTCTCTGGATAGCTTTACAAAGTCAGATGTGACTGCTGACTGGTACAGCTTACTAACATTACTACTCGCTAGTCAGAGACAACTGTATAACTAGCTAGATGGTTAGCTAGTTTTCCAATCAGCCAGATGTGATCTCCGTCTAGTGGATGTTACATTTAGTTCTAGTGTAGCTAGCGAGCGAAAAAGCAATAGCTACCTACCTTTCTAGCTAAGTACATACATACATGTAAACGCCCAACATTAGCTAGGTATTAGAAACCACTGGTACAGTAGCTAGCCAGTGGCCAAGAGCTAGCCAAAAGTCAGTACAACAGCAGCTAGCTAGCATTCGGCAGATAACGTTATGCACAAGTAGCTCGCCAACTATTTCAATGATTAGCCTCCATCAATTCAATACATGTTCAAGAGCAACATAACCGGGTCAGCTAGAAATGTTGTTACTTTTTTCATTCAATGTTGACATTTTGTCCTGGCCAGCATGTGTGGTTTTACAAACTACTAGAGAGTATTAGCTCAGCTAATTCTAGCTTGTTGTCTGCCATCCCCTTAAGGTCAATCATAATAGTTGCTGGTTGCCTAGTGACAACTGCTTTTGATGGTGTTGTGGCTTTATTTCTGTTTTTTAATAGAACATTGGATGTGGGTGCCAAAGATTGCTAGTATGTATTGTCAAAATGCTAACTTTTGGTAGCTCACCATTCAAAGTCAATGGGTGTGTGCATCCGCTAAATGATGATTTTAATAAAAAACTAGGATGATATAGGACATCCGTAGTATGCAGCATATTTTTGTCATCCTTGACAAAATAATTTTCTTCAATGTTTTGCTAATTTTACAGGGGATTTGGTTCAAGTAAACGGCTAAACGGATCAATTTGAGAATCAATGAATATATGGTACTGGGCTATCTGAGGAAATGTGCCAAATTTCAGCTGAATAAATAGATCAGCGATTAAATAGCTAAGATAATGATAGTAGATTTGGGTGTTTTTTTTATGTGAGCTGTTTTAAAAACCTTTAGGTCAAACCCTAATCTATGCCAGGGCACAACAGCTACAAGCTCTTCTGGTAGCTGGGGTGGCCCAACCCCCTATTAAGACACTATGTTAGTGTTGACATTTACCTACCGGCAAAACCCTAATATTGTATTCTGATATTGCATAATAAGTACAGTCAACTCTTAATATAGTAGATTGGACCCTGTGTTCATACTGTGGTTCCTTCAAGGGTTGGCGTTTATCCCATGTTATGCAATGTGATGATGTCTAACTTAATAGCGCCCCCTGGGGAGGACAGCAATCCATCACAGGAGCCATGGAGACTAACCATAAGGCCACTGAACCTGTCTAAACCTCTCAATAGAGAGCTGATGATTCTAAAACTAGTTGCTTAGCAATGTGCACTAGCTTTCAAATATTTATGCTGTGTGTTTTACTGAGTATCCTGGCTTTCATTAACCTTGGTGGTAGGTAGATAATGGAAAAGATATGCATCTTTTGTTCTTGAATTACAATAGATTTTAATTAAATTAAAATGGATGGGAACCCTAAATGAAAATGCCTCACATGAATCGTGTCTCCTCTACATAACTCCTTTCAAAGCTTTTTTTAGTGCTTGCTACAGGGCTGAATTTCAGTGTCTCTCACAGTACAATTCTCTTTAACAAAATTAGTGAATCTCAGTTTCCAGTAGACAAAAGTGCAAATTGGGAACAATATGCTTCTGAGCCATTTCAAAAATGTAAATATTTCAAGTTACTGGAAAACCCTTGGTCTGAATGTACATTGGAGGGTTGATTATTGTCATGTTATAATATCCTTGTCTTGTTTTTCTGGTCAGGTCAAAACCAGCTGTGCGCTAGCTATACATTTATCGCTGATGTATTTCAACTCCATTGCAACAGTTTAGGACTTTAGCAGAAATGAGGAATCATGCTATCATTTTTAAAGTGCATTGCCTCCTAGCTGTAAATGGTTGAACATTGTCACATACCTAGATTCTACAAAACTGATTCAATGGAAGATTTGTGTGCTGAAATCTATATGAATCTAAGCCAGTAAACGTAGCTTTAATATCATGATACATACACATGTTTGTGGGTCATCAGTCTTCCCTGGCTATGCACATGTAACTCCCCTTGCTGCCTCTATCAGCAATCCTAGGTGGGTGGGAGTGAGAGCTCAGATGTACCCCTGTAGTCTCCCCTGCCACACAACCCACTACGTCCTGACATTTAAATCTTACATTGAATTACACAATGCATACAGAATGCTAAGACTGCGTTACCACGGTTACAAACTCCAATGGCCTTTTTGAATATTCTTCAAGGGCAATCAAACCAATTAATTACATTTTTAATTAAAACATCCTTTTGCTCTTGACTCAAGAAATAGAGAGAAACAAGCTAAATTGGCAATACTGAAGCATGCATACACCTTTATCAAATACTTATAATCACAGTACATTATTTATCTGCTGAAGTGACACATCCCCTTATCCACTTAGCAACTTACAGAGCTTTGGTATAGCTCACATTCTGCGACCTATTTATCAGATAGATTTATACTGAAGTGACAGAGTAAAGGCCTTGCCAGCAATGCCCCACCAGCAATTAGAACTAAAAATACTTGGGTAGAGTACTAAAGGCAGGTACATTTTTTATTTAAAAAAACAAACTTTTATACACTTTTGAATACATGTATATAAAATATGATTTTAATACTATAAGCAGTGGTTTGTAGTGCAGACCCAGGTCTGAACTGGGCAGTAAAGGATTGCAAATACAGGGTCACAGGAGAGGGTGGTGGATGTGTTCGATGCACTAGGATTGAAGCATTGTATCATGGCATGTAATTCACACATCCAGAAGTAAGCACTGGTATCGGGCAAAGCATGAATCACACAAAGGAGGTTTATTCACTGCACCATAAAGACAACCTTTCGACCAGGTGGGGTTTCGTCAGGTAAAGTTACAGCAAGAACCAGATCCATATTAGACATGTCATCAGATGGTATCACAGCCATGGAGACGCGCTGCAAGAGACACACGCTGCATAAACAAGTATTATAACGTTCATTCAGCAATTCAGTTAGCCTAATTCATTATTCTCATTTGTACGATCAGGATTCCAAATTCAAACGGACGCGACAGCTCGTCCGCAGATATTGCATGTCCGTTTTGCAAACTGCAGCTCCGTCTTCTTAACTTTTAATTGTTTGTGTTGCGTAATATAAAAATGACTCAAACCACGTTAAAAGGTTTAACACATGTAAAAACTTCCAATTAACAATAGTGTAGAAACGCGTTGTTCTTGTCCACACGTCAATAACAAACGCGACTGGCAGTGACGATTTGTGCAACTGATATTCACAATGCTGCTGGTGCAGCAGTAAATCAATGAATGAATCTTTCTTGCACGTAATGTGGGACGCAGTCCTGGTTTTAAGTCACCTTGCGCCATCTAGTAGAAAAACGTGAACTCACTAGTGCTTCCTACAACACAATATTAAGATCCACTGTCATGGCTTAAAAAAACTAATAACAAAGTTCTTTACATTCATACAAAATACCATGAAATCAAGCAAAGAAAAAACTGAAATATAGCTACTCCCTGAAAATATTCCAATATCTAAAGTCTATGTAAACAATGGTTGCTATACAGACAATATATGCATACAAATTAATTGGACAAACTTTTGGATAGGGAAGATCACAAAATAATCAAGGGAAAATACTAATGTTGATGGATGGCGAACATTAGGCGGCGTGAGCAGCAAAGCGTATGTGATAACGATTCGCAATTTCAGTACGCCGCTACATAAGGACATGTGTGATGTAGTCTACTTACAAAACGTTTTTTTAAACCAGTGAGCCAGTGGGTGAAGCAGAGCTGCTTGCCATCACCCTCCGCTTTCTTTTATGTCGGTTGCCCCCTTACGATTTATGTCGGTACGCACCCAACGACCGCACCATTTTATGTACGCGCAAGCGCTTGACGCGAGGTAAACAATAACAAAGCGCACCCCGTTCCTAGAACATTTCCGCAGTTGTAAAAGAGGTTGGATTAATTTTAAAAAATACATGTGGGTGTGGTGGGGGTTTGGTTTCATAATGGCCAATCAGAACACCTATTTTCTATCCCTTTAAATACCAGTGCGCTAACGCTATAGCAAATTGGCAATTTCCAGACACATGGATGACAGTTTTGCACCAGGAACGCTTCTCAAAAGAGAGTAGAGCGAGGAGGTGCGGAAAATGGCCAATCAGAACACCTGGCGCTAATCAAAGGGGGAAAACAAGGCGCACATTAATTTGTTATTTTCATGATTTGAGTTTATATTTTGAGACCTACATTGTTAAAAGAAAGTGCTTTATTTTACCATCTCTTTTTTCCCCTTATTTGTAGGCTTTCCAACTTAAAAAACAACGTTTATTTTCTTCTAACTTAATGTAGCCTAATTGTTAAATGGAAAGCAATAAATAACAAACTCACAACTGCGACTAGGCCTGTTTCATTTATGTTCGTCATGTTCGCAACTGCACATGTGTGCAGTCAATGGCACCCAAGACCCCAGGGAATCCACATTGGAAAAAAACCCATGGTATCGCTCACGGTATTTCCTTCGGCGTCCAATTATGTACTCCATTTTCTGTAGTGCAAATGGAAACAATGTGCATACAAACATATTTATTTAACAGGTGTATCTTACTGAACGGTGGCGATGGATGGCCTGCTGGCTTCAGTCTTTCATGTCCGTGCATTGAATAACCACAAGCGGTGGTGAAATAATTTTTAGCATAATTGATTACGCTTGCAAGTTACCCATGGATTGGACAATTTACCTCAACGTGGGGGGAAATTCACAATATTAACAAAACATTCTTGTGTGATTTCAGATAACCTTATGTTCATATGTGCACATCAATAAAGTCACCAAATTGCACAGAGCGCCAGCGTTGCGCACCACGAAACTGCCAAACTCGGCAGAGACAGGAAATATTCCGTTTGTGACAGACGAAACTGGCAATTCGCCTGCGCTAGGACATAATGCCGCTTAGCGCTGGCACGAAAATAGGGCCCTCTGTGTTCTAAAGGGGGTTAAATGGCCTACTAGCTCTAGCGCTCTTTATTGCAACCGCATCCTTGCACAAGCCGGGAGTGTTTGCTGTGGTCACGAGTGTTTATTTGTATTACATTTTGGTAGGGATAATCGTGTCTGAGCCATGCCTATTTGATCACCCTAGTTATTAGCCTGGATAATGTGCAAGAGGTATGCCGTTAAGTGCAATCTTTAAATTGTTCATGTGATTTGATACCAGGGTATTTCTACAAACTAGTTGCTGTTTGCTGCCGATCTGTTAATTAACGTCCAGAGGGTATTGTACAATTGGGGTTTATTCGACAAGTCCTGTATGTGATTGTGGTACTGTGCAGTGACACTTGGTTTGTGTGCAATATCTGGGCAAGGTGCAATATTCGGCTGTTGTGCAATATTGGGACTACATTTTATATGTAGGTATCGTGGTTAGTGGAGCATAGGTGATGTAATCGGGGTGTAGCTACTGCCCTCCCCCTGTCAAAGCCCCAATTTTACTGTCTTTTATGAATTGTGAAACCATTTTTCTTTAATTAGCCCCTGCGCTCTGACTTTCCACCCAGTTATTTCAGTCCTATAAGACTATCAGATTAGGAATTAACTTGGACTGTAAATGAAACCCATATAGCCTGGGTGCTTCACAATCTGATCAGAAGGTAAGGGATGGTGCTTGTGTTGAGGTGTTTTTCATGGACCTGTTTGCCAAACAAGCAATCCTAAATGCTTAGACCTGTTTTGTGCTGTTTTGTGCTGCTTTGTGCTTTGTGACGGACATTTAAAATATGAAATGCAGTTCAGTGTTCAGTCTGTTTTGCTTGCTAGATAAAGGATATTGGGGAATAATTTTTCCAGTTTTCCCATATTCCCATATTCCAGTTTTCCCATATCGCTTCTCTCTGAAAAATTGGTTAACATTCTTATTTCTAATTACTTCTATTGCCATTTGTCATTTCCTCTACAAAAGGAACTCTATCATTATGGATATGCAATACCATAGATATTACAGGTTAGTATGTTGAATAATGCATCTGTAATATCACCTTCTGATGTAAAAACTCAATTAAATTGGCAATTAAATCCCCAAAACCTTTAACATATGCACTAACAAGATTTTCTTGCACACAGTTTTGACACCTGCTGCAGTACTGTAGCGATGTTAATCTACTGTACTTCAAACATGTAGGCTACTCACCACTGGGCACGGACAGGTTGCTTTTCTCAAACAGCCTAATTTATACACTTCAGAGGGATAATGAACCTAACAGTGGCCTGCTGAATATAAATTATTTTAAATAGGCCATGCATTTCTGCTTTAATCATAATCGCCACTGGGCTGGTTACTAACTAATTCTGTCCAATAGTATAATTCATACTCTTCGGAGGGGTAATGATGGATTGCTATTATGCTATGAATAGAATTCTGCCAGTGATTGGATTACATACATATTAGATATAGTATATTATACATAAGTAAATAAACCCATATTCACAATATAGCCTAATAATTTGACAGAGGTGACCAGTCCATCTGTATAATATTGAACTGGTACTTGGCTATATGATAGGATCATACCAGATTAAAGTAAGAATTTCTGAGAATAGAGATTAATGTCTGAATTAATAACATTTTGTATGGAATATAATCGAGGCCCTGAATGGTTAGAGATAACTTATTTGACTGTGTCATTTCGGTTTTATGTGCCAAGGTGGTGACTTCACAAACCGCAACAAACTGGCATTCTGTCCATGTCCAAAGCCAGACCCAACGCCAACAGATCTCAGTTTTTCATCTGCACAACAAACCTTGTGACTGGACGGAAAAATGTTTAGTTGATAATCAAGCCTTTTAATGCTGTTAAGGTTGAGGGCTTCAACTCCAACATCGGCATGAGCAGAGGCAAGCTTCATCCACGCTGATTGAGGACAGCTATAGAACTTAATGGAACTAGCCTTTTTCTCCTTTTTGCTTATTGCTTTTTTTTAGCCCCGTTTTTTAGTAGCACGTTAATTAACGACAGAGACTTTAGTTGGGTTTTAGTTGGGAAACCCAAGTTAATTAATGATGGATCTTACAATGGAAATTATGATGCAGTTGGCATTGCAATGCTTTCGGGAAACCCACCTAAGAGCCTTCATTGTGCCAAATCTTATCTTGGGCATCACGCTTGTCTTAATTCCAAAAAATTTAATTTTTTTATAAGGATTTTATTTTTCTTCTAATAATTTTACTTCAATTAAAGGTTAATTTCTCTCATATTTTGAGTGTAAGATCAAGCTGATGAACAACAAACACATTTTTTCACAGCCTTTTTTGCTCATCTTTACCAAGGGTGCCAATAATTCTGGAGGGCACTGTATTTGCCTCATTTTGTCTCATGCTGCTTTACCAAAAGGAAATCCATCCATCCATTATCTAATCCGTTTATTCCTGGTCAGGGTCGCTGGGGACTGGAGCCTATCCAAGCATGCATTGGGCGAGAGGCAGGAATACACCCTGGACAGGTCGCCAATCCATCTCAGGGCACATACACCACATGTTCCTTCATTCCGTTGTGTTTGACATGGGGCTTGCCTGGAAAGGCTGTGCTTCACTTCGGCATCTCTCAGAGCCTGCATCACATCCTGGAATACTCTTGTTGATCCATCACCTCCACCGTGTAGTCTGGAAAGGCTCCTTCTCCTGGTAGTGGTGCACCCTTGCAAATATTGTATGAGGCCGGGCTCCTTCTGCTGACTTGGCAGAGTCAATTGCATCATGCCAAAAGAGTGAAATTGAGGACAGGGCTACCCTCTGACATATGTACATGATATGTGTACAATGTGCTATTGTCAACCCCCTATCCACCCCCCCGCCCGATTCTTCCTAAAAATATCAATTTAATTGAGTCTGGGCTCTGGATTTGTTTTAATATGAGTCCAACCTCTTATACTGTGTCAGAAACCTGGAGGTCTTCAGGACCACGGACAGTGGCAATAAGTCCAGATGTTGTATCACCATTAGGTCTGTCTATAAAGGTACAGTTTGCTGAGACACCTACATGGACATTGAACTGTTGCATGTGGTTTGGCTCTCCCAGTAGTGCCATTTCAGCGAAACCTAGGGTATGGCAGAATGATGTAATATCATAACTAACATCATGATTTGAAAAAATAATAATACGTAATTTCAATATGATGCAAAATTGATAACACCAGCACAGAAAATCAGGTATGTTCAGGAAACATGCCAGATTAATTCAGTAAAATAATACAGAAAATGACCAGTATTTCAATGTTGTTTCAGTTCAGACTCCAGCATTCTGAGTTTATGATTTGATTTAATACAGCATTGAATAGCACAAAACTCTAGGATGCATTGAATCCCCATCCACAATGAAAAGTGATTTTGAATGCACACTCGTCATAACTGGTTTGAATTTAAAATTATTCATATTGTTTTGGAATCATTTGCAATCAGGCTGCCTAATGTTCAATTGAATATAATAAAAAAGCACATGATTCCAAAACAATAAATGCATGATGGTAGGCTACATTATGTGATTCTAACAGCAAATTCTAAACGCTTCATTGTAATGTGGATTCTCTGACGTCACACGTTGGAAAAAGCAGCCCAGTCAATTTAGCTGGATTTATTAGGAAAAAATGGATATTCATTGGAACTCATAGGAAGTCGCTAGAGACAATAATCATTAATGGAGTTTCATGCTGCTGCTGCGGACACTTACATGGCAATGGGACTAATTTAGAAAACAACTGTTGGAATTTTAATATTGATCTATGCACAGTAGTACATAATTGGATGGCTTATCATGTGGCAATTCCCTGAGCGATGCAGTTGCGTTATTTATTTACGGGCAGATAAAAATGGGAACTGCATCTCAAGCCAGAATACAGGAGCTACCCAAATGACACCACTGGGTTCTCCAACTGTCCTCATGTATTTAATGAGTTGCAGTGGTTTAAGAATAGCTTATAGTAATGTTAACATTTTATAAACAGCAATCTACAAAACTCAGTTTTCAAGCCATTTAATTGTATTACAATTATTAAATTATTGGTGAAAGCACCAATAAGACCGTTATTAAGTCAACCTTAAATCAAGTCAAATGTGAGAACGGAAAACAAACAGGACCAAATTTGAAAATGAATAAAGCCTAGAAAACCAGATGCCCTATTATATTGAAGACCAAATAAGGCAGGTTGTACAGACAGTTCAGTCATGCACAGGTCTCTCTCCTGGAGCTCTCCACCCTACTCTTAGACCCTACTCTCTGAGATATTCCACCAGCCTCATACACCAATCACAGCTCTCCTGCTGTGGCACTGCAAACTTATAGGTAAGCGAATGACTGTTCAACCTAAAGGCCATAATGGTGATTGAAACTGTTGAAAGTAGGAGAAAGTACAGAAATGAATTAAACCACCTCACTGCAATTCGCCTGAAGAAACTTGTCAGACTTAATGGCAAACATCAGCTGCCGGGACTTGTGAGATCATTGTATTTGTATGTCAAGGGCACTTTGGATAGAAATTGCAATGATGTACAGCACCATATCGCCACCTAGTGAATAGATATTGAAAATGCAATCTGTCTCAAGACCTCAAGATGCTGTTTATATCTTAGTTTCAAATTGGGCCTCAACTGAAGACCCAGTGCAAGCATTAATTTTCTCTGACAGTTTTTTTTTGTCCCACCAGTGCCCATTTACAGAGGCTTCAACACACTAACAATGGTGCGACTACAGAGAGTTAATGTTTTTATTTAAAAAAAGACAAAAGTTTGGTTTGTAATTGGATTGCTTTTCACACTATTTATAAAGAACAATAAATGTGAAGTAACCGGAAAGGCCCGTCACCCTTCCAAAGGTCAGAGCTGTCACAACATAACTAGCTACTTCACCTGAAATCTTTTGTTGTAGATGGGTTCCTACCATTCAACCAGCAGAGGGAGCAAAGTCACACTGCGCAAGGTGTCATCATGAATCGTAATACAGTAATAATACAGATTATTCCGAAGATGACTGTTTGATGGGATATTCCACAGCATTGACAGTACAGCATTAAAAAATCCATCGATGATAAGCCTCAAACTATTCATATTTCACCTTAAAATTCTCATTTCCAATGATATATTTCCATTTTTAATTGGATATTGTGAATAGTTGAATCTTCGAAACACAAACAAAGTAAATTGCCCTTTCAAACGTGATTTATTAAGGCTTGATAAATCCAGCCTTAGAGTTTCCCTGGGTTTTGTGTTCCCACAGGACGTCCTTAGGTCCCTTTTTAAGGCCACTGCAGTATGGAAGAAAATATAATCAATGTCCTCCTTGGGAACCTTCAAATTGAAATTTATCTCCGCTTTGAACAATTATGGAATGTGTGCCAGAGACTAGGATGCTCAAAGGTCAGGCTGTGGTGTTTCCCACGGGCACGTGCGCACCGGTGTAGCCGAGGATCAGCAGCACATCGGGATCGCTGCTCGCGGCAGACTATCAATCACATTGCCTGCTCCCGACTGCCTTTGCCAAATTAAACTACCCCTGCAGTTCAATATGTCTCCTGCTCAGAAGCCATAGAGCTCTTGTTAAAAAAAAAGAAGGGCATCATCATGGTGAATCCATGGTTTGTGGGAGTGTTAGATTGATGAGGTCTGACATAACAATCATGGGGAGTTTTGAAAACAATACGCTGAAGGAATCAGGGTGATAATGAGTGGGGGGTTTTGTGAGGCAGATGGACACCGGTTCAAGATGAACTTCTGGCTCTGAAATGTATCATAATTCACTGGGCTTGAGGGCTTCTTTGAGAGAAATGTCCATTACAGTACTACACACTTCAGCCACATGCTTTCATCCATGCTTATTGGCAGTGCAGCATTACCACGCTACGCTTATACAGTGGGTGTGATAAGTATTCACGCCCTTTGGCATTTTTCACATTTTATTTTCTTCCTTTATTTTCATGGAATCAAAATGGATTTAATTGGGATTTCTTGCCACTGATCAACACAGAATACTCTATAATGTCTAATAAAAACAACAACTCTAAAGATTTTTATTAATTAATTACAAATAAAAAATAGAAAATAATTGATTACATAGGTATTCACCCCCCTTGACTTAATACTTGGTAGAAGCACCTTTCACAGGAATGAGTCTTTACAGCTGTGAGTCTATTTGAGTAAGTCTCTACCAGCTTAAGTCCATCATAAAGAAATGGAAAGAATAAGACACAACTCTGATTTTGCTTAGAACAGGTTGTCCTCCAAAACTGAGGATCCGTGCGAGGAGCGCACTTGTTAGGAAGCCAACCAAGAGGCCTATGGCAACTCTGATGGAGTCTTGGCAGAGATGGAAGAAACCAAAATAGCCCGGGTAGTTCACATTATGAACTGTGGCAAAAATAAGATTGACCTTTTTCACATTTTGCTTTTCCAATTTGTAAGCAAAATAATCATCTTGCAAAGAAAATAATATTTTCTTCTCTATTAACCCTTTTGTGGATTTGTGTGGCCTTAGGATTTTTTTGTGGATTGGCATTTCCTACAGCTATTACCTCTAGGCTATTACCAGCTTCACACACCTGTGGTGACTGAATCTTAAATTACTATTATAGCAGTTATTTCCACTGTCTCACATTAATGTCAAACACGGAGGGCTACGATTGAGGCAGATTAATTAGCATGTGGCTGAACCCCTCAGGGCATCCTAAAGGCCACCCAGGAGGGAGCACTGGAGAGTCTGAGGAATCACGAGGGATCTACGAAACAGCAGGCGATGCACTGAGCTCAGTGTAAAACAGATAATGCAGTCTACACACAGATGAGTGTATGTTTATAGCCCGATAAATTGATTTGGATCAGGGGGCAGGTGATGGAGAGAGAGTGAAGCTAGCTAGGAATTCTCTGTCCTTCTGAACTCCATCAGCCTTACACCTGCCTGACAGGAATCAATACCCGTCAGGTGTAATCATTTCTACACGTGACGGACAGAATGATATACATTAAGATGGATGTTAAATGAAGCATTGCAGAGAGGAAACCCTAACACAGTTCGTGAAAGCCGACACTGTGTTATGAGTCAGCTATTTTGTCAATATAAAAATAGTATTATTAAGTACTTTCAGTAAATCGGAATGTGAAGGTGCCATTGTAGGGTAATCTTAGAGCTAGGATCTTAACTGATCTAAATTGCATGGTGAATGCATGCATTGAAATGTCTTTGGTCTCAAGTTGTTATTCAGCTTCCTTGAACATACTGCAACATACTGTAAATTCATTGATTTTCACACACATTTCCCCCACATTTAATCTGACATTTAAGTCAAACGAAATAACCCTTTTCCATATTTTTGAGGTTTTAAATCACAGGTGTAAATATTATACATCCTGTGCCAAAGTTTGAAATATTTATGCCACTGTAAATTTCAGCTAAAATAACACTATTGGTTGAAATCTAAATATTTTTTCTATATTATCATATATAAACACAAAATGAAAAGCAATGTTTTAGAATCTTCATTACTTATTTTGGCTTCTAATTAAATCTCACCAATGTGGTCTTCGTGGCTGAAAATGGCAATAACTCTCCAATGCACTTTCACATAATTACTGCCCCCTGAAATGCATCACAGCCTATAGAGGTTAATTACAAAGCTCCTTATGGAAATTGTCAGACCGGCACCGCCATCTACACATTTTTATAACCTTACCCCTTGCATTCAATTTCTGAGGCAGGGTCACCTCTGGTGCAAAAACTGATTACCAATACTATTGCATTGACTGGCATTGCACTGACACTTCTACTGTATGTTGTGCCTCAATCATGGCGGTGCTCTCTTCTTCTCAGATTTCATTGTAGCATGTTACTGTCTAATCTATTTTCAGCCACCATTATGAAACATTTAAACAATGTTTTTATCTAAATGGACGAGGCCTGTTTCAGGAGGTACCACTGTGCTGTCCTCGGGTCAAAAAAATACCCTCTTCTGAGTTTAACAGCAGTGAAAACCCCCTAAATAAAACATTTTCAGCGTGAAATTCAATGACATCCCCTGGAGTGACCCTACCATTAGAGAAAGTGAAACATTGCCATTTTTATATTTTTATAAAAGATGTACACCATCAGGGTACAAAGATTGTCGCATCTATCACAGCAACAACAACAAAAATCAATTATGATGTTTGTTTTGTAGTAAAAACGAATGGTGCACACTGAATAAATACAGACTCTCTGCACTGTGAAGTAGGAAAAACACAGTTATTCACCAAGTTATTGATGACTGACAGGTTGTTTCTTCATGCAAAATAGATTTGGGGTTTAAAATTCAATTAAGACGCTTTATCATAGAGGTGCGGCTAGGGTGTGACCTGTGGACACGGGGAGTATACAGAATATACAAATTACACAAGGGCTAAGGCTCTTAGAATAATGTACCATATTGGCATGATGACCATTTTTACAAAAGCAGTACTGCAATTTTTTTACCCTCTCACAACTCGCTCACATTCCTATGACTTGAATATGCCCAAAATCAAATCTGTTCCAATCTTTCAGTGTAAAAAAAAATGTCATGCTCCAACCTGCAGTGTCTAAATGGCCTTGGCGACCAGCCAGTAAAAACCACTCTAAGGGTACAAATGTTCACCTAGAGATGGGACAGGGAGCAGCACTTAACAACGTCTCCCTCTCAACAAATTTACAATGCTTTCCACTGCACCAGTGAGTACAAATATCTTTATTAACTTTAATAACTACTTAAAATAACCCTATACATTTTATAGGGTGCCATTGTTCACGGCTTGCTGCAGCTCAAAATGAATAACCTTCAAGACTATTCCTTGACTGGGATCTAGGTGTTCTACTACCACGGTGTTGATCTCATGACTGGGCTTAATAATGGCAGATCCACAGCTCCATGTTTCCAGTATTCACATCAAAGCTGCCATTATGACTGCAGAGTTGCAGGCTCAACTGTGAGTCCCAGTGAGGGGTTATTGTAGTTTGAGGACCTATCCCAGTGACCAACTGCACCTGTGCACCTGTATGATACTTATTGTAGTAATGCACAATACACTTGCCTCCTGATGCAGATGCTGTTTACTCAGGGTGGGAGTACTGTTTTCAAAACATCATGTTTTCCTATCTACTTGCTAATACAACATGTTCAATGCCCTGTACATTAATAAATATTTTTCTGTATAGATTACTGATGGACTTATGTAGGGCAAAAACCTACGGGGTGTAAATACAGCAACAGGAACATTTCCAATTACTTGCGTTACACAGTTGTTTGAACACAATGCATCAAAGGGCTAATCATTGCATCCAAGTCAACATTCGTCAGTCCACAACAGTGCTGATTAAGTGTTGCAGTCATTTGCAGTCATTCACTGAGCCAATCAGCTGTTTGGCAGCAGCCGTTGTCCAATAATTCAGCTCCAAATGTTGTCTTCCAGCCCAAATGTGCAACACTGGTTTCAAAAATCAATGTGTGGAGTAAATGTGGCTTTACATCACCGGGCCGATCAATGTTCTAGTCCATTGCTTTGCTTGCTTAAAATAACTTTAAGAGTAATATCCTTGAATCTTTTAAAGAATATATAAATTCTGCCTCAGAATGTACGGTCTCATGCTGTCATGATTGGCAGTGTTGTCTACCGATTCCTCTGATGTATAGGATACCAATAAAGGTACTGACGGTACCCAGTAGTGATGGCACCCCAAAATGGGTGGAGCTGTTGAGACGCTGTTATCTATTACTCACCGATTTGAGACCAGTCAGTGTTTTGCTGAGGATTCCTTTTTTTCTCTCCAATTCAGACTATTTGTATAGCACTTTTTACGAAGACATTGTCACAAAGCAGCTTTGCAGGGTTTGGAGCCATAAACCCTTCGAAGAGCATGCCTAGGGGAACAGTGGCAAGGAAAAGCTCCCTTAAGGGCATAGGAAGGAAGAGGGGCAGAGGAGTCAAGAGTACATAAGGAGCGGCTTTTGATTGGTTCAGACAAATCTCTGATTTACAGGATGTGGTCGCTCCGCTTATTATGGGGGTTATCATCGAGCTTCCCTCTCCCATCATTAGGACCCGGTTCTCACAGTTTCACTCAGAGAACCCAGGAGCGAGACTCCCTCCACAGTCACCTTGCATGTGGCCACCAGCCCCCGCTATTTATGGAAACAGGAACGGAGAGCACTTCAGCTGAGAGACCCAAAGGAAATACTGCCTCCCCCTTCCCCCCACTGCGCCCCCCATGATGAAGTGCAAAATTTCTAGGTCAATCAAACGAGAGAGGCTGCTGTATTTTTTAAATGGTGTTTTGTAAATGTATAAAACAGCAAAGAAAGGTTGCATTTCTGGTATCTTCTCAATCTGGTACGGGTTCCAGGTATTATCCAATATTCTATCTACACCATTTACTGGCTGCACTACAAGTACATGAAATGTTGACTGTAGCATCTGTAGAATTATATGTTTCTTTGTTCATTGAGTTAAAATACACCAGGAAGCAATATAAATAAATGGTGTGAACATTGGGTAAACACAATTAAAAAATATATTAAAACAGGAAAAATGTCATATATATTGGGTAATGGCGGCACGGTGGTGCAGTGGATAGCACTGTCGCCTCACAGCAAGAAGGTCTCGGGTTCGAATCCAGGCCGGGGGCCTTTCTGTGCGGAGTTTGCATGTTCTCCCGTGTCCGCGTGGGTTTCCTCCGGGTACTCCGGTTTCTTCCCACAGTCCAAAGACATGCACGTTAGGCTAATTGGAGAGTCTAAATTGCCCGTAGGTATGAGTGTGTGAGTGAATGGTGTGTGCCCTGCGATGGATTGGCGACCTGTCCAGGGTGTATTCCTGCCTCTCGCCGGAACGCATGCTGGGATAGGCTCCAGCCCCCCCCCCGCGACCCTGACCAGGAATAAGCGGCTTAGACAATGGATGGATGGATGGATGGATGGATGGATATATTGGGTATGGGTAAATGGTGTGCCGTGGTAATTTTTGTGTCTACAAGCAATACATTAATTTAAATAATAATTAATGTGTACAAATTTTACATGAATTCATAGAATCATGCTTGCTTTATAGAACAAAGTATGTATTTATGTTAAACAATTATGTTTTTAGACAATTTTATTGTGTCAAAATGTCATTCGGCAACACTGTCCGTACTAAAAATCAACCATGAAAAACTGATATAAAATGTAAAACAAATATCATGAAAAAGAGATAAACACTCCTGGCATAATTTAGTAAATGTTCCTTACGTCATATAAAAGAATGGTCAAGACATTGTTTTCTAAGATATCAAGAAATAAAAGGATTTTTTGTCCACAAATTTGGATTTCATCAAATGTCATTCAGCAACATTAAATTCCCAGGCCATTTTCAGTCATATCACATGATGAGAGTCAGGTGACAACTGGTTACATCACAAAGAGGACCCCTGAAGGTCACTACAAGTGGAGGCAAGGTGAGCAATTCCCTCCTAATGTTTTGATAATTTCCCCTTATTGCTCTCAGGTACAAGTGGCGAAGATTTGCCTGTCATTCAGGACAACGACCAAAAAGTGATTATAAACTTAATTTATGAAAAAATACATTATTGCATATGTAAGCAATTTGTCATTCGGCAACATGGTCACGTCATTCAGAAACACAAAATGTAGTTGTTTCACCAAGATGTCATCCATGTTACTGAATGACTGAATCAATGATTTTGTGTATTTTTTTAAGTTACTTAATTATTTAATACAATATTCATATGTAATGCACAACATTAAAAGATAAAATTATATTTTTATCCATTTTACATATTTTTGTACATTTTCCATTATTTTACAGATACAGGGCAAAGTTGAGGCCTGATCCTGTTGCAAGGGAAGAGACGCTAGCTAGGAAGAGAGAGAGTCATGGTGTTATGCAGTCCTGGAGGTTGATAGTTCAGGCTGTTGTGTGTATAGTAGTGTCCAGTAACGGTTTTAGTCAAACCCAAATAATTGTCATGTCTCTGTCTCTGTCTCTGTCTCTTTAAGTTACCCCTTGGTATTCTTTGTGTGTGTGTTTGTGAGAGAGACAGAGACAGAGAGAGTACATTTACATGACAATTATCTTTGTTGTACAGTTTGTACATCTTTGTCCATTTTTGTCATGACAAAGCCAGGGCTGGACTATCTTTGTTGTTTTGGGCCGGTAGGGCCGGTACAGTTTGTACATCTTTGTCCATTTTTCAGTCACTGAAATAAACGAACAAAGCCTAGTGACATGAAAATGGCACATTTTTTGTCCCAGTGCCTTTTGTTTTGTTTTTGTTTGATGGAAATTTGTCTACTGTAATCAAGTCTTATTAGTCTAATAATGGATTTTAGTTGAGCTGTATTAAAAGAAAATGATTACAAATAAATACATTTACAACCAAAAAAATTGTACTGAATGACATTATTCAGGAGTAAAATTTGAGAAAAAATATAAAAATATAAATAAAAATATTTTGAATGTAGACACTAAATAACTTCTTCTTATTATTATATTGGATTTGAAATAATCTGTTACTACATTTTTGAGGTTCTTAAAACCTAAAACGTCACTGACCCATATATGAAAATTGTACTAACCCTTGCGCTTAGCATAGCATCCCTGAAGACCTATACGTTAAACTGAGATAAACGGAAAGCATACAATGATGTTAAATAATTCATAGAAAAATTCATGTGAAGTGGAATACTGAAGATATATACATTATTTTTTTCATTTTCTTTTTTTGTGGTTCAGCATTAGTTTAATTTCCTACAGTGTGAAATGTGGAATGCTGCAGTAGTCCAGTCATATCAAAACAGTCCTCCCTCCTGAGACAGATTGTTTTGGGTGCAACATCAAAGCTCTGTCTCCCTCCTCCACAGAGCAGAGCTGAGCGGCCTGACACTGGGGAAGCTACCGTGATCAGCAGCTGCCAGTGACTGAGGTTCGAGCAAGCAGTGGTATAGAGAGAGGAACTCGTAAAGGGCTTTCACACCAATTCTAGGCCGCCACTCAGTGTGCAAACGCACAGCGGGAGCAAGCATATGCAGCCTGTTAGCACTGCCATAGGAACCTGGCAAATGACAGGTGACGGGCACCTTACCTAATATAGAAATAACCACCTCAAGATTTGTGCAGTATAGTATATGTAGTTTACTTGTGAATATGATATAGCTGCCGAGTTTGTTGAAGGAAATAAAATACTGATTTAATAGTAAGAATGCATTTCAAACATAATGGGTTTTCATAGGTTTCGATATTGAACTACCAATTAGCTAGCAGTTTCTGATTTAAGCTGTCTTGTATATGTTAGCCAGTTAGTTATATGTTTGAACTCATTGTAAAGTGTTTCATCAAGGCAAAAGGCTCCAATTATTTAAATGCACATATAGACAATGGCTAATTTATTGGATAATGTGCCTCTCCCTTTCACTTGTTTGGCTGTATTCTGTCACAACGCTCATGAATGTATTTATATGACTTCACACTCCATGCATGTTGCCTCAAATACCAGCACATGTTGCCATGTTTCCTCTTACCAATGTGAAAGGGCCTTTAACATCAGTGCAACATTGCTCTGTAGCTGCAGCGAGGTAGTCACATGTCTTCAGATGAGGTGAACACACACACACTAAATCGCCACTTTTCTCCAAAGTGGCAAAAGAGAGCTATCAGTGTTGTGAGAGGTTGTGGGAGCAATGGCAGGGAGTCAAATGGTGTTATTTCTTTCTGTGATATTTTTAATGAGGAACTAAAATATTAAAAGACTGTCTGTTGACTGAGTCATTTATTACTGAGAGATGATATACTGTAGCTAAAATAAACAAATAGATGAATCCTATAAAAACAAAATTTCTGTTATTGTAAAGAACATTGCCATGTCAGTAGCTCTGCTTCAGTGGTGATTATTGCAACAAATCGCTTTTGCTCCTCCATAAGGACTTTTGTTTGTTTTTAATTTCTCACTTAGGAATCACAGGTTTTCCCGACTCTGCTTAACACCATTTTTTTTTGTTCCAGGAAGATGTATTCAAACCACAAGTGGATCACCTAAAACAAGAGAGTACACTTTCAGAAAGAATCCCTAAAACATCTTATATTCACTTCCAGGTATCAGGCTAAAAGCTTTGCTGACATGGTATTATCATACATTTTTTCTCACATAATGTAGAATTAATGCATGTGTCCCCCAGTGTTTTAGTCTTAAAAGGTGGTTTACACTCATGCTTTTCATTTTTGTACTCTTTGTCCATATTAGGGTAGAGCTAAATGTGGTTATCTCTGTGAAACATGCTTGTACCCTCTAGGGTTTGATGCATTGCAGGGGTAGTGTCCCAGTGACAGCTTTGGGCTCCCTTGGTTTGGCAGCACTTGGCGGAGCTGTAGCATCATAGATAATGTCCATCTCACATGAGCGGCAACAGTATGGAGAAACTATGGACTTTTTCAAGTTTGTCCCTACCTTTGAGACAGAGTATTCCAATTTAAAATACTATTTTAGTTTGGTTTCCAGCTAATGAAAGCTCTATTAAATAACATTTTACCAGAGAAAGAGACTAAGTATATAATTTGTGCCAATTGCCCAATCATGCATAGAGAGTGTGATTACACAAGGGACATTATGAAGTAAAATATTGTGTGGACACAACTGTTCAGATTATGTGCCTGCTGTTTATGGAGAGGTTTGGGCCAGATAATGTAAGAAACTGTTATATTAAAATAGATGGTACATATGGTAACATCCTAAAAATATCCTTTGTATTATATCTGTGCTGTATTTATATTAGTGTAAACCTGTACATAATCTGTTTGCGGTCCTGTAGTCCTAAACTTTCTGAATAGCTGTCTGAAATAACTCACTTTTTTGTTTTGTTTTTCATCCTGCTGTTTTTTATGTAAAACTGCACCTGCAGGCTTTGAAATGTACATCATAGTTTGCATTGTGGAACCGTGCTTCCAGTTCAGCCTGCCTCATGCTCACTCAGGAAGATTAATGACAAACATTGTTGTAAAGGTGACATTTGGGAGAAGCAACCAAGGACAGGATGGGGGTGTCATTAATGACACTGCAGCCTTTCGGATTTTGTTCACGTCTCAGGTTTACCTTTATTGTCCTCACAAGGGGAATTTATATCCATCGCTTGTTAAACGGGGAAACGTTCTGAAAGAGCAATACAATTCACTGCAACAAGGAGTGTGGGTTGTACTCTCATGCCCAAGTTCTCTCATTTGTGTGCATACTTACACATATCTTTACTTGCAGGTTCAGCAAACTGTGTGTCTTTTGTTTTGCACAGATAAGGCACCTGAGCCACCCATGACCGTATGGTTGGCTGTGTTGCTGTTTGTGTATTCATAGTTTCAGGAACGGCAATAAATAAAACATAACCTGAAATCCTGAAAAATAAATAATGTTGGTGGCTTTAACATAATATCTGAATAGTTAAAGTGAAGTGTGTGTATTTTTAATATGAGCCAAAAAGCAATAAGCAAGGTTTTGAAAGCAAATCAGTGTTTTTCATGTGTACCACGTTAAATTTAGATTTAAATATCATTTCATTTCATGACATGACATTTTTAATTTCATACAATAAAAAGACATGTTGTTCTATATTAAGTTGTATTGTCATTTCAAAATGATAAGTGCCTATATTATTTAATTAGCCAAAGTTCTCTACTTTACCGTAAACCTAACACACCATACAATCTTTTAAAGAATTACACGTGTCCTTATACGCATATTCACAATGCTTGCTGTGTTAAAAAGATGATTTCAATGACTATATATCTATGTTGTGCTATACCTGTGCTGTATCCCTTAAGATAAAGTGTGGAAAATTATGTGTAGCTGTAATGGAGGTTCTCTAATAAAACGTTCCAGCACAGAGGGAAAGATTTAATGTACAGGGTCACACAATGGGTCATACTTTTGACAAATAAATGCAGATCTCAGAGGACACAGGGAAAACAATAAGCTGTGGAAAGTGGCCTGTCGGCACGGTGGTGCAGTGGATAGCACTGTCTCCAAACAGCAAGAAGGTCCCAGGTTCAAATTCCATCTGGGGCCTTTCTTTTTTAAAATAGTTTAAAAAAAAAAAATTCAGATTTTACCCTGTTTTTCTCCCAATTTGGTAGCCAATTACTCCCGCTGTGCTTAATTAAATCCCCTTCCTCGTAGTTCACTGCCGTAGCCCTGTGACCGGCAGTGACAATGGCGAAGCGCTGCTTCCTCTGAGACAGCACTCGTCGTGCTGTCGACTGTAATTCCGGCACCCCAGAACCACTCCTGTGCGCAGCGAACTGTGTCGGCTTCCCTCCCCCTTCCCTGGGGCAGACAGCCAATTGCCGCCCCAGTGGCACTCCCAGCCAGAGCCGACTCTGGCGCGACGGGGAATCGAACCCCGGTCGCCGTGGCCAGCGTTGGACGTTGAAACCACTAGACCATGCGAGAGGCCCCGCCTGGGGCCTTTCTGTGTGGAGTTTGCATGTTCTCCCTGTGTCCGCATGGGTTTCCTCCAGGTACTCCGGTTTCCTTCCACAGTCCAAAGACATGCACGTGTATGTGCCCTGCGATGGATTGGCAACCTATCCAGGGTGTATTCCTGCCTCTTGCCCAATACATGCTGGGATAGGCTTCAGCCCCCCGTGACCCTGACCAGGAGTAAGCAGGTTAGATAATGAATGAATGAAGGTGGCCTGTATTTATATGATAATATACTGTAACTGTGATAAACAATTTATTTATTTTTTGCCCTACTTTTATCCCGTTTTCTATTCTCCTCATTTGTAACACTGCCCCATCACTGCAACATCCTTGTCTATTCAGGAGGAGCAGACTACCACTAATGGTGTATACTGATGAAATAGTGTACAAATATCGATTTATCAAAGTAGGAAAAAGGCCTAAATCATATACAGCTAGCAAGCAACACTAACAAACTTTTCATGTAAGCTTTAAAGTTATAAAAAAATAGGCTAAATTAAACTATGCCAGGCAAATGCCTCTTCAACAATGCTTGCCTACACATAGACATTTTAATCTCTTTTTCAAGTGAGCCCTGGCTAAGACAGCAGAAGCTAATATGACTTAAACAATAGACATACAAACAATAAACACAGTAACACACAATCAAACATATAGTGTAAAATATAAATATGTTAGGGGCCTCCGATTGTGTCGCGGTCTAACACGCGCATATTGGCTGGTCCTTTACGAGTATGAGCTGCCTGTCACGGTCGCGGTTCGAAACCCGACTGTACTAGACCGCCCCTGGTGGGGAGCCCCGTTTGGGGGCGGTGTTTGGCTGTCTGCCCCAGGGAGAGGGGGGAGGGAGAGCTGGGAGGGAGAGTTCACTGAGAAGCTCTTCAGGGTGACTCCAGTCATTATTGTGTTGAATTGTTGAATTGTTGAAATTCAATTTAGTTTTTTGAGAATTTAAGATTAATAAGATTCTGTTGAACTGTGTCCAAAGCTGCCTGTAGACAGAGATGGGCAATATTTATGTTACTTGTATTTGAAATACGTATTTGTTTTCACGCAAGCCTACTCACAGTATTCTAAGTGGCGTTTTGAGAAATCGTGACATGACGTGAAAAGTTAGAAAAGACGATTTCTCAAAACGCCACTTTGTGACTCCAGAAACACGAGCTAGCATGTACAATTCATGCTGATTTGTTTGTAGGTTTGTACTGTACTATTTTCAGTATTTTTCTTTTATATACAAATAGCATCAAAGATAAGAAATTGGTTGTCAATAGCCCAAACAACCAAAATGGAGGGAGTAATGTGGGCAAACTAATTAGGAGATGCTAAAGATGTGATTGTGCCTCTAACACTTAACACACGGCGATAGCCTATGTGATTTTGGCTTTTTGCTCATATTCATAGAGAAAGGCAGCCACCTATTCATATGTTGGCCTACGATAGCCAATTGGAGATACGTTTTTTTTCCTGTATTTTGAAAATACAAAATACATGTATTCTGCTACCAGTATTTTGTATTTTGATCTGATACATTTATTTGAGGGGTATTTTGTATTTTGTAACAAGATACATTTTGATGTATCTTTGCCCATCTCTGCCTGTAGATTAGTTATAGTTTCCTCTTGAGTTGGGGCTGAGCCATAGATAATGGTGTCATCTGCATACAAGTGTGGTGGTGAACAACAATGGCTCCAGAATTGATCCATGTGGTACCCCAGTTTTCACAGCAAGCTTACCAGAACAAGGATTTTGTGGCAGCCACTGGTTGCAACACCAGCATGCATTCTGTAAGCACCAATGGATCAAATATGTTAATGTGTTGGAACGAGGACTGCTGCTCTGGCCTCACTCATGTAAAAGTCTATGTGGAGATGGTATGAAAAGGTAAACTAAACTGAAGTCCTTTGAGGCTGTGAAGGACAGCTGCGCAAATCCACTCCAGTGTGAAAGTGGGAATCTTCAATAGCATTGCAAGAGAAGTCACTCCCTTCCTCACGATGTACCAGACAGACAAATCCATGCTGCTGTTCCTCAGTGAGGACATATTCAAACTCATAAAAGGTAAGTTTACATATTTTGAATGCATAAATGGTTTATTTGTTTTGTTGCTAGACATTAAAGTAAAATAGTGTTCTATTTTGGCTTTGAAGATTGAGTCTAACATTTTTGCTAATCTTGAATTCTCATTCTCTGAATGCAGGGCCATCTCAAGGGGTGGGCGGGGCCCGGGCGAGTCAACCTACGCGAGGCCTCCCTGTTAACACGATGACATCATAGACTTAGCAACTGCTTAGCAACCAATGTTTATAATAGCCAATCCCTCCTTTAAGAAATTATTATTATAATTTCAATAAATTTTTCCCCTCTCACCGCGGGGCCCCGTGAAGGGCGAGGCCTGGAGCGGTCGCACCGATTGCCCCCCCCAAAAGGACGGCCCTGTGTGTATGATACTTTTAAACCGATGATTACTCTCAACCTGTTTACGTTTAGATTTGGTAAAAACTTTGGTTATCTCCTTTTAAGGTTAATAAATATTAATATATTGTCTGGTGTTTCCATTCTTTTGTCCACCTCCTGTATATGCACACATAACACATACACACACGTATACGCACATGTGCACACACGCATACAATATAAGCAAACACGTACAGTACCAGTCAAAAGTTTGGACACACCTGCTGGAAACTAGGTTTATCTCATAATTTACAATGTTTTACACCGTATATTTCCGTAATATTACAACGTATATTTCTGTAAATACTTGAAAATGACAAAAAACGCATGTAACAATAAACAAAAGGAACATCAAAGCAATGTTCAAGAAAATTGAATCTTGGATTCCTCAAAATAGTCACCCTATGGGGTGAGAATAGCCTCACAAACGGGCCATTCGGTTAATAAGTTTTGGCAGGAAATCACCCGACGTGTTTTCCCAGCTATCCTGCAGCAATTCCCAGAGAAACTTGTGGGTTGCTTTGCTTTGACTCTTCCTTTCCAGTTTGTCCCATACAAGTTCTATGGGATTGAGGTCTGGACACTGGGCAGGCCAGGTCTTTAGTTTGAGTTGTCGTTCACGTTCCTCCTTCACCAGATAGTTCTTGCACAACTTCAAGGTGTGTTTCGGGTCATTATCTTGCTGAAGAATGAAGGAGTGCCCAATTGGCTGCAATCCAGATGGAAGGTGTGTCCAAACCTTTGACTGGTACTGTACATACCAGTGGCGATTTCTTTAAGACAATGAAGGAAGCTCGGCTTCCCCTATAATTTTTTGGGGGGTGGGAAATATTACAACATTAATAAACATTTTTACTTAACATCTATTTTAAAAAGACCACAGGTAGAGAGTGGTATTTCAATTTCATGGTATGTCACATAGACTGAAATATTTTGTTTTAAACCAGCACTATTTATCTCGCCTCACGCGCTTAAAGCTCTCAGTGGAAGCTCGGCCGGTCGCAGTTGTCTCTAGGTTTGGGCTTACTGTATTTAATGGAATAACATCTGATGGGTTTGGGGGATTTAATTTAACAATATTGACCTGCCTGGAAGCAGAGATTCCAAGCCGTATGTCCAATCAGATTTTGAAATGCCTCCGTCAATCAGGATCTGTCTGTGGCTCCATCCCTGTCCAATAGAAGATAGCTACAATATTTGTGGCTTGGGCACAGGAGTTTTTAGAGAGTGACGTCTGTTACAGGTGAGGTTGGCAATAGTTTTAATTATTTGGTCTTTATTCCTCTATTATTGTAATTCTGTATTTTAATTGAATTGTTAATCATTTCTATTCTAACTTGATCTCTTGGAGTTTGAAAGTTAGCCACAGTAGCACATTTTTTTACTGAATGAGTAAATAAGAGAAAGTTAAACAATTTATTTATGAGGATAGTATTACCAAGTGTACCAAAATGTATTTACTGTTATGTTGAATAACATTTGCATTACATATGTTCCAAGTCTTTAATAAACTGACAATGTATCTCTTTGTCTCTCTATTTGTTTCTAATGTTTCATCAAATAACTAATTTGATGGGGAAAAAAATACAAATTTGTTATTGAATGAAAATGGTAGGATTGTCATCAATTATATTATATCAGGCTTTTCATATGAGGAAAATCTCTGTATTTTGCAGCATCAGGGGCAGTGAATGCATCATCATCATCATATCATCAGAGCAGCAGAAGAGGTCAGACCCCCCCCCCCTCCCCCTTGTCAATACGTTATTGAATGAAGATGGTAAGATTGTCTGAAATGATATGATGTCAGGCGTTTAATATGAGGATAATCTCTATTTTTCAGTAGTGAGGCAGGCAAGCAGGCAGCATCAGGGGCAGTGAGCATATCATCATCATCATCATCATCATAACATCATCAGAGCAGCAGGGGCAGTCAGCATTATCTCCGGAGTGTCAGAGAAGGTCAAGATCAGATCAGCACCCCGCCTCCCGCACCCGGGCCTCAGCTTCACCTGTTGTGGACCCCACCAGTCGCCACTGGTACATACAGGTGCATAAACACCACCTAATATCCACTGCCTAATCAAAAGATTTCCAACAAAGCATCAGATGAAGTTTTATTTGTGTTATCCATGATAAAATCTTTAGCATTTTTAGCTGAGGATTTTAATTAGTATATAATTGAAGTAATTTTAGATACTACCTTTAGTGGTAGTATATTTTTTTACCTGTATTCATACTACATTTAACTGCTGCAGATGGTCTCAGCTGGGTATTATACATTTCAGTGTATTAGTTACAACTTTTTTTGTTAGTTCTGCTTACTAAAGTGAACAATTGGGGGAACAAACTTCCCTAAATCCCTCAGTATTTTAGTTTTTAAGTTTCCAGGCAGAAGGTTTCAGATTATTTTGTGTGAGGATTGTTTTACCGTGCATTTATTTAATTTTGTTTTAAATATTTTAAACACTGGCATAGTATGTTTTTTCCAAGATTTGTAGTTACAGTTATCTCATTAGTGCTCGATGATTGTGTGTTTACTGTAATCATCAGCTATACTGTCAACCTTTGAAATATTCATTGCCTCTGTGCTTGGTATGGCTGAGGTCAAGTTACGTAAGTTTAAATGCTTTTCAGTTGCTGAAGCTTGGACATTTGTGCTGTTCTATTATTGAAAAAACCTTGTATACTGCCTTTTATTTTTCTATTAGACCATTTTTACCTGAGGCCATGTCTGACTGACTGAGCATTAAGAACTGAGCTTTGACAAAATCGCAATTATAACATGGCCCCTTGGGCTACATTTGACTCCCAGACGCAACATTTGACCATGGCCAATTAGCTTTTGCATCAGACTATCAAAATACAGTGTGCTAAACTAGTTGCACTATGATTCTTCATTTGATTTTTAATCCAAGCCCAGATTGTAAAAGTTCAAAGGAGCAGCATGGGAGTCTACCTAACCTCACATTGTCAGCCAGAAATGTAATTAATAAGAGGTGACTGTCTTACAGAGCAAAACTGGAACCCTTGCTCTCTGTTGCCTAATTACAAGAGTTATTAATCTGTCATTTGGAATTAAATGATAATTGTATAACAGCATTCAACCCAGCATTAGATTAAAAGGTGCTTTTGAACAATTCTAGGTCAGTGCTAATGAGTTTTATGAGTGAGATGTTTGGATTTAGACAGTGTATCTCTTGAGCATGTGACTAGAGTATTATAAACCACTGGCCAATAATGTATTCATCCTCTTCAAATTACTGAGTCAGATCCAGGCCTTTACATTTAAAATATCCAACCTCTCTGATAGATAGCAATTCACTTTACTCCTACTTTTGACTGATGGAAAATGAAGTTGTGATTACCAAAGAATAGTCCCTTATCTCGCTCCATGGATGTCCCAGTGTAATAATAAGCAGCACTTAAATCAGGACCCAGAGCTTTGGGAAATCCTCGCTCATGTGCAAGATCTCAAGTGACTTTGCATAACAATGTACTCGAGGAAGCATAAATTAGTTGTTGGCCATGTAAAAATCATGTTTTTGTACATGTGCGTGATGTGCGTTTCACATATTGAATGACACCTTTGCGCATTTCAGTTTATTTGAATCATCTTATTGTATTTACATTATATTTCACAATGGACTAAAATAGTATGGATGTGAGAAAAATTATGTATAGTGTTAGGGAAGATGTTTTGTATTCTGGTGACAAAAGTGATTATGATTATAGTTTTTCATTACTATCTGAAGTGTAAATCTTCATTAAACAGTTTCCCTCACTATTCATGGCAGTAAACACACTGTTGTTACTGAATAGATGTCACTCCTATTAGACTGAAGCTCAAAGGTCGACTCTCCACCAATGGAGTGAAGTAGTATTGTGCCCTTTTCCCCAGGGGAACATGTGATTTATGAGTTCTTGATCTGTCAGCCTTTATGAATCTGTCTTTAATGAAGCAGTGGAAAGAGCCCGTCAACTGTAAACATGAGCCTCCCTCTGTGTGGTGGCAATGGGTGGAAAATAATAAGGCAAAATATGGAGTACATATGCCCCTGTGTACATGTTTTTTCACACACACACACACACACACACACACACACACACACACACACACACACACACACACACACATGTACACCCACCCACATTTACAAACATACACACATACATGGTTGCGGGCATGCACATATATTACATCACATGGACACAGACACAAACACATACACATCCAACTTATCATATTGTGGCAAAAACTGAATAATGCCATTCCATTTTAATTCCATCTACTCACTCAGGCAATATAATTTTGTAAATGTAAGTCATTTAACAGTAGCCTGCTACATCTATTTCCATTAGGCTATGTGACAAAGAAAGGTGTCTTATGAATGTAGTCAGTGCTAACAATCTTACACAGAAATAGGCATGAATTTGTGTCATATTACACAAATTATTAGCGCCGGTGACAATCAAAATACTGAGAAGACTATGACTTATGATTATTTAAATGATGAAAGTCAAGATTTGCCTGGGTGACTAAAATATATTTTGGAAAGCACCCAACACAATGTGTTAGTGATCTGTAGGAACTGACATGTGCCAGCTTGCTGCATTGGTGCAAAAATAGTTACCACTTCCTGCTTCCAGAAAATCTGCAGTGAATGAAAAGAATACTGTACATTTTTAAAAATTCATGTTCAAATCCACCATCCATTATCTTGCATTAAACGTCTCCCCATGCTGTATTAGACTACCAGCCTAATGCGTAGCAGTCTGCATCAGTGTTTACTCTGAGACTAAAGTGATGAATCTCAATGCGTGTGGTGCGTTTCCTCCTTGTTTGCGTTGTGTGGCCCCAGAGAGCCTCACTCCGGCGAATGCAATCACACTGGCCTTGCGCAGAGTCCAGGCCTCTCCAGGGAGAGCCGCGCATGCGAGTAACACATGCATCAGCATGGCAGTCTGCGAATCTAGGTCTGCTCCCTCTTCACCCCATCTCTCGCTTCTGCCGTTCCTCTTCTTTCCAGGCACGGAAGGAGACTGCACCAATCCCTTTCTGTCCCCACACAATGGGAAAACCTTGTTTCTTTTTCGCACTCTCACACATGAATATGTGCGAGATGAATATGTAACGTATTTCACGTTTGTGCAGGGAGGGCTTGTTTATCTCTCGAGTTTCTGTTTTTGAGCGTGATAAAAGAGATTTTCCAACGGTCGAGGAATTCCCATCTGTTTTTGAACATTCTCAACCACAGATGCTACATTGCCTTTGCCTTTTAATAGCTATCTAAATAAGCAGAAAACAGCACATTGCAGTCAATATTAGTAGTACATTAGTACAATAGGACTACAGGACTACAGGACTACAATAGTACATTGGTTGCAGTCCTGTGACCCCATTTTTTCAGTCTATTGCTCTACTTTTTCTTTGAAAGAAATGTGGAAAATTAGAATAGAATAGGACATTTATATAATACTTCACTTTCCATTAAACATGACATAAAATGGAAAAATTTAATTTCATTAAAATGTTAAGGATATTCAGCACTGTGAATATATCCAATGTGCAGAATACCATACTGCGTTTTCAAAGAGCACTTTTTTGACTGTTGCCATCACATGATTTCATTTTTATATTTTTTACTGCAAATAATTTATTTTAGTTTATGTGCTTAAATATGTTGATACAATGTCAGAGTTTAAAAAATGTATTAGAAGGAGGGAAATAAAGAGAGAAGATATATGATGCATTTATTAGGATGAGTGGCAATACATCTTAAATAGGTTTCTGACTGGAGGAGTAAAAACCAATATTTCACCGTTTTGATTGTCCATAGTCCATACGTTTCATTATTTTACAAAGGAATACTGATTACTGGTTAACAATTTTGCATTCACTGACTACATAACAAACTTTCTTTTATGTGTACCGATCCACTATACCTAAAACAAAAATACCAAAGGATATATTTTAAGAGTGTTTCAGAGATGTATGCTTATGTGTATACAGTATTGAAGGAGTCTAGATATCCTTTTAGACATGGACACATAATACTGTCTACTATGCAGGAGAGATCTAATATTTGAGCTTTGAACTATGACAGACTGTAAACCAGTTTAATAAATACAGAAAACACAAATAAATGTTCATGAATATAAAAATGAACAGAATACTGATATGTACTCCACCTTAGTGTACACAAGCCTAGGGCAGGACAACAGCAAACATTAATGATTGCATTGTTTTGTCTAAAAAAACAAAGAACACAACTGAAAATGTTTCTGTTGAATTGACACGAATTGCATTGTCACAACTAGCTTCTAGTATAAATATAACTGTCATGGGTTAAACACAGTTTGTGGTGTTTCATCACAATTCTTTATTTTAGTGAACTACATCCACATTAATATTTAGGATTAAAAAAGAATATCAATTCATTACAAATAAAAGGTCTTTAGTAAATCTCCACAATAATGAAATAACTAAAATGTCAGGGTAATATAGTTGCACAAGCTCCATAAACAAAAGATGATTAATGGACCATGTAGGATCTAGGTCCGTTGTGTAAATATCTATTCTAACATTAGAATGAACACCCTTGCATGCGGCTATATTTTATTGCCATTTTCATTTAAATACTGATAAAATTTAAATTCTACCATATTATAAACTGACCTCATTTTAAAAATACATTTTTACCATAGTTTTAAGATTAGTTTTTTTTTCCTGCTTTGACAGAACATGGCTTTCTTCTTGTTGATTGCTGCATAAGATGCTGGAATCCCCCCCATCCCCACTTACCCAAACCCCCTCCCAGCAGGTTGCACAGTACCAGATGGTAAAGGAATGCCTCTTATCTGTGTTAATTTTGAAACATCAGAAACACTAGAGGAGCGTGCTCACTAGACACGAAGCACCAGCCACTGCTTTGTGGGCCTTCACTCTAGCACTGAGGAAGGAGGTGCCTGCACACAGCACTTGGGCCGGCGGACATTTTGTAGGAGCGACCTGAAAACATTCCGCGGCCTATTCTTGATCTTCCTCCCCTGAGAAGATTCAGAAGAAATTGATTTCCTGATGGTGGTGGTCTGGGTCTTGATCTGCTTCTCGTGCTCTTTGATCTTGCACAGCAGGTGACTCTGGATGGCGAAGCCGAGGGACTCTGGGTCGACAGATGCGCCGTACACTTCCCACGTCATGCCCTGCTCGTCCCACACCACGTCAGGCACAACCTGGGATTTACCCTGCTCACCATCATCTTCACAGTCGTCCTGATCCGCGCTCGGCTTCACTCCCGCATCACCCTGACCCAGTTCTGATTTGGACTGGCTCGGTGCTGGTTTACAGCTCTGGTCTGATTCAGTCTTGGTCTTTTGTTTAGTGCCTTTGTCCTTTTCCACTGGCTTCACCTGGTGGCTTTTCACATCTGGTTGCAATTGTGTGTTTGCATGAAGCATGGAATCTAATTGTGAAGAGCAGGACTGAGCCGTAGGAAGATTGGCTGACTGAGTTGGCAAGCTCACAATGTCATAGACAACTTGGCACGTGCGTTTAGAGGCTGTAGGATTATCATCCAGGCTGCCAGTATGGTTTCTGCTGCGAGACTCAGACTGGGACGAACACTGAGAGCCTGCTGTCGCTGGCTCTTTATCATGGAAGCTACTACTGGAGGTCTGGTTTAATTGGCTACACGCTTCAATATTTATCTGATAAACAGGTTGTAATGGCGGAAGCCCCTTTTGGATGTGTCCTAGATGTGGCCCGGGTTCTTTGGGTCTTGCTCCCAGCTCCATATCCTGATGCAGCACTGAACCAGAATGGTGACTCACACCGACGTTTTGATTCCTACATAAACTCTCTTCTGACATGGCTTTCTCTTGGGGGTGGTCTGAGACATGGCTGCTGGTGGGTAGTGATGAACCTGCGTGTATCCGAGAGGAGACAAGGGTCTGGATGCATGCATCACTAAGGACCCCACCTCCTTTTAGCCGAGCGTCATCCCTTAGTGGGTGGGGAATGACCTGTGAACCAGCGTTCATCCGGCAGGCCTCTGTGAGGCTTCCAGCCCCTTTCTTCACCGCACAGCAAAGCCCGGGCGGTGCGGCCACCGGGAAATGGCATGGGCTCGTGGCCGCCGACCTGCTGCAGACGTCGACGACCGCCTGCACCTCAACATCTCTGCATTTCCCTTTGGAAGGCAGACCATGCTCTGGGGAAGGGGTCATGGTGGCGGCCTGCTTGAGCTGTCTACAGTCTCCCCTTTGTTTCTGCTGCCTTTTCTGTGGCTCGGCATCCGTGCTCCAAGCACCTCTTTCTGTCATTTGTGCAGGGCTTGGTTCACTCGGTTGCCCTCCAGGTATTGCCGTATCCCTTGGCAACAGCATTGACAAGTGTTGATGTGAGGAGCCCTCAGAGTCCTCCAGAGCTCTTAAATGCCGCTCCAGAAATGCACGGCTTGGTTCCTCCTTCGTATCGGTCAGCTCAGCATTGCGTATTGGAGCACTTTCTGCCTTGCCTCCTGAAATGTCTTCACTCAGTTTGAGAATTGACGTCTCCCCTTTCTTACATTCCATTTGTGCAAGGTTAACTGGACCACTTCCTGTGGCTTTCCTCCTCATGCTCTCTGGGTGACCCTCAGCTTGTCCAAGGGTAGTGGTTTGGCCAGAGGGCACGTCTACAGTATTGTAAATCGGTATTGGCATGTGCTCCTTTCTGGTGATACTGGCACTGTTGGTTTCACTTTGTACGGGTGTCAGTGCTTCAGAAGCTGCCTGCTTTGGACTAGATGTTTCCCTCGACACTTGAGTGAAGGCTAAATTATCTTCACATTTTTGGGAATCTTTCGATGTGTCAGATCTGAGCCTCTCTGCCTTTGGATCTACAGATTTCTCCTCAAAGCTTTGTACTTTCAAGACACCGTCAACCGTCCGTGAATCGTCCTTTGGCGATATCAGCAGAAATGCCCCCTCATTGGCAGTTTTTGCACAGCTGTTCCTGGGGCTCTCTGTCACATCACTGACACACTGACCTGTCAGGGCTCCAGTCTGCTCTAGGACCCGTCCAGTTAGGTCCTCAGTCTTCTTATTTCGTCCATTAGCTGAGGCAGTCAGGCTGGACATATCTGCTCTGTTTGGCTTTCTGTTATCAAGATTTGTATTGGCCGCACTCATGTTCAAGGTCTTCACACACACATTACCTTGCCTGTGCTCCATGGGGGACGTGGAGGCCCGGTTTAATTTCAGGTTTGGCTCATTTTCCCAATTGGCATTAGGCTCCTTGTTTCCAAAGTTGTCCACAACTGCACTGTGAGGTCCCATCTGAATGGTGAC